>NW_019104509.1:1208143-1271795 GCF_001995035.1 Momordica charantia
TGGATAAATTCTCGGGGCATTTCGGCCATGGTGTGTTGGAAATCCTCTTTTATTTATTTCGCCCGAAATGCCCCGAGAATTTTTACAGACGATAAGTAACACTCTACATTCCCGGGGCATTTCGGGCGAAATAAATTGAAATTGTTGGAGATGTAGGATCTGTCAACTTTCTCGGGGCCCGTTCTCGCCCGTGAAAATAAATTGAAATTGTGACTCATTCCAACTACCCCCATAGCTAACAAATAGGCGAGGCATCCTGCATGTGAAAAGAGAGGAATTCAAAATTCGAAATTCGAAATTTTCGACGTTCTTGGACGGAAGTTATTGTCGTTCGGGCGAGAATTCACGCCCGTATACAATATGATTCTCGCCCGAGAAACTCATATTATATTGTCATTTCCGACCGTGAATAACCCTAACTTCGCCCGAGAATCATGGAAAAATACAGAGTACATGCCCCAAACATGTCGTTCTCTAAGGAAGAATAAAAACCACAAAGATGCACTCAAACGTTTCCAAATAAACAAAAAACAAAAGGGTAGACATATAAATGTGAGACTTCAGAGACGAAAAACACAAAAATAGACCATTCTTTGTAAATGACATTTCACCTACCTCGTTTGTGTAGAAATCTTACTCAGCTACAAACAAACTATGTGGTCAGATGGAAGAGTTACTTTCAATGTACAATATTCTTTTTGTTATCTGCAAAGCTGAGTACGAAGTGCACAGATGAAGAAGACTGGTTTGCTGAAGTGCACAGATGAGAAGTGGTTGTTTGATTAATTGGAAAACCTTAAATTCTCGGGCGAAATAATACCAGTTAACGGCCTGGAATTCATTGTAAGTCAACCTAACTTCTCGCCAATTCTCGCCCATAAACAACCCAAAATTAGCATTTCGGCCAATTCTCGGACGGGAAAAATGCGATTCTGCCCGAGAATTAGTTATCATTATCACGCTTACGGTCGGGAAAATCACGTTTAAGCCCGAGAATTGACGCTATAATTGAGGGGTAGTTTGGTACATTTAATTCCACTGACAATTCTGAAAAAGTATATTTGGGTCATTCAAAACAATTTTTGAGGGGTGGATTATTTGAGCACATTGGAAACTTTGGAGGGTCATATGAGTTATTTTTTCGTTTCTTTTTATGGGTTTATAAAGTTTGGATTCTCGACAGAAGCAATTAACATTTGAGGATTCTGCAAAACCCCTAAAAAAATGGTGAAAACCATAGAGAAGATGCAAAAAGGCCCAGATTTCAATTAATTACCTGCCAAGTTGAGAGAATCTAGGGCTTAAGAACCCCTCCAATTCGAGAACCGGCCGATTACGAACCTGACAAACCAACAAGAAAATTACGCTAACCTTCTCAAGATTACGGGTCTTGGATTGGAGAAAGTCTGCAAGTTGCAAATGAAACTGGAATCTTATTGGGCTGTTGAAGTCTGGAAAATAGATAAGATCAAATAAGAATTGGTTATGATCGTTAGAAAGATTAAAGAACTGACTCACCAGAAAAAAGAAAGAATGCAAGGAAATAAATACCTCAAATTTGAGAAGAGATAAAATATAATTGATATGCAACCTAGAAATTACAAAACAAGTGTCCAAAAGTAAAGAATGTTCCGTAAAGAATGAATGAAAAAACGAAGAAACATAATTAGATAATGAGATAAATACCTCAAATTTGAGAAATAATTGGGAGCCCTTTAGAAATAAAAGAACAAGGGTCGGCTCTGCAAAGATTGTGCTAAAAACCTGAAACAAAATGAGATGATTAAAATTAAGATTCTCGAGGGAAGAAGAGAATTGAACGAAACAAATACCTCAAATTTGAGAAGAGCTTAAATATAGTTGATATCCAACTTAGAAATCACAAAACAAGCGTCAGAAAGTAAATAATGTTCTGCAAAGATTGAACGAACAAATACAAAAATAGAATGAGAGATAACAGAAGTTACGATTCTTGACGAAAGAAAGAGTGAAATGAAATAAATACTTCCTCAAATTTGAGAAGAGCTTAAACAATAGTTGGTACCCCACCTAGAAATCAAAAAACAAGTGTCAGAAAATTAAGAACGTTCTGCAAAAGATTGAGATAGAAGGACGGCCTAAAAGCGAAATGAGAGAAAAAAAAAATTAAGATTCTTGAAGAAAGAAGAGAATGAAATGAAATAAATACCTCAAATTCGAGAAGAGCTTTAATATAGTTGAGATACCCAACTTAGAAATCTCAGACCAAGTCTCAGAAAGCAAAGAATGTTCTGGACGCAAAAAAAACCCAATAATAGAATGAGCAAAAACAAATCTAGATTCTTGAGTTAAGGAAAATCAAAGAAAATAAAATACCTCAAATTTGAGAGAGCTTAACAATAAATAATACAAGTTTTCATAATGTATAGAGTTAACATCCTGAAAGGATTGAGATTTAGTGAACAAACAAGTCTTACCATGACAATGGCACTTATTCTCATGGAGATATCGACCATGATGATTGACTCACAATTTCAATATTTCCTGTGCCAACTTTAGAGATATTATCTATGCTAAATTTCATCTGTCAACAAAGGAATTCATTTTCCATAATGAAAAATATATTGTTATGCTCTGAATATGAGAGAAGAACAAGAAAACAACACTATGGTTAAGGAAAAAACAACACAACGAGAGAAAAGTAAACAGAGTATTGACATAATAAAATAATTTGGAAACAGCCAAGAACTTAAATTTCTTTACCTCTTAAGAAAAGGACATTAATCGATGTCATGCTTCCAATTATGTAAAAGATGTAGCAATTTCAATACACCAGAACTGTAATATACTAACCGAGAATGTGGTGAGAAGAAGAAAACTACTCGAGCACTGCTGGAGAAAAATAGCATAGAAGTTTAAAAACTCATAAAGAAAGACATGAACAACTCAAATTTAAAATATTCAGAACTCCATACGGTCTTGTGGTTCGTCAATTACCTGAAATTTCTAGACACTCCACTATTATGGCTTCTTTTGCCTTATCTAGTTCATGAATAACCCAAAAGATATAAAACAGTTTTCTACTCCAAATACTTCACATCTAAATGAAACCAAAGGCCGTCTTGAAACAAAAGTTGATATGCCCATTTCAAAAACCTGAGGTATTTGATCAAAGACCCAAGTGAACGCAAAAGAAAACCTTAGCAAACTGATCCAACAAATCAACTACGTATTCATTTGGCTGGAGAAACTCATCTGACAAAGGCAAAGTTCTTAAGCTATTTTACTCACAAATAACAATAAAAAAGGACCAAGGCAAAGAACCCACCAAATTAAAAGGCAAGCACATATATAGCTTAAGTAGTTTAAGGTTGGGCACTGGTTTAAGAACTGATAACTTCTTTTCATAGATCGTCCATACCAACTATAGAAATATTACTTAAGAAGAGCTATGATATATGATGTGTGACTATGAAGAACAATAGTTAAAATGTTAAAAAGTGAAGGACATTCCGCCAATATTAAATAAAATAAGAGAATTTCAGAGAACAAGCAAATCTTACTGTGACAATATGCTGCGAGTAATGTTCATTTCCACGCAGTTGTTCATTATAGCACACTTGGAATTACATTGACATCTTTATAAATTGGTTTCTGGTCATTTATAGAGCAAAGGAGAATTGTTCAATAAAACTTACATTTAACCATATCAACAGTTGCATTGAGAAAGACCAATATTTTGAGACAACAAAATATTTCAAGACAATATTATATTCAAACAACCAGTATTGAGAAGAGTTAATTATGCCAAATTATTTCGAAGAAACATATATTCCAAGGCAACATATACTTCGAGTGAAGCAACATGGCAACTAATGCATTTCGAGGGACCAAATCGCTATAATTATTGCCAAACATTGTCCGGAGGCGACATATATTTTTTATTAACGGTTGATTTAAAGCTACATAAATTCCAAGACATCCGTTTCAAGCTACATATTTTTCGAGACAATATATATTTTAAGGAAACTGATCATATTTCAAGGCAATATATATCCAATGCAACCGTTATTTCGAGGAGACACATACGTTGGCAACCATTATCCAGAAGCGACATACTTTTTAGGCCACCGATATTTTGAGGCAACAATTATATATCGAAGCAACTGCTTATTTTGAAATTGTACAAATTCTGAGGCAACTATTACAAGGCAACATGTATTTTGAGGGACCAAATATTGGTTGTCCCAATGCAATTGTTGGCAACAATTATTTAGAGACAAGAATTATATCGATGCAACTGTTATTATTTTGAAGCTACATAAATGTCTTAAGGCAACTCTTTCGAGACTACATATTTTTTGATAATATATATATAGACGTTGTTTAGAGGGCCATATATTCGAGGGACCAAATAAAGTGGTCACTTGATATAATTGTTAGCAACCATTACTTGGAGCCAACGTATATTTTTGGAGGCAACCATTATATCGAGGCATTCGTTATGTCGAGGTATCCGTTATATCGAGGCAACTGTTATTTTTTGGGACATCGAGGCAACATATATTTTTGGAACGTCGAGGCAACTGTTTCAAGGCTACATATTTTTTTAGAATATATATAAACGTTATTTGGAGGCAACATATATTCGAGGGACCAAATAAATTGGTCGCTTGATATAATTGTTAGCAACCATTACTTGTAGCCAACATATATTTTTGGAGGCAACTATTATATCGAGGCAACCGTTATATCGAGACAACCGTGATTTTTGGGACATCGAGGCAACCATTATATCGAGACAACCGTTATATCAAAGCAACTGTTATTTTTTTGGGACATCGAGGCAACTGTTATTGTTATTTTTTGGGACATCGAGGCAATTGTTATTTTTTGGGACCTCGAAGCCAGTCATTTTTAGGACATCGAGGCAACATATATTTTTGGGACATCGAGGTGGGGAACCAAATAAATTGGTCGCTTGATATAATTGTTAGCAACCATTACTTGGAGGCATCCGTTATATCGAGGCATCCAAGCAACTATGATTTTTTGGACATCGAGGCAACTGATGTTTTGGACATCGAGGCCCGTTATGGCGAGGCAAACGTTATGTCGAGGCATCCGTTATGTCGAGACATCCGTTATATAGAGGCAACTGTTATACAGTTATTTTTTGGGACATCGAGGCAACTGTTATACAGTTTTTTTTGGGACATCGAGACAACATATACTTTTAGTATATCGAGACAAGATATATTAATGGGGCATCGGGCCAACTGTTATATCAAGGATATCGAGGCAACATGTATTTTTGAGGCATCAAGGCAACTGTTATCGAGGCAACATATATTTTTGGGTATCAAGGCAACTGTTATTGAGGCAACATATATTTTTGGGGCATCGAAGCAATTGTTGTATCAGGCAACTGTTTTATATCGAGGATTGAAAGAGTTTATCAGGCAACTGTTTTATATCGAGGATATCAAGGCTACATATTTTTTTGAGAAATATTCGTTATTTAGAGGCAACATATATTCGAGGGACCAAATATATTGGAGCAACCATTACATTGAGGCAACTGTTACATCTACAAATATTTCGAGAACTATGTCAATATACTCGGTAACCTACACAAGCAATTGCCACTTACTGTGTCCAAAGGGATGCATAGAACGGTTGCAGATCGTTGAGGAACCGCTCAAAATTATCAACCGTTCTGTGTATCATAAGCATAGAAAGTAAATGACCTTAAACGAAGCAGTGGCAAGAATGTTGACAAAATTTCCTTACCAAAAACCTTTCGGACCTTGATTAGTTTAATAGGTTTTTCCGCTCACCACGAACTATGTACTCCAGCTTCAATCTCTCAAGAGGGCACCAAAAGTTATATCATAAAGCAAAAACGCCATGAATGAACATGTCACGTGACGAAATGAGATTATGTATAGCCATACAACAACATTCTTACAGAAAGAAAGAACTATGGAAAAAGGTGGTCATAATAAGATGCTGAGACAGGGCAGAGTGGCTTGCTTTTGCATAATGATCTATATTGGAGACGTAAAAAAAAGTTATGCGGAATCTCCTCATTTGTTTTTCAACAACTGGCATTTAGTCTAATTGGTYCCATTCTGGAAACAATAATTTCCTAATAAATCATTGAATTTGGAATGTTGAAACATTATACGCTATTGATTTCATAGCTAAAAAACAAAATTAGTAAAGAATGGAAAATTGGGAGACAACCCTTGAACCACAGCAGCGACAGCGATAGTTCAAACGTCTTGCTTAATTTTCAATAGGCGGGGTCCGGGAAACGGAAACGGAAACGGATACAAATTCGAGAGGGTAGGGTTTCGAGAGGCGGGCGGAATGGGTCTCAAAATTTTTGTGGGCCGACAGAATATGGAATCTCGACGTATTTGGTACCAGTTTCAGCCAAAAGTGAAGTGGGGGGAAATTTCCGCAAGAAGAGAGCGATCTGAAAGAGATGGAGAAGATACCGAATCACTTTCTCACAAGAAACCCGAAAGATTTTAAGAAAGTGGGTTAATCGAGTGAGAGAGTGGAGAAAACCCTAGACGGTAAGAATCGATAGTTTTCGTAATCGCAAAACGAATGGCAAATAGAAATCGATAAATGAAATCGAAATGGATAAGCGAACCTGGGAACTGATTATGCCGTCGACGAGAGAAGCCGATGAACAGATACGAAAGAAGAAGGCGGAGAAGGAGATGTACGAGTGAAGCAAACCACAGAAAAGAAGAATAATAAAATGAGATGTCAGACCCACATTTATAGCGTTAGCCTGCGTGGAGAATAAGCTACCTAAAATATAATAATTAATTGTTGGTTAAAATGTTTTATTATTACGGTTTAAATCAAGTATTTATTAAATTTATTTAAGCAATATTATTTATATAAAGAAAAATATATATATTTTACTAAATCGTCAAATATTAAAAAGAAAATCCATAATTTTCTCTTCTAGAAATACAAATCTTAATTTTAAAAAAATAAATAAACATTAAAAAAATAGAGGACAGTAGAACAGAGGGATATCGATGCAAAATTTTCAGAAAAAATCGAGCAAATTGCAGGTATCTATGCAATTTTAATAATGGTTTAATTAGGMTATAATAATTATTTTTTAGTATGATATCTAAATATATAAGAAATGTATTTCGAAAATCAAGAAAATTGTGGATATGTGTGAAATTTTTGAATTAATAAATAAGAATTTAATTATAATTTAATTAGACTATAGGCAAGAGAGTTTGAGGCTGGATAACAGAGGTATACGAACTCAAAAGGGTTAGGGTTTCGCAACTGTGAGTTTCGAAGATTTGATGGTCAATTACAGTTTGGATTATCAATAGAAGCAATTAAAATTCGAGGATTATTCATAATCACCATTGATTATATATTTGGAACCAGTTTCGAACAGGGAAAAAAAATTGGGGAAAAACCTGAGAGAAGATGCAACATTCGGAAGCCCCTACGATCGGGTAAGTTTAAGATTAGGGTTAGGGCACAGAATTTCAATTACTTGAAAAAAAATCCATGGGTAAAACTCGTAGAAAATATTACAAAAGCATACTAAAGCACAAATTGATAATTTAGTGATGATCAAGAACGCTCCGAATCGAGGACCAAGCGATTACGAACCCACAAAATCGAGAGCAGAGTCATTACGAACCTACAGAACCAAGAAGAGAATTACGATCTGGTTTCCTGTACTTCCAATCCCGATAATCGACGGATATTAAGCGAGATTGAGTGAGAGAGAGAAGAAAACCCTAGCCGGAAACCGATAATTGAAGTCGGAAGAGAGAATCGAACCTGGATAGATAACTCCGGGAACTGAACGCCGCCGACGAGAGAAGGCGTTGCAACTGAGAAGAAGAAAAACGCGGGAGAGGGAGAGAAACGAGGGTCTGAGGAGACGTTTCTCAAACCAGGGTTTGAAGAGACTAAAAAGACTGATGCCCACTGGCTTGCGTGAAGACGAAGTTAACTGAAACAAAATTATAATTTGTTTTTTARATAATAATTTAATTTTAACTACACTTTTCTAGCAAATAATGCTTCTTTTTTTTTCTCTTGAGTAAATCGTTTAAAGAAACACTCCCAGAATTGGAGTAGATAATAAAAATCTTTTATGTATTTTAAATTATGTAATTTATTTTTAAAATTTTTAAATATAGTAATAATTTTTACTTCATTCATATTGAACAGACACTCATATCAGTAGTATATTAGATATATATCACACATATATCGTAAGTATATCGGACACACTCATATCAATAGTATACCACATATATATTACATATTGTATATCATTTGGGTAGATTATCATTTTTAAATTGGACCTCAGTTTTTTTTTTAATGAAAAGTGTTATATTTGAAAAAGCAGACGTGGTTACTATTTAGATTCTTGCTTTTGTCTTTTTCTCATAAATGGTATTTATGGAATTTTTTCCCTAAATTTATGGAACAATAATATAAATTAAATTATTTATATCTTACAAAGTTTATACAATATTAAATTGGTTTTGTCAAAATATTAATAAATAAATATGTAATGTAAGTATCTAGTTTGTAAATAGTATTTATTAATTTTATAATTGTTTGTTCCAAAAGCTGTTTTTAAAATATCCTTATGATTTTTTTATTTATATTGAATAAATTATTTATATAATGTTAGAAAAGTACTATAATGGCAATAAAATAAATTTAATTACATTTGAAYCCTTTTGACATAAAATTATGCCTTCGCACTGCATACCACATGATACAATATTGAAAAACACTRATATACAATAAGAAAAGTAAACAAAGTATTGGCATAATATAATAATTTAGAAACAGGGATTAAATTTCTTTACCTTAAAAAAAAGGGACATTAATGGAGGTTCGGCTTGCAAAGATGCAACTATTTAAACGTACTAAAATAAAACTTTGTTATACACTTACAAATAATGTAATGAGATGAAGAAAACCACTCAAACATATAGTTTGTAGGCAACGAAGAGAAAGTTTTGAAGCAACCGTTATTTTAAGGCAACAAGACTACATAAATTTCGAGGCTACATATATTTGGAGGCAAATATTTAAAGGATCTATATTTTACGAGACCATATATAATTTGAGGGGACAAATATTGGTTGTCTCAATATAATTAATATAATTACCAAAACAAACCCAACTCAACAGTAATTAAAATATAACAGCCGTTATTTAGGAGTAACGTATATTTTCTTAGACAACAATTGTATCGAAACATATTTTGAAGCAATATAATTTGAGATAACCATTTCAAAGATAAGTTAAAAATAATTAATATTAACATCACATATATATTAATAATATTTTGTATATTCGGAATTCGTTTGAATACGATGAAAGGTGGATTTACTACTCCAATCGATCCACGATATTTAATGCCATGACATGGTATATTAGAGAGAGAGAGCAAAAATTAGTTCACAAGACTGTTTTTTTTTATCTAATTTTTGGTTGGAGATGGGAGGGCAACCGAATTTCTCCTGAATTATTGGGAGAGGAACGCATGAAATGCCGTGAATTCGAAGGCAATCTCTTATGAACGGATATTTGGTTACTTGCTRAGGTAAGAATTCAAGTCCCTCGGGGCTTTGAGCGAGAAGGAAATGACTCAGTCGTTGAATACGAAATCCGAACGAATCCAGAGACAAACAAGGATAACGACCTTCGTCCCTCTCAATCTCTTCGCGGGTCTTGTTTGAAGTTTCGATCGGATCTTTTAAGTATGAACAAAAAAGGGTTGGCAATTTTGATGCGAACCAGGATGAGACCTAACAACGATCTCACCAAGCTCTCTCTATCCCCTCTCACTGTATGCTCGTCTCTCTACGTTCATTTTTTTGATTGTGGGGTTGAATTCAAGTCAATTTCAGCTATAATCCTAGTTTAATTTCTCTGGGTTTATTTTTATTTTGATGGTTGGTTTGAGTTGGAGTGATTTTAAGCTATAATTGTAGTTTGTCTCTATCCCTCTTCATACTGTATGTTCGACTCTCTATGTTAATTTTTTAAAAATTAATTTTGGGGTTGAGTTCAATTGATTTTCAGCTATAATTCTAGTTAATATCTCAGGTTCTTCATTTTAATGGTCGGATTGAGTTTGAGTGATTTTATGCTAAACTGTAATGTGATTTCTCTTCCTATATTGGTTTCGTTTAGGGGGGGCGTCGCAGTATTCTGAACTCGAGTTACTCTCAAAGTTGTTGATGATTCAGGATAATTGAACTGAGAAATATAGTGCCGTAAACAGGTTTTATGATTTCTTGATACAGAATCAGATGCAACTTAATTCACAGGATTCCAGAGGACGTGTAATGGAACATTTCCCGGACGAAAACAAAAAACAGCTCAAGATCTCAGGCAACACAGAAAGGTTTTGAAATTTGATGTACTCGAATGTAAAAGTTATATATTTTCTTGTCCAGACTGCTGTACCGCCACTTATTTTTGTGCCCGACAAGCTAAAGTTGATTTATGATCAATGTTGTCAGAGATTTTGATATTGTTCGTGGATGGATGCATTTGGTCATTTCTATGAAGAAAATGGAAGGTCTAGATGACGTGCTTAATGATTTTTCGAAGGCAAGTCTATAAATGTAACTAGAGTGTTTAATTTCTACGCAATTCTTATTATATAATCATGTTAAACTCACGATTTGCTTTTGGATGTGATTATTCTTGTGTTTGTAACATTCATGTTCCCAGTTCCCTCTTAATTACTTAGGGCTATTTCAGTCTCTCCCCTGAGAACCGCAGGAAGTTGCTTCTCATGCTTGCCAAAGAGTATGACTTCAATAGAACGCAAGTTCGTGATCTGATGAAGCAATATCTTGATCTTGAACTTCCTAGTGGTAAGACTAGTTTTGTTTTCTTTCACAGAACATTTGTAAACATGCACCTATATGTGTTTCATGATGGTAGATATAGAATTGAAGATTGATTTGGATCCGTAGTTCTTGGCTTCAGGTGAGAATGCACGATCTGTTGGTCAAGACGATAAAGCCCCACTTTCTGCTTTCTACCATCTTGAGCAAAATTTGAGGCATGCTCTGAAACCAACATATGAAGTTCTTTTTGAGCGACTTAACACACATCCTGGTGGGCTGGGGTTCTTGTCCATTCTACGAGCTGATATTCTCTCTGTACTTGCGTAAGATTATGATTGATGTTATGTTTTATTTCATCTTGATGGGTTTATCTAATTTCAGTTTAACTATATACCCAATGACACGTGTAGCCATTTAAAGAGACTTTTATAACAAGGTTTTTTCAAATAATTAAAAATAGTGAACTGGTAGTAGATGATCTAAAACTACAAACACATCTGTCAGGGATAATATTGTGACTTTATATTATTAGAGAGGAAAACATTGCGTCTTTGAGAGCACTGGATGCCTACTTAAAGGAGAAACTCGGCATGTGGCTCAGTCCTGCTGTCTTGGAGCTTCACCAAATAACTTGGGATGACCCTGCTTCTTTACTAGAGAAAATTGTAGCTTATGAGGTGTAATTTTCTTCCATTAGTCACTCTTATATGATATCTTTTGTCGTATATTTTGCTTACTTGTTCAAACCCTTCCACAGGCTGTGCATCCAATCAGCAATCTTATTGATCTTAAGAGAAGGCTAGGAGTTGGTCGACGTTGTTTTGGATATCTACACCCAGCGATACCAGGTTTACTCCCCCTTTCCCTTGTGCAGCTTTTGGTTATTGCAGCTAGTCATAGCCTGTGTCATCGGCTGATTATATTTAAGATACAAGTATTATCAAATCATCCCTTTGAAAAACTTTCCGGATTTGGAAATCATGGTATTTGTTATGTTTGTACTTAAGTTGGAAAATTTTCGATTGGTCGTTTGCATTATTTGGATGGAGATTGCATTATTATTAAAATAATGAAGATTTAAGCTCAAGTGCTCAACATAATGAAGATTGCATTCTATCCATTGTCTATCGTGCATTTGTGGCCAGGGCAGTCATATTAGGCAGAAATTATAGGGTTAGGTACAGAACAATAGTGGAATTATGTTGCAGTGCTAACTTCATGTTATAAATTATAATACCAAGGTTTTCTCCAGGTGAACCTCTTATTTTTATTGAAGTTGCACTGTTGAAAAATGTGGCTCAGACAGTACAGGTTATTTCCTTGCATCTATGATCTAAGCTTATTATTTATTTATTTTGTTATTAGCATTATACTTATACATTTGTTTCTTGTTTGGTAGGAAGTTTTGTGGGACGATCCCCCAATACCTGAAAGTGAAGCAACCTGTGCGTTGTTTTATTCTATATCCTCTACAAAGGTATAAATAAGTTTCAAAGTTAATATACTGTTTGATCTAAAATGTTTTGGGAAGGCGTTTACTATATTGTCCTCTTCAAATGCAAGATCAGTAGGACGCCAGTTGCATTTTCCATTTTAAGAACATATCAATATACTGTTTAAAGAATGTGTTATTTTCCACTTCTTTTCATTTTCTTAGTTAAAACTTGTAATATAAAAACACAATTTAGAAAATTAGACATGTTTATAGTTTATCAGTATGATTAGCTAACAAGAGGCTTACAATATTTGGTTCATTCTTCATATGTCACAATTCTCGGGGAGTTAGATTTTTTTACTTGACTATCAAGGTTTCCCTTTTTGCTTTCTCTGAAAAATGGTTGATTTGGTCTTCATGTTGATGGCAATCTATTTGTTCACATTCTGATACTTTTGAAACTCTGCAGCCTGGCTTATCAGGAATCAATCTTGGGAAGTTCCTCATTAAACGAGTAATAACACTTGTGAAGAGAGACATGGCATATATCAGTGTATGTATTCTCTCGATTATTTGGCCAGAGCATGGAAGTTTTGAAGTAAAATTTTTCTGCTAGAAGCCTAGACCTCATGAGAATAATGTTATGTATGGAAAGCAGCCCTCCCTGAACTCTGTACCTTTGATATTTCTTTGACCATTGATGCTCTGCTTGAATTTTGTAACATTTGAAGTTAATTTGGATGGTGGTATCTATAGGCTATTAGGCTGTAGGATGTGACTATGGAGGAGGTTTCGTTCTTTATTCTCTCATCTAATTTTTTCTGTCACCCATTCTGACTTTGATCACTAAATTTAAAATTTGTCCATCTCTCTCTGCAAATGAAGTTGAAGAGAGAGTCAGAATGAGAGTAAGGAGGTGGATGAGAGACAAAAGGGAACGAGAAGAGGGTACAAAGGAGTTTAACTAAAGGGATATTTTGGGCTATAAAATTTTGATATGTGCTGTGAGAGTCCTATTAGGGGTATAGGGGAATATTAGTTTGTTAGTATGAAGGGGTAGTATGGTAATTAGAATGGTGATTAGTTAGGGTGAGTTGTTATAAATAAGGGTAGTAGGGAGAGGAGAAGGATATCTTGGAGAATTGGAGAATAGTTTTGTGTAAGGAACTTGAGAGAGTTCTTTCGGAGAGAGATGACCCTCTCAAAAGGCTATCGATATTGTAATTTCTCTTTGATTTGTAATATAATGATTTAGTTAGGTTCTTGTATTTGGGATCCTAACATGTGCATCAACAAATTCCTTCAGGTTGATAGATATGCAGTTTAATAGAGCAATTACAAGTCATCTCTTCATGCGTTTGATGGTTGAAAATTCGATGATTGTTTTCTAAAGCTTCACTTGCCGTTGCCGTTAAATCACACTATTACTTAGTTGTTTGCTTGGATTAATCACTAATTTTGGAGTTATATTTTCTGCAGACATTCGCAACTCTAAGTCCTATCCCAGGTTTCATGCATTGGCTTTTACCAAAGTTGGCATCTCAATCAAATCTAGCCGAAAAAGAGGTTGCATCGCGTTCATCCGGAAATGAATCTGCTTCCACTTTCTGGGAGAATATTCTTGAACCGGAGGAGGAGAGAGTGCTCCTTGAATCATCACAGTAAACAAATTCATAAATCATTCAATTCATTTCCAGCCTCTAAAAGAATGGTAGTGAAATTTCCACAAAAACACTGACATTTTCCTTGGCATCTTGCAGAGAATTTGTCACTGGAAAGAATGGCATGGAGGTGATGTTGAAGTTATTGACATTGTCAAACCATGGGTGGACTAGTTCGACGAAATTGCTTTCAGCATTAAAACACCCTTTAATGCGCTTGTGTGCCAGGTATAGAATTAGGAAATTTGCAAAAACCACTCCAAAGTCCAAACTATAGAGGTCGTTACAGTCACATCCTCAAACTTTTAATTTGATCATCATCTCCAAACTTACAAAATTGTTGTAATTGTGAACCCTGATGTATCGCAAAAAGCACAAACTACCACAAAACTATAAATATGGTTACAATCAAACCCTTGAGCTATAAGATTGTTATAATCAGATTTTATTGAACTAAAAGAATTGGAGTTAGATTGTAACAATCTATACTTCGAGGTTTTGACTGTAATAGTTACTGCAGTTTGGGATGACTTGTGCATGGACAATTTTTTCAGTTTAGGGAGACGATTAATACAATTGAAATTTTTAGTGTTATTGTAACACCTCTTATAGTTTTGTGCATGATAGAATAAAAAGCTAATGGATTACGTATGCCATTTTATTGATTTTAGGTACCTTGTAGAAGAGAAAAAGAGAGGAAAAGCTCTAGATTCTGTGGCAAATTTTCACTTGCAAAATGGAGCAGTGCGTAATCTAGCATTTCTCTTGGATTTATTTCCTTTGTTAATTGTTACAAAATAACTGAACTTTTGATATCGCTTTGAATGTATTATTATCTTTGGAAGTGTGCTGGTTCTTCAAATGTTGTTTTACTGTTATGGATCAAAAAGAACTAATGGATCATACGATTTGCTTGTTCTGAATGTTCTTAATATGGAACAGATGATCGAAAGACTTAACTGGATGGCAGACCGATCCGAAAAAGGCCTTCTTCAAAGTGGAGGTATCATGGTGAACTATATTTACAGGTAGTCTCCTTTGAATCCTGTCTTTTCACCTTTAATCACTTCATGACTTCTCTCGATAGGCCCAAGATAACAATGCATATCATTAATAAAACGAAACTGGATTGGTTCTACATCAGGTACTGTAACTGTGTTAAAATTCTCAGATTGAAAAACTGACACTGAATATTGATGAAAATTGACTTCATAGGATGGAGAAAATTGAAGAATATGCTAATTCTTACTTCAGCACTGGCCAAATACATTCCTCACCTGACATTCTTCGTTACGTCAAGGTACAGTTTCTGTCACTGGAAGACATGCATATTGACATTTCTCCAACTCCCGAGTAGTATCTTTGTGTATCTCGACCAATCTTATTAGGATAATTGCTCATCTACGTTTACTGACAATCTTCATCTCATCCTTTTTTTCCCCTTGTTTTTAGTCCAAGAAATTGCACGATGAATCTACAGAGTAGAATTTCTGAAAGATTCAATAGGTGGTTATTCTTCTCTGCCGCCATTGTTGCTTCTTCAAGTGCAGCTGGTGGCTACAAACCATACTGTGGGATGTTAGGATATTAAGTATTAAAGAATAAGATATGGCCTTTTGCTGGTGTTGCCTTCTCTAAAATATGTCATCGGTTTGGGGAAAAGACTGTTGTGTGTATAATCTTTCAATATTATTCTGTGTGTATGCTTTGTATTAGATATGCATTTCCCCCTATTATTCTCTTACATATTTAACATCTTTTCTTTTTAAATAGATATTCTCAGTGTTATTTAATCTTGTTTTTTTTTCTTTGAAAACTTTATTCTTGTTTTTTTAYGGGGAAAAACTCTACTTTTATTGTAGGAATAAGTAGAAAATACTGGACAAATTCAAAAGAAGTAATAACAACACAAGAATTTAAGTACAAAATTCCAAATCGGAGAAAAGCCACAACCCACCAAAAAGAAATTTACTATGTAAAAAGATTGTTATAAAAATTCTCTGACCGACTCCAATTATACAACAAAATACCCTCTCAAAAGTAAATAGCACTCAAATAACATACCAAGTTTAAAATGTTTGGGAGTCGGGGAACACACCCCTCATTGTACCTCAATTGCTCTTATGATATTTTGCCAAAAACCTTACCATCTTTACCAGAAAAGCAACAAAATTGAATCACAAAATAACCCCACAACTTTATAATAATTAAAATTATTAAATGGGACTGAAAATGTTAATAGCAACAAAATCGAATTACAAAATAATTTCACAACTTTATAATAATTGAAATTATTAAATGGGACTGAAAGTGTTAATATTTAACTAATTTAAGGTTTTACATTATATTTTTGTTTCTATCAAGGGGTTTTTGGGTGAAATGTATGAAAAAATGTTTTTTTAGTACAACAAGTGGGGCAGGGGGATTCGAATTCATTACCTACTTGTTAGGGATGTATTCCAATTAAGTAAGGAGGTTGAATGTATAATATGATTTGCCTTATATCTCTATTATAAATCTTTTTTATTTTAAAAAAACTCAATCTAATACCCATTTAGCTACTATTTGTTCATTTTTTATACTAATAATAACAAAAAATAATTAAAAAAATTTAAATTTAAATTTAAAAATAAAAAATATATATTTATAACGGGGACGGGTTGTCCGGGGAACCCGTCCGCGATCGGGGAATCCTCGCCCCCGTCCCTGCTTCTCCAATGGGGTGGGGATGGCCCCCCGGCCCTGCCTCGTTGCCATTCCTAATTATCACAGTATATATTTTGAGGATCGAGATTAAAAAATATATATATTTTATACCAAAAAACAAAAACAATTGAAAGTACAATTCATATAATTTGAAAAATACACATTTTTGTAGAGGAGGTTTGAAGAGCTGAAACTCCAGTTTGTCCCACATCCACGAGGCTCAAGATGGAGAAGGGGAGAAGAGAGTATAAAAGGAAAGGGGCTGCCACAYTTCAAATCATACCTTTCTCGGCCTTTTGGCTAAGATCAAGTGTAGTATCTGTTCTTATCAGTTTAATATCTGATACGTGGGCCATCGGCCCACATGATATTAAATTTATTTTTCTAGGGGAAGGCCCACCAGAGTAGCTTGCTACTGGGGCCTTACGCGTCGCCTGGGCCTTACACTACAGTCCAGGCCCGGCGCACCCCTCCAAATAATAGTTCAATGATTTTTATTGTATGTGTTCTGCCTAACCTGGGCTGAAAGTACAAATCGCTAATTATCATTTGGGCTTTGGGCTTCGGGCTTCGTTTTTTGAGGTGGTATCTTGAATGACCACATTTATTAATGCTTGATTAATAATAAATCAATTTTGGGGGGAACTCCATAGATTTAGATAGATTTAGGGAATTGGTTACTATTCCCGAATCGCACAAAAGAGATAAAAATAAAATTCCTAACCATGGTTCGATTCTGTATTTGCAAAAGTCGAGTGCTCTGTTGGGTTCTCGGTCTGGCGACACAAATTTCTAATTAATTTCGGGATACAAATTTTAACTAATTTTGTGCGGGATACATCTTTCCTTTTTATTTTTCATATACATATATATAATATATATGTGTGTGTATATTCCTCAACACCTTACTATTTGGTCAAGAATTGGATCAAATGCTTTTTCAACGAGCCTGAGATTATTAGTGAGCAGTGTTCAAGTCAGTAAGTGATGTTCGCCAATCTATTCTTGAGGAGAACATAGTTTTGCGTACTTAAAATGAGGCATGGGGTCTTCTATTTATAGGCAGAGCTTCCGACAAAGCTCCAACGGCCCGAGAAATGCAATGTGTTGTYGTGGATGGTGTCGAAATGCTATGCCTACAGAAGTACACTTTCATCAACTTGAYTGATAACTCACACATCCAATGTAAAAGTTTGAGCTCGACTGAGCTGATAACTCAGGTATGCCGAAGCGTAAAACTTAGGTCAGCTAACATGGACCATGAGGTACGACCGTCTCCATCTCCAGCCGTTCAACTTGACCTCTGACGAAAGTTCGAACTGTAATATCTTCTATATGTGAATCCTTGCTGACTCATCATTATYAGGTATATCACATGTTGACATCGAGCTATTGAGAAATCACCTCTAAATACTTACCTTTCCATTTGAATTTTAATGAACTTTTACCTCTACTACTTGAATGTATATTGATTCTTAAATTAGATTTTAAAACTTCTCTAGTTCATATTTGTTTCTTAAAACTAAGTTAGTCTAATACTTGTGTTTTTTTTTATGAAAATTACAATAAATGCCCTGAAATAACAAAAATATTATTGCTTTTCTAAAATAAAAATGACTTAAAATTTAAAATTTCACTGGGATTCTATAGACCTTTTTACCAACAAGTAAAGAAATTCAGTATAAATTTTTATTTTTTAAACATTAAAAAAATAATTATCATCAAATAGACATCAACATGACTGTGTCATTCACGTAAAATACAAAAGAAATTATTATCCACCTAACCCTATATTCGTTACTGTGGTGCACAACACCACCAACCGTTTCATTTGTCAACAAACTCATAAATAGAAAACTCAAAAAAGAAAGGAAAAAACCATTAATAAACCAATCCCAATAATTAAAATTCTTTTGATTGAACATTAGATGAATGAAGGCAATCTAATATAAATACAATCTGAAAAAATATTATAATATATTACATTATGTGACGAGAAAATGAAAGAATTGAAAAGACGGACAAATAAAAAATACATAAAATTACCTTTCAAAAAAAAAGAAAGAAAATACATAAAATCAGCTCATGAAAAACTAATATGTTTAGAACGTTAAAGATTAAAATATTATTTTGTTCCRTCATTTTAAAACATCTATTTTAATCCCACTTTTAACTTTGGTTCATTTTAGATCTCATACTTCTAAAATGTTTGTTTTGATCTATGTASTTTTAAAAAACGACCATTTTAGTTCTTATTTGTAAAATTTTAATACAAATTTATGATTTCATTTCTATAAATTTAGCGTATGAAGTGTCATGATGAAATTATGATCAGAATAAATAAGATCAAAATAAAAATAGACGGATCAAAATAGTCACTTTTTAAAAGTATGGGACCAAAAATGACATTTCAAAATTGAAGGAACTAAAATGAACAAAAATTGAAAATACAAAGACCAAAATCAACCAAAGCCGAAAGTAGGGACCAAAATAGCATTTAAACCAATATTATATTATTTCGTATGCTAACCTTACTTGGGCTTCTGGATATTGAATAGTGTCCTTTGACGGCCCATTGCTCTAAGAGACGTTATTTCTTAACTGGGCTGGGCCTTGTGGATTGGGCCATTCGGATAATGGGTATCATCTTCAGCTACGTCTGAAACTCTAAATATTATTATTATTATCTTAAATGGGTAATGTAATCTGTGTCTTAAATTTTTATTATTTAAGATAAGTTAAATTCAAATTTTATTTCCATATAAGACACAGATTACATTACTCGTTTAAGATATAATTTTAGAATCCTAACCAAATCAGAAAAGAAGAAAAAAAAGGTCTTAGAACTACTTGAATTTTAAATTTTGACTAGGATTCTACAAACGTTTCATAAAATAAAGAAATCAAGAATAGACAGACCAAGTGTATTTTATAGAACAAAAAAATAAGGAAAAAATAAAATAATAAATAGAAATTAGTATCTCATTTCGTAGGTATGACTGTCGTTTTCTGAAAAAATTCAAAATTAATTATTGGTATCTACCTCTATATTAGTTCTTATTTTATTTAAATATAAATATATATATATTTAATTATAGATCGGTACTTTCTCCAAAAAAAAAAAATATATATATATATATATATATCAGGGCCTATTTCTACATTGACATTAATGCCACCCACCATTTCATATTTGTCAACAAACTATCAATAAACTGTTTCAATGACAAAGAGAGCATAGCTCCAATCAAGAAGCTGTGAGTGCGAATTCCCTCCTCAACATGTTGTAAAAGAATAAATAAATAAACATGTTGTAAAAGAATAAATAAATAAACAGTTCAATTCCATAATACTTTTGAATGTGAAATGAAGGGTATTATATTATAAAAATGGAAAATTAAAGAATTCCTTTGATAATTTTCTTATTTATTGTTTTTCGATCTTTTTAATAAATAAAAGTAGAATGACATTTGATAATTATTTATGATATTTTATTCTTTTATTAGAAAAAAAAACTTTATACTTGTTCCATTTAATATACCTGTAATTTTATAACTAAAGAAAKAAGATTTTCTACTTAATTATAGTTTTGTGTTGGTTTTATCTAATCCAACCAATTTTAATACATAAACTTCAATTTATAAGAAACAATTACCACCAATTAATCYGTGGCAATTCAAAAAGTATTTTTAAAATACTAATAATTTTATCGTCAAAATATTACGATGYAAAATTTTACTTTTTTATATAAAAGTTTTAGTTCTATCCCTGAATTAATCCACCCAAAATGACTCTCTAGCACGATGGAACCMGATAAATTGGATTAAATTAATATGTGATATTAAATTAATATATGATATGGTAAAGTATTGGATTTCTTTRATACCCCTTGGGTGTGGATCGTGATATCATTAGAGGAATATTTTCTTAATTTTGAGTCTCTACAAAAACAAATAATGAACAAAACAATAAATATTTGAGATTAATAAAAAAAAATGTCACTTTCAAAAGTCAAGTTGAATTATCACTTTGGCCTACATCAATGTCCATATCTGCTGGCTATTCTCTTTGATTTGCCATTTAACTGTTAATGGTTCCCTGTYCCCTTTTAAGAATCTTTGTTTTTTCCCCCTAATTTCTTTTCATATTTGATTGGATATAGATTTTTATATAAATATTATATATTTATATATTATGTAGGGAATAATTTATTTACTTGCCAAGGAATACATCTCCGATAAAAGGTCGTGAGTTCGAAGTCCCACCTGCATTTCTATATATAAAATTTATGCATCGTATATGTTTTACGAAAATTTCGTGTTACATGCCTACATAGTACTTAGACTCAAAGACTTGTCAAAAGTGAAAGTTTCATAAATGGCAAAGGTGTAATTTGAGATTTATATGTTATGCCGATTTTTYTTTATACAACATGTGGGGGTAGAATTCGAACTCATGAACTCTTGGACAAAGATAGGTGCCTTAACCACTTGAATTATGCTCGATTTGACATGGTATACCGATTCTTCAATGTAAATGTGGGAATGGAAAAAATTATCAATTAAATTTGCATGTTTTATGGATCTAAAATGATTAAGAGATTTGATGACATTATTGGTGATATAATTCTTTTTGAATATCTTGCATAAATTGTGGATCCTCCCACCAACTTGGTTCAATGTTCCTTTGCATTATTATTTTTAAATTTAAACATGTGATAACAAATGCTCGTGTGATTGCTGACGTTGGAGTATTAAAAAATAAYTAAATGTATCATATCTTGTCAACTTTATTTATTTATTTATTTATTTTTATCAATTGGTAATTTAATTAATATCATATCATAGGTATTAAAGTTTTGTTGGGCTTTTTTACTTTTTTTTTTTTAAGAAGAAAAGGAACTAGAATTACTTAAATGAAGTCACGAGGGCTTAGCCACGTGTCGGAGAAAAAGCTTATGAAGCAATTTTATGGACAACTTGTTTAGCTTCTTGACGCACAAACTCAAAATGGATACGAGAGAAATTCGAAACCAGAGTGCGAATGTCCTTTACCCAGCTACCAACTTCCAATAGGGTTTCACCTTCCCCTTTGATAAACTGATGGATTACCCAAAGGGAACCCGATTCAAAAATCAAACATTGGAAGTTCAATCTTGCCGCGAGCCTCGTACTTTCGAGAATTGCCAGAAGCTCGGCCACAAAAGGTTCATAGTAAGATAAAATCTATTTATACTATTAATATATATGATGTTCTATCTCAAAACCAATATTGAAAATAAGAGAAGTAGCTCATGTCTATTACAAACCATTGTAAGGTCTCTTTTCATTTCAATGTGGAATCCTTAACACACATCTACTTCTGGAATCGAGAATTTGTTTTTGAGCCCTAACTGCATTCCCGTCATTCCAAATTGCCTAGTAGGTCAAACAAACCAATTCAATCTCTTGAGTAGTAAGGACCTCCTTCAACAACAATATGAACGTTCTTTCTAATGGTGTAATTAGAAAAAAAAAGGTTTAATATAATATTTATTTTACTCTATATATATAGACTTATTTTTCTAAAGAAAGAGTAACTTGTCGAAAGTGTCAATCTAAACATAGTTCAATTAGTTAAGACATCTGATCAAAATATCATGAGTTTGGACCCCCATCCACATTGTACTAAAAAATAATAGTCGAGAGTAGATAACCACTTTAACCTTGAAGAAAATTTGATGGCTAAATATCGAGGAGAGCTAACCAACAAAGATATTTTCAATTAGAATAAGCAAACCTATTATTGTAAGTAGAATGGGAGTTCCACGTAAAATTAGTTAACCGATGTATGAATATGACTCACAATTTTTTGTAAGCTTCAATTTGTATAGTTTTGAGATAGAATAACATGAGTTATGCAACAAGAAGTAGAATGGTAAAAGAATAAGAGTGTGTTTGTGAGTGATGCTGTAAGAAGTGATTTTGAAAAAGAAAAAAGATTTAAGAATAATTAATTTTTCAAAATCGTCACCTTAAAAATCAATTTCAAGTGATTTTTGTGTGTTTTCCTAAAATCAATTTTTTAATTTGATCAATGGAAATGAAAGTGATATGGCCCTGACAAAATCACTCCCAAACACACCCTAAAATATCATTAGGAGGAAAATAATTTTATGTAATATATCATGTAATTTGATTTACGGATTTATAATTTGTGAATTAAAGAAAATGAATCTTAGAAGTAGGTTTTAAAAATCTTGATTTGCATAGATCATTAGATTGATGTAGTCTATAAAATTAGCATATCTATAATATCTAAGATTAATTAATAATTCACATATTAAATATAGGCTTATTTTATAATATTAGACGATTATACAAATTTAAACCTATGAGATGTACATAACAGTAGTATACAATATGCTAATTTTTCACTAATTTTTTTAATGTTATTTATTTTATGATCATCCTAAACTTTGATGGATCAAAGGTTATTGGCTTTTTTTCTGTTGACTTTTGAGCTATTTGTTAATTAATAGAGATATCTAACTTTTGAGCTATTTTTCTTGTATATAATCAAAATCCAAAATCATCACTCAACTAGACTTGAATAATATTATATCAATTTTACAAATTGAAACTTATTTTCAATCCAATCATTTATTAGTTTTGAGTTTTTTAAAAATTCATTTATTTAGATGCAATTACAATTCTCCAAATTTTAGTTAATTTAATTTTAAATCATATTATAGTCGTGAACATTTATATTTATTCTATTAAGATTCATAAACTATGCTTTTTTTTTTACTTCTTTGAATCTACTTTAAAGTCATTTTAGTCCGTTAATTTTACTACATACGTTTATTATTCATTTACCTTATAAATATAACGTCATATGTAGTACTTTTAAATTAATTTGGATTAGTACAAGAAATACTACTTTCAACCACGTATAAATTTCCATTGCTACGAGGGCAAAACATCCTCGTGTGCATAAATAGTAAAAAAGAAGAGCTGAAAATATGCTAACAGTGTGTTAGTAAAAAAGTCTCTACTACGATAATGAAAYAGGAAAAAAAAAATTCTTGACTTGACCACGAAACCTATTTTTTTGTCATAATGAGACTATCTTTTGTCATCGAGCTTTTTGTTATTTCGTCGTTGATAGCAGTGATTAAACAAATTTATCAAAATATACATACATATACTCATATAAAAGCATTAATACATTTTATACTTATAAGATTTCTTGGAATTCAAGCCATACAAATTTCTTATATACTTTAGAATAATTCCATACACATTATTATTTATTTTTGTGTGGCAAAGAAGGCTTTGCCATAAAGATTTGCTTTTTGAAAAGAAAACTATACTTTAGAAAGAAGTCACATATTTGTATCAAATCTYTAATGATAGTTGAATTATTTTTGGGGTTAGAAGCTGGTTTACACATAATTACATTTTTGTTAATATATATAAAAAAAAAGACACTCATTTCCTTTTACCTTCCGCTTTCTCAATCTTTTTATTTTCTCCGATGATTTTAGTCTCCATATTTTTAAATTTATTATATTTTAGATTCGCAAACACTATTGGTAAATCACTTGTTTATTTGTAGTCTTGTCGTTATTTTGAAATATACTTCTTGCTATTAGTTGTTTAATAATCGGCGACATAACAGTACTGAAAATAGTTCTTTAAAAAAGAAGTATTGAAAATAGTTGAAATGTTGGAAATTAGTTTTGGATAAACTAATTTAATATGCATTTTAAAAAACATTACAATTTTTCATTTTTTAAAAATATGGTATAAGTATGATTTTTTTATCATGTTTTATACTAGATTTGAGTTATATATATACACACATTTTTTTTTTAATTTTCAAAATTTCTTGACCTATATTATTTTTTTTGTTAATTGGGTAAATGCCTGAGTTTTTTTAACTTTGAATTTGAATTCTCAAATAAAATAAATTATGGATTGAATTTTATTTGATCCTCTCCAATTTCGTAGTGCATAAATTTAATTTAATTAATGTAAAATACTTCTATATTATGTAACATGATATACAAGTCAATCTTCCATCTTAAACCTAACTCCCGACTCAAATAGATAAATAACCAAATATATTAAATGTTGAACTATGTCCCAACCCAAATAGTTAAATATTTGTATTTTTTTTTGTTTTAATTATGGATGGCAAGTTTGAATTTTTATTCTTTATTTGCGAATATAATATTTAAAAAATTCTATGCAACTTAATTTAGTAAAAGGGAAATTTGTGGCCACAATTCTCTATTGGTTAGGAATCTTTTTACTTTTAAAAAGAAAGCTAAATGGCAGTCATTAATGGCAATGGCATTATCTTCCCTATCACCTCCATTTGTCTAATCTAGTGATGGAGAATTTCAAATAATTATTAACATTTCATTTCAAATTTGTTTTATGATTTTTTTTTAATAATTATGAAAAAGAAAGAACCCATAGAAATTTAATAGGAGTGCAAACTATATATGTTTACTTGATTGTTGGTCAAATCCAATGCAACAAAATTGTCTTTGAAAAATTTTGCATTATTGAACAATAACAATATGGTATTTTTATTGTCTCAAAAAAAAAAAAACAATATAGTATTTTTAACCAATGGTAATAATTAGGTTTAAATCCTATTAGATTCCTAACCMTAATAGGCCTCATAGATGTCAAATTTCAAAATGATTTTTTTTTTTGGTTAAATAACGAATGAAAAGTTAATATTGAGAATTGAATCAAAAGTTAATTTGTAAGTGGAAATCTCAAAATATTCACAACTTTAGGGACCAAAATATAACATGATTGAAAACCTGAAACATTAGTAATTAATATAAAATAAATATTTTTCAATTGTGAAATAATAATACTTATGTGTTGATCGGTCAATAAAGAAAGAATAATTTACCTTTTCAAAGAATAGCCCAATTGAAAGATGCTAAATGAACTAACAACGAGCAAGATAAAGAAAACTCATTGCCCCATATGTAAGACCTTAGTACAAGAGAGTCCTTCTCCAATGAGAATTTATAAATCTTTTGGACAAGACAAGAAAGGAACTCGTCCATTATCTAAAAGGGATAAGATAAAATATTTCTACATTATTATCATTAAAAATTTGACAGTTATTTATTATTTAAAAAAAAACATCTATTTTTTTCTCTCTTGTTTATATATTTATTTTTCTTAATTTTCAAAATTTTAAGAGGGTTAGATAGTCATAACACCTAAATGTTATTCACGTTCAAAATTTGAAATATGGACGGAGTCCAAAATTTTCACAATATAAAAGTCAAAAGTATTAATATTATAATGGTATAAATAAATAACCAATATCCTTTCTATTCGCACCATGTAAAGGTTGGAAGATGCCATGTGGCAAGTGGTCATTGGATTGTCATCCGCAACGGTCAACGACGGCGTAACATTAGGTTCCTCTTTGGATTTTATTTAACTTTTGTTTTTTTGGTCGTTCATACCCGACGGGCCGGGCCGGTCTCATCCAACTGTCCCGCGGCTGTCCAAATCTTGCCACCCGCTAACCTCCCAAACGCGATCGCCACGCGGAACGCACGAGGGGCGCGTGTTCCACACCGCCCAACCCCTTTATTCTCCGACAAAATTCCTTCCTCCTCCAAAAGGATTCGTCCGCACGTATTTATACATGTAAATTAAAGACCCTTTTCATCACGGATTATTGTTTTAATAACATATTTAAACATGTAAATGTTATTTTGATACGTGAACTTTAGTTCATATACAAAGTAAAATTAATTATTTTTTACAATGTTTAATGTGTTCACGTAGGTTAATAAAATCATAAATTAACGACGCATTAATTTTATGTAAACAACTTTTAATATATTGTTTTTCATGAAATGATGTAATGAAAATGTTTAATATTTTACCAGTAAAAATCAAAATTCGTTACATTATTTTTAAACATAGTATAGTTTTGACTGTTTTGACATACTTTACTTTATGCCATCCATGTAATTACCTTAAATGTATCATATATTCATGAAAAATATCTGAAAAATTGGGACAATTTGATATGTTTAAGCTAAAAATTTATGTCAATTTCCTAATTTGATATATATATTTTTTAAGATCTCCTAATCTTATTGGTTTTCTCTTTACTACAATAGTATTGAATTTTAAAGACGATAATATTGAATTTTCCTCTTCCAATTTTTTTTTATAATTTTCCATAATTTAATTTTTTATTTTTATCTAGATCTAACATGAATTTGATGTGAGGAGGCTTTTTCCTCAATAGATTATAGATTATTAATGCCACGGAGTCTAAGGCCCATCTGATTGCAACTTTTATTGCAAACTTTTACTCTTCCAAATGAAAGTCCTTTTCTTAATTTTTTATTATTATTTTTGTTTCCTTGAAGAACTGGAGACAGAAAAATAGCCGTTATATTATCCACGTGGGATTTGCCGACATCGAAAAGTCCGTTTCCCGATTCTTCTGATTTCCACTTAATTAAAATCAAGAGAAAAAAAATTAGAGACACTAATTGAAGTTCAACAGTTGATTACTTTCAGAAAATTCCCCGACGATAAAATCTACCTCAAGCTCATGGATCTCACGCTCAACTGTTCATCACCATTCCACTCTCCACAAGGTTTATCTCTCTTCTCTCTCTCTCTCTCTCTATCTGTATTGCTTTAGCTTTCCTTGAATCTGACTATGGCTGTGCTTTTGGTGTTGGTTTCTTCGCAGCGTGAGATACTCTGATAATTCCGCTATTTTTGGTTGGATTTTCACGTGATAAGTTGTTAGTTCAGGACGCAATTCATTGTCCGTTGGATGGTTGCCTCTTTTGGTTGGGCAAGTTGGTGGCGGCGAATCGGAGAGAAGAAAGGGAGATTAGTAGCGTATAGTGTTGGTTTTCCCGCAGCAGGAGTTTAAGAATCTTCTCTGGCTTGATTCGAGCAATCCGAAGGCTGTCTGGTTCATCTTCTTCTTCGGTATTTCTGATTCTCCCAGATTTTGGCGTGCGGAGGGCTGTGGAGGGTTGCTTTGGAGAATAATAGCGAGTAGGGAGTTCTTCTTTTATTGTACTCGTTCTTTTTAATGTGTTCTTTTAAGTGAATCGGGTGGGATTTAATTAGTCTTCCGCAGTCAATTTTGTTGCTATTTCTGCGTGGTTTGTGCTGAAACTGCTTCGTATTCTTGATTCCCTTTCATTATACCTAACAGTTTACTAATAATGGAATTGGTGCCACCAGAAACGTTTAACTACTTCATTTGTGGATAATATGAACTCTTCTAGTCAAATTCATGTCGTTAATTGAAATCATCAATGTAAATGCTAATTCGTGTTTTTCCCAACTGCTAATTGGGCTGCATTCCAGTCCTCGACAATGTCAACTTTTTGTTTAATGTTTCTTTAGATGTGTATTATTGTAATTGATAACACGGTTTCATTTAGCTAATAGATTATTTGAAAGAGCTGGATGTTGGATTCGGTACTCTAATTTAGTAGTTAGTGGGAATGTAGATGTGCCTTCAGTGGTGTCAAAACCTTGCAGACGATTTATTTCCATTAGTTTGGTGACTGAATACGCTCTAATTTCTATTTCAGGAAATAAACTCGCCTGCGGAGCCATAGGAAAATGGCTAATTTAAAGGATATTGGGGTTTCTGCAGCTTTCAATATTATCAGTGCATTCATCTTTCTTTTGGTTTTTGCCGTCTTGAGGCTTCAGCCTCTCAATGATAGGGTGTACTTTTCAAAGTGGTATTTGAAGGGTTTAAGGAGCAGTCCAGCACACGCAGGTGCCTTTGTACGTAGGTTTGTCAACTTGGACTTCAGGTCATATCTAAAGTTTTTGAATTGGATGCCGGAAGCTATCAGAATGCCAGAACCTGAGCTTATTGACCATGCAGGATTGGATTCTGCTGTGTACTTGCGGATATACTTGATAGGGTATGCAGTGAGCCGTATGTTATGTGTTCTATTGTAACTATCCGATACATTTTTCTGCTTATGTTGATGACAACTTTGCATATGAATCCCAATCACATGTTGGAATGGATTTAGAGATATTTTAGACTCAATTTTAGTGGTTTAGTTGTAAAATATGTCCAGTTTAAACTACTCTTGTTAGGTGACGGACCCAACCCAAACCAATTATATGGTATTTGGGTCTGGTTGATTTGGATTGTTTGTCTATTTTAAAATTTTGAAAAAAAAAAGGTGAAAATGATAGTCTTTATAGTATCTATTTACCCATTTTCACACATTGAATTAAAAAGAGTAGTTTAAATTCATCTTTTATTTTAAGAAAACTGATGCTACAAGGTATTCAATTGAACCAATAATATTCTGAAGATTGTTGTCGAGTAAAAAATCTCAATGAGTGAAATGAAATGAAGAGAAATATATGCGTAAGTAACATTATCATAGAGATATTTCCGATCAATATATTTTCGAAAACACTCATTTGGATTGGGTTACCATGATCTTTTGTTAGATTTCAGGATTGTCGCTAGCAATTCATTCACTGACAATCTCAATTGTTAATTTTGGTTGACATCTGCCCTTATATTTTTTGAATTTAAGTTCCACGGTAAATGTTGGTTGTAATATTTAACATATCTTTCCTTACCTTCGTTGCAGGCTTAAGATCTTTGTCCCTATAGCATTCCTTGCATGGGCTGTACTGGTGCCAGTTAATTATACTGATGATAATCTGGATATTGCTAAAGACACGGCAAATGTGACTGCTAGTGATATCGATAAGCTTTCAATATCAAACATCCCTGCTAAATCACAAAGGTTTGAAAGGCTTCTTTCTTTCATGAGCTATAATGGAACTTTTTCTTAGTAAGCCTGTGTGGGCCATAGATGCTCCATGGTTTTGCACACCCGTATGGATTGTTGACACTTGCCAGGATACTTATGGTCTGGTTTGATGATATCCTCTTAAACTTCAGTGTCATTTTCTTCTGTTACTTATTAATTGTAGGTCCTTCTGTTACTAAAAATTTTACCAATTACGTAATACGTGGTTCACAGTCCCTATTGATAATTACATTTTACTAGCACTTGATGTTCAATCATTGTTGCATTGAGCATGGCTCAATTGATTAAGTACATCCCGACCAAAAGGTCTCAGGTTCGAGTTCCCACCCCCACATGTTAGAACTGAAAAAAAGAGAAAAAAAAGAAACTATTACTGCATTGGTTTGTTCAAGTTTTAAAACCCCTCTTTCTTCTTGCGCATATGACCAAAATATCTTGCAGGTTATGTCTTTCATAATTTCTTTATATTATATTGATGAGATAAAATGAAACATGCCAAAATGTTCTCGCTTGCATGCAATTTAAACATGTACTGGTTCTTTGGTAACATGATCGTAGAATCAGTCTTGAACAGTTTACACTATTGCTGTCACCACAATAACCTAATCTTCAGTTTTCCGTTTAGAGAATTTTAAATGGGTTATATTCTGTTCGGAACGTTAAGTCTGTTGGGGGGTAGTCATCTCCCCTAGGGCAAAAATGTTAAGATAAGGAAAGGAAACTTGATTGAACTTTTTACTCTCTTAGTATCTCTTATGTTCTTCTTCAATACTGCAGTGGTACTTATATATCCTCTGATTTGGTCTATAAAATTTTAGTTTCTCATAAATAAAATACTGCAGTGCTTTTCTACTCTTGCTAATAATGACTGTTAATTTTGATGTCTGKTTCTCTCTGATGTTGAGCGTTATTTCAATTTTTATTTGTTGTTCTAAAATGTAGGTTTTGGAGTCATATAGTGATGGCGTATGCATTTACCATCTGGACATGCTATATACTCATGAAGGAGTATGAGAAGGTTGCCTCACTGAGATTGCAATTTCTTGCATCAGAAAAACGCCGTCCAGATCAGTTTACAGTGAGATTAGAACCTGACTTGTTTAGTATGATAAACTTATTACTTTGAAATGGGTCAGATTACTTTTATACTTCTCTTTATTGTGAGATTAGATTTTCATTTTTTTTTAGATAAGTAACTTTCTTTGGATATATCAAAAAAGGAAGACAGACTAAAGGCTGGGGTAGAGGGAACCCCACCTAAAAAACTAAACAACCGCTATCCAGTTGTGCATGAACATGGATAGTTTGTAATTACAAAAGAATTTACTGTAATTGATGCACCACCAAGAGGTAGTGTGCTGTATATTCCTACAAAAGAGATCAAAAGTAGTGGACTTATCTTCAAAAACCTGATAGTTTCTTTCGAGCCAAATATGCCAAAGGAGAGCTCTAGAGGCACAACACCAGATAAACCTTGTTTTCTTAGGGAGGGTCCAACCATGAAGAGCTTCAGCCATCCAATCTTCAATCTGTCTTGGGAAGCAAGTGGAGATCTCAAAAAGAAGCAAGTGGAGATCTCAAAAATATTTAGGAGGAAATGCCAAATCTGTGAAGCAAAAAGGCAGTGCCGAAACATGTGATCCATGTTCTCACTGTGCTTCATAGAAAGAGTGCAGACCGAGGGGGACAGTGTCCAGTCTCTGGAGTTTATCATGGGTATTCAAACTTCCATGGGCAAGGGACCAAAGGAACACTTTTTCCTTCTTTGGAGCCTTAAATTTCCACACTGCTGAAATAAGAGGGGACCTCRAAGAGGGGCTGCAATCCACCAAATTCAAAAAGGCCGAACGAGTGGAGAACTGACCATTTTTGTCTGTGGACCAAACTACTTGATCCTCACCTTCCCCCAACCGCACCACATCAATTTCTTGAATAAGCCCCATCCAGCTTTCAACCTCCCATTCGAAAAGGCCTCTGCGTAGTCCAATATCCCAATCATTTTCATTTACGTTCCAACACTCAGCTACCGTTGCCTTAAGGAGAAAGATTGATCATGACAGGGAACAAGTTTCGGAGAGAATCATTCCCAATCCATTTGTCCGACCAGAATTTAACTCTACTTCCCATTCTCACCTTGAAATCAAGGAACTTGAAAAAGAACGTGTTGTTTTTAAAAATATCAAACCACGGCCTTCTCCTAGCACGTCCTTTAGGAGGAAGTGTACACCATCCCTGGGAATCTTCTCCATAGATACTTACAATCACCTTCTGCCACAAAGCATTAGTTTCTTGGGTAAATCTCCATAGCCATTTAAGCAGTAAGCTATTGTTCTTTTGATGTAAGGCCCCTATACCAAGACCTCCATATTGCAACGGAAGCGCCGTCTTCCCCCAATTCACCAAGTGGTTACTAGATTTTCATTTTCTCTTCTAAGCTTGATCAGGACCATTGGGTTTAAGTCTCTTCACATTGAGTTCGGATTCTAAAACTGGAAATTCTGAAAACATTTTTATATTTGGAGTGTTTACAAATTTAAAATTTGAAACTTTAAAGTTAAGAATTACATTAAAACGATATAAACTTTATTGTTAAAATTAAAATAGGTAAAACATATTATTTTATAAATTATATAATATTTGTAAAATAATAATTACAAAACATTTACAACATATATGTTAATAAATTAATTAATAATATTTTGGATTGAACTAGATATTTAGTTGGTACCTACTAGTTTACAAATATATTACTAAATACATTTAAATAATTTTTAAAATTGAAATATAATTTTTATACCTGCCCACCAAACACATGATCAACACTAAAAACATGGAATACTTGAATGTCTCGTCTTCAAGATTTCTGTTTATCCAACCAAACTTACCCTAAGTTGCTTTTAGTTCTCTCAAGTCTGTAAAATCATTTTTTCCTTCCAACTTTTTTAAGTTCGAAGTCTTTGGTTTTCTCTCCCACTATTATTCAACACAGCGTGGTCCTTCCCTTACTCGGACCCTTCCAGCTTTTGAACATCTTCTTGGAGGCCCATCCCCTTAAAACAAAAGCAAAGTTCCTATGGAGAAACGCTATCAAAGGAATTGCATGGTAGATTTGAATGGAGAGATTGTAGAATATTTAAGGATATGTCAAGAGATAAAGAGAAAATTTGTGAAGTTCTCTCCTTTGGAGCGCTCTCTTTCAAAACATTTCTTGGTCAAAGCATCTTTATGATCTCATTGGCATCCATTGTAATTTTGGTTACATGAAGTCTTCTTTCTTATAATAAAATAATTATTGGTGTTTGTATGAATCATGCCTTTAAAAGATGCTTGCCAGTAACATGATCTGGTGGAGACATCGCCTTGCCTCTCATTCTGAATCTACGTGTTCCTTGTAAGGGGAGCTTTGACCACACACTCTTTGCTATAAGATCCTAGATAATTTATGACAGCCAGCTTCCTTTTGTTCTGGATTGGGATGCTCAATATTTGATGGCAGGTCTTTTCGATAATATTCCTTTCCTTCTATTCCTTCTGACAAGTGGCGATGTAAAACTATTGGAGAAATGAGGCTGCTGCCATTCTATTGGGCCTTGAAAAACTGTGAATAGATGTTATAATTTTAAGGGGAGACAGTGAGAGGGGTTTATTTTAGAGTTGGGCTGAGAAATCCCTCTTTGGGCACTCAACTCTGATGTCTTCTTGTAAGTCTTCTTCTCCCCGGCTAGTCGGAACTTGGAAAGTACCCTTTGTAATTCCTAGCCTGTTCTCTTAGTTGACGCCTAGTCACATTGCTGTGAATTTGATACATAAGTACTACTGTTTCTGGTATAGGAAAAAGGATTCCGTGTTTAAGACAGTAAAAGGAAGGGAAGGTATGGGTATCGGTATGGGGGTTGGGTTTCCACTTTTGGATGACTTGTTGAAGTGTTCTTGGAATAGCATGGTTCACTTTTTCAGGCCGCATCACTAATATCATGCTTTAATTTGAACTTTGACTTGTTTATTTTATTTTTTGGCAGGTCCTTGTAAGAAATGTCCCACCAGATCCGGATGAAACAGTTAGTGAGCTTGTTGAGCACTTTTTCTTAGTGAACCATCCAGATAACTATCTTACTCATCAGGTTGGTGTCTTCTTCTTCCTTTTTTTTTTGTTTTTAACTTTATTTTAAAAACTCAAATCTAAAATAATAAAAAGGAAATAAAATCTCAAATATGGGCCAGACCATCCAAAATACGTCTATGTTGCATGGAATGCAGCATTTGCCGTTGGAAAAATATTTTCCTTTTAGTGTAAAATGATAACAATTTAAATATGTGTTTGACACTGTTCTGGAATTTACTGAAGGCTCATATTTCTTACAATGAACATGTTACAAACTTCTTGTGATTTGAATAAAATATATGCAGGTGGTATATGATGCAAACAAGCTAGCCAAACTGGTTAAGAAGAAGAAAAAGGCGCAGAACTGGCTTGATTTTTACCAACTCAAGTATTCAAGAGACTCTACAATTAGGCCTCTTATGAAGGTAACTATTTAACTGGCATATCTATTAAAGCATCTTCTTCCATCCTATGTTGATTTTCTAAAAACCACTACTGAAATTGGTATTGCAACTAGACTGGTTTTCTTGGACTTTGGGGAAAGAAAGTGGACGCGATTGATTTTCAGACATTAGAGATTGAGAAGCTGTCCACAGAAGTAAGTAATTCTTACCAGATTCTATCTTGAACTTTTTGCACACCTTTTGGATTATACTATTGTGATAACTTACACTTTATGTATGGTTAAGAGCAGTGTCAAACAGTAGGAGTTTGAAATCATAAGACCTTTTATTAATTAAGCTGCACTGTCTATGGATAGAAGCTGATAATATCAATATATTTTTTTGCATTAATTCACATATTGAGGTTATTGGCTCTTTTTGCTTCTGCCAACTAAGTACCTCTCCCTTGATTATAGGAGATGAATTAGTGTTTACTAGATTGTAAATTAGGAAAAAATTGTAGGAAATCACATAGGATTCATCAATGCTTCGTCCTATTTTAGGTCCTTGTTTTTTCCATTATATTTATTGAGGTCTTTGTACTGTCCAGATAGCCTCGGAGAGAAAAAGGATTGCCAATGATCCAAAATCTATAATGCCAGCAGCATTTGTTTCATTTAAGTCGCGTTGGGGTGCAGCTGTTTGTGCACAAACTCAGCAATCTAGAAATCCAACTATCTGGTTGACAGAATGGGCTCCAGAGCCACGTGATGTATATTGGGAAAATCTAGCAGTCCCATATGTTTCACTTACTGTTAAAAGGCTAATCATGGGCGTTGCATTCTTCTTTCTTACTTTCTTCTTCATGATTCCCATATCAATAGTACAGTCTCTTGCGAGCATTGAGGGGATTGAGAAGATGGCACCATTCCTGAAACCCATTATTGAAAGGTATGTTTCACCTTGGATCTTTTAAATCCTGCATTGGTTTTTGAATTAATGACAATTAGAAATTATGTTTTGATTTATTCATTTATTATTAATTTTTTCAGGTCCTTTATTAAGTCATTTGTCCAAGGTTTTCTTCCAGGAATTGTGTTGAAGATTTTTCTCATTTTTTTGCCTACAATATTGATGATAATGGCTAAATTTGAAGGGTTTACATCTTTGTCATCTCTGGAAAGGAGAGCAGCAGCTCGTTATTACATTTTCAACTTCGTGAATGTATTCCTTGGCAGTGTAATTGCAGGAGCTGCTTTTGAACAGCTGAGCTCTTTTCTTAAGCAGTCTGCGGATCAGTAAGATTCTCTCTTAAATTGATCATACTCTACTCCCTTAAAATTAGTCCGTGATCCATAATAGTTGATCTTGTTTGAGGCTGTTGTATGCATTTCCATTGAAGAATTGGAGTTATCGATTTGCAAGTTGTTGTGGCTATACCATGTCTGTTTGATTATGTATATGGTTGAGTGCTTTTTTTTTTTTTTTATGTTGCCCGTGTTTCTAAGGGAGGACTCACTATCAGCAGTACATGCATATATTGTTTTTTGGGTACTCTAATGTTAATTAAAGTTAAATGTTTATTTTACGTTTCCTATATGTAAAACTGCGGGTGCGTTTCAGTTACAAAAAAAAAAAATATATGTAAAACTGCGGGTGTGTGTTTTAACCTTGACCACAGCACATCTCAGTTCGAAATTAGCATCAGTAAATAATTACCTCTTGTCCATGTTGCTTGCTGGTGTTGCCTCACATCTTCATCTCTAATTTGTCAGTTAAAACTATTCCACGAGCATAGAATTCTGATCAAATATTCCACCTTTTGTCCCTCCCTTTTTTCCTTATCTGCAGAATTCCTAAGACAATTGGTGTAGCGATTCCAATGAAAGCAACTTTCTTCATAACTTATATTATGGTTGATGGATGGGCTGGCATTGCTGGGGAGATTTTGATGTTGAAGCCCCTAGTAATGTTCCACTTAAAGAACTTTTTCTTAGTAAAGACTGAGAAGGACAGGGAAGAGGCAATGGATCCAGGAAGTCTTGGTTTCAACACAGGAGAACCTCGAATACAGTTGTATTTTCTATTAGGCCTTGTATATGCAACCGTGACGCCTCTTCTCCTTCCTTTCATCATAGTCTTCTTTGCCTTCAGCTTTGTTGTATTCCGCCATCAGGTTAGTCTTACGAGCACAAGATGCTGAATTTGAAGTCTCAATGTTTTTTCTTCTTTTCGTGTTTCTCATGGATTATGCGTTCAGAGTGTATGTTGCACACGTGTTTTCAAATTTTTCTGCTGCATGACGTCTATATTACTGAATGTTATATTAATTACCATTCCAAAAAATTGCAGATCATAAATGTTTACAACCAAGAATATGAGAGTGCTGCAGCATTCTGGCCTGATGTCCATGGGCGCATCATTTCTGCATTGATTTTCTCACAGGTGGTTCTAATGGGATTACTAAGTACAAAGAAAGCTGCCCAATCAACCCCATTTCTAATTGCACTTCCAGTAATCACCATAGCATTCCACCGTTACTGTAAAGGCCGTTATGAACCTGCATTTCTCCGATATCCCATACAGGTTTGTTGAAGTTTATCGATATGAAAAAATAGTGTGTGCTTTGAGAATCATCATTTTCTTTCCTGAAAGTTGAATTTTGTTTTTCTATCTTTAGATTGATGAAAGCAAAGTTTCCCAATTATCATTTTCTTTCACGATTCATGTTCATCCTAGATAGCCTGATTTTATTTATGGAATAGATCTTTTCTTCTTTTATTTAGAAATAATATTATCTGATATCTAACTTGGTGAAAAGATACCAGGCTGGTTCTAATAGAGTTCAAGGTTGGTTTTAGACCATAAATGAAATGTTTGACTCACGATTTTAACGGGATATTTGGCTCTATCCCATGATTTTAACATAAGTATGAGTTCATTGAATCTGAGTTTGTATATGTTGAATTGTGCAAAGGAATAAGTCATATGTTTCTAAGTTGTGACGTGTATTTAGTTGGTGGGTTTACGATTTGTAAAAGTATGTGTTATCAAAGGTGAGTTGATACTTGAAGTTAATATAGCAGAGTGTGATAATAAATCCCTAGTTTCAACAACAAACTCGTGTACCAAATATAAGTTCGGGTCATTAGTAGTCCTAACTCGTGAGTTGAACAATATCTTTTCCTAATTACATGATGCAATTTTGGATTCTTTCCTCTAAAGTGAAAGCCTTTGCTCTTCAAATTTGAGTCCTGTATTCTGTCCTTTGTACTTGGTTTACCACCCTTTAGTGAAACGTTCGTTAAAAAAAATTCAGATTCAGGATTCGAATCTTCGACCTTTTGGTTTGATATATGCTTTAACCATTTTGAATTATGCTCATTTAAAAGTTGACTTGTGATGTCATAGGAAGCAATGATGAAGGATACTTTGGAACGTGCGAGGGAGCCAAATCTGAATTTGAAAGGCTACTTGCAAAGTGCATATGCCCATCCAGTTTTCAAGGAAAGTGAAGAAGACGATGACGAAGCCGAGTCGAACCAAGCGTTTGAAACAGAGAGTGTGTTGGTAGCGACAAAGCGCCAGTCGAGAAGGAACACTCCGTTGCCGAGCAAAGCCAGTGCTCCTACCTCTCCATCTTTGCCCGAGGTTCGGAGAGACAACCAACAACCTTGAAAAACGTATCCAAGGTATATAGGATTCACATCTCTCTGTACATTTTACTTCTATAAATATAATGTGTTTCTGTTGTGGAGAAATGAGGTTGTAAATTAATGAGAACTGTCATTATGCTGAGCATTCTATAATTTTTTGATTTAGTTTGTTTCTTAATATCAAAGATTATTATCTCTTATTCTCAACCATTGGAATTTGGAGCCTCTTTTGTAATTTTGTAATTTTTAGTTAGATTTCCATGTATAGAATCCTTTTGTAGGAAGCTCTCTGTTGTCTGTTAAGCTATTGTCTGTTCTTAATGAAAGTCAGGTACGTTTTTTTTTAAATTGCGAAATTAATATTTTGAAGTAAGATCTCTGTTTTATAAATTAAGGTAGAGGTTAAAAGTACTAGGTCATTGTATTTTTTAAAATTGACTATTTTGATCTTTATTTGTAAAATTTTAACATAAATTATACTAAATGGAAACTATTTTCCATTTAATATAAATTTATAGTTATATTTTGATAAATTTAATGCATAAAGTGTCATACTAAAATTATAATTAAAAAAATGAGATTATTTTTTAAAAATACACAGGTCCAAAACAAATGTTTTAAAAATACTAGACGAAAGTTAGAAATAAAGATTAAAATAGATGTTTAAAGTAAACATGGTTTTTAAACCTTAATTTTAATATAATTAGTCTTGGACTGATTTCAAATCAACATATTCAACATTCGATCGGATTAATATTTCTAATGTACTAGTTACCTAAATAAATAAATAAATTAGGAGACTATTTTTGTAATTTTGTAATTGGGTTTACTGTTGATTTAATTTCAGACTGGATTCTGTTTTCAATTGAGTGGATAAAAATTTCCTCTGATTTCAGTTTGGTGTTTTCATTGGTAAATATTAATTCTCCTGGTGGGCCAAGTTTGCGAACCAAATTGATTTCAGACCTAATTCTCGATCCAATTACATATTTTAATTGTTAATTTATCTTTAATTTAATTTATGGTTAGTATATAATTAATTCCTAAATAAAATAGATAATGACGTTTTATAATTGGTCCAAAATTTATGGTTTTACCGACTCTAGTGAGTTGAATTCAATTTAATATATAATGAAATATTTAGGGATTGCTAGCTTTAATGACTAATTCAATCTCATGGTTGTAGGTATATGACAATTACCGTTGAGTTATGCTCGTTTGGATGGCGTGTTAGTGTTTTTGATGAGATTTATTAAAAAAAATCTTGTTAGTTTCCTAGAGATTGAATCTCCTATTCCAAAAATAAAAGATTAATTATTCAATAAATCTTATCAAATCTACAAATGTTAAAAAAAAAACTCTAGGATTTTTCTCTCTCTCTTTTTTGAAAACACCTTTTATGGACGAGTGTTCACATAAATATCTATTAAAAAGTCAGAATTGCACTGTTGAGTTTAAAGCTAAAGATTGCGATACTTGTCCAATCCTATAATCTAACTCGGTAAAATTGTAAGTTTATGATAAACGTTCTTGAAATTTATGGTAAAAAAAAAATTTCTTTTATTATTATTCTTTGAAAAACTCACAAGAAACAAATTAGTTATATAAAAAAAAAAAAATATAGATAGATATTAAGGTATAGATATAATTAAGGTTTAAATACTATTTGCAAGTATATGATTCTTATCCGAGGAAGTCTTGTAATGGGTCTATACAAGAGCGGTCTTTGACCCCAAAAATTCATGAAGTTTTGTGTGAGAAGTTAAAAGCTTGCGGGTTTGATCGTTTAAGGTCATCTCCCACACTTGTTCTGTTAAACAACATTAGTTGCCCACAAATATGTTTACACCGATTCTCCTAGAAAACAATAAAAGAACTTACAAAAATATATGAATTGATTTCAAGGATCCAAATTGTAGAGGTGAGCTGACCAATTAATCAAGCTACAAGGACAACATTCTACTTTGTAAGATTATTATGGAACAAAACAGTGCCATGAATTATATATATAAAAAAAAAAACAGTTGCATGAATTCTTTAATAAAAAATTAATAATGAAAAAATGTTAAACTTAAGCTTATTTTTATTTTATAGTTTTTTTAATATAGGATATTAACCAATAATATGTTTAAAATGCTGATTTTGAAGGATGAAAGATTGAACTTTCAACTTAAAAAAGCTGGTAATTAATCTTTTAAATATTGAGTTATGGTGGTAATTTATTTATTCATTAAATTAATTAATGGCATATTTGGAAGGAAATTATTAGATTAGTTAAATATAGAATTGCCAACTATGATACAATTTGACCTCAAATTGTTTATGGAAATTGACACTAAAGAAAATACTTATATAAACAAGGTTATATCTATAAAAGAAATTCTTTACATATATAGAATTATTTATTAGATTAATTAAAAGCGTATTTAGAAGAAAATTACTAGATTAATTAATTAAAGAATGTCCAACTATGGTACAATTTGAGAAGTTAGTTTATGGAAATTGACACACTAAACTACTTATATAAAGAAGGTTATATATACACACTTTACATTCCAATTGTGATAAATAAATCATTATGATGGATTTGATATGATTATTTGTTAATTATCATTAAGCAATTTTTAAGCTATAATAGTGTAAATAACATAGCAAAGCAATTTATTAAATTATAATAGTGTAAATAACAGGGAATAGTATTTGAGTTATTTTAAGCGTGAAAATAAACAATATTTTAAATTTATGTGAACTAAAAATGATTTGTTTTGAAGAGTTTGATTCTTTTATTTAGTTTAATAAGATTATGATTCACACCTCTGGTTTTTTTTATTGTTATATTATGGTTGGCCACGAAGAGTTTACTATTAAATACTATCACTTATTTACATTTTAATATATACATTTAATTATGAGACCTGAAAAAGAATATAACATGTAGCTAAAAAAAAAGAATATAACATTTGATAACTTTTGAGTGTCACAAAGATTTTAATTAATTAATTATAATAAAAACAAATATACTAAAAACTATTATAATAAAAACAATTAAGGTAATCCGCCGTGAAATGAATAATATTATTTGGATTATTTTGACACCGTTAATTGAATAAATAATATTTTAATTATAGGTACCTTAAAAATGACTTTGTCACATCAAAAGAACTCAACCTTGAGTTATTATCGACATTTTTTTCTGTTTTTTTTTACTATCAAGAGTTTTATAGACGACCATATATCTTAAGAATTAATTTTTATGTATTTTCTGACCTTAAAATATTGTAGGATCGATAGCTATCGTGAAATAAGTCGAGGTACACATAAACTAATCCTAGATATTAAAATAAAAACTTTATATATACTAATTTTATAACATGCAATAATTTAGATATCTCCTACTAAAAAAAGATATCTCGAAGGTAAAAATTGCAATAACTAAAGTTAAAGGTTGAATTGTGTGGAATGGAAAAGTTAGGGTAAAAATTGATATTTATCCCAAAAATCAACAAAAATATTCTCCTTCTGCAGGATCTCCATAAAACGACATCGTTTCTCTGATTTTTTTTTATTTTTTAAATTCTTTTGGAAAAGATTTTTCTGATATTTCGAAGGCTATACAAGTCACGAGATAGAGCAAAAGATACTGTGATATTTATATCCACTCGCAGAGTACTGAACGTGTGGTTCACGCGCCTTTCTTCAGATCGCGCCATTAAAACCTGGTATCGTCTCCTTCCTCAGTTCCTTCCCTCTCTCTGCCGTCTTGCAAAATTCTCCAACCCCAGCTCTATTTTCCAACAATGGCGCGAAAGTCCTCGCTCCTCAAGCGAACCCTAGCTTCTCTCTGCTTTGTTCTCGCCGTTTATGCTATCGTCAACACCTTCATCAGCTCCTCCGCCACTCTCAAGCTCGACCGCTCCTTCCCCTTCAGCGCTGCCAATTCTGTCATGGTTTCGGATGAAATTGGGTCCCAAGAGAGTGATCTTCTCAATAGTTCAGGAAAAACGGTTTCGTCTGTGAAGATTTACCTCTACGATGTGCCGATGAGATTTACGTACGGTGTAATTGAGCACCATGGCATAGCGCGCGGGGGAAAACCCGTCGAGAAACTCACGGAGCTTAAATATCCGGGCCACCAGCACATGGCGGAATGGTTTTTGTTCTTGGATCTGCTGCGACCGGAGTCCGAGCGTGTTGGGTCTGCTGTGGTTAAGGTGTTGGATCCTGAGGAGGCGGATTTGTTCTTTGTACCATTCTTCTCGTCCCTGAGCTTGATCGTGAACCCTGTCCGACCTGCAACGGGGCCGAATCAGGAGCAGCGGAAACTTGTGTACAGTGACGAGGAGACGCAGGATGCGTTCATGGAGTGGTTGGAGAAGCAGGAGTACTGGAAGCGGAACAACGGGCGGGATCACGTCATCATAGCGCAGGACCCGAATGCATTATACAGGGTGATCGATAGGGTTAAAAACAGTATCTTGCTCGTGTCAGATTTTGGGCGGTTGAGGTCGGACCAAGCGTCGCTTGTTAAGGACGTGATTTTACCATACTCCCATAGGATCAATACTTATAACGGTGACATTGGAGTTGAGAATCGCAAGACTTTATTGTTCTTTATGGGCAATCGATACCGTAAAGAGGTATATTTAAGCAATGCCTTGAAGTTTTTCTATTTACGCAATGCCTTGAAATTTTTCTATTTATGCAATGTCTTGAAATTATTAATGGTTATTGTTAGGGATTCATCTGTTATTGTTCCTTTACCCTTCTTCTGGTATACATTAACTTTCTGGTTAAGAAAGTTCAGAGACTTGCACAGTTGATCTTCATCGAGAGGGAGTTGCGAGTCTGAGAGAAACTTGTTTTGGAAGATGACAAAATGTTAGTAGACATTGGATATAACCCTTTTAGAATTAAGCTCTTGCGCACTGCAGCAGGTTCCATTACAAGTTGGCGGTAGAAGTTGTCATTTGTTCTGCCAAGGTTCCTTTAATTTTACTGTTAGCTGAAAATGATAGTGATACGAGGCTTCTTAGTTCAATTATGTTTAAGATATATGGTGGTTATACATTCCAGGACGAAGTCTCTAGGGCTTTATTTATTTCTTATTTCCTGCCTGACATGCACATAATAATATGGGATTTGGTTTTTGAATTGATTCTTCAGTTTCTTTTTATATCATATTAGCTAACACAAACCTCAACCAGTTTGCTGAACTATTGCTAGACCTTATGACAATTGATGTAGGAAACTTGTAAGGTATCTATAGAATAGATGAACCTAGATTACAATCAATGAATCATCTATAAATTAGTCACCATTTTTCCCCTCGACTTTCAGTCAATTCAAAGTAGTTGATTCAACTTTGTCTTGCAATGCAAAATGTAGAGTTAATTTGCATATCAGTTATTGCAAGAAAGAATTCCATCTAGTTAAAGTTACACGAAAGAATGCCATCTAGTCTAGACATATGTGCCAGTTAGATAATAATTTTCAAGATAAATCCAAGCGACTTCTTAAATCCAAACGATCATTTCCCCTATGGCTACATTGTTACGACTTCACTCCAACTGCTATGGCTACCTTGTTACAACTTCACTCCAACCAAACCTTGTTTGAATTCTTGATGCAGAAAAAAAGTTTTTGCATCAGTCAATTGAAAACCTGGAAAAAGATTCAACCTATGGTAGAATAGAACTAAATATRAACTTAATATTCACAACACATATGAATACCTTGACTCTAACCTGAACAGTCTCAATGTCCAACTTTATTTTCAATATCTTCTCGCTTCTTTTCAACTGAAGTATCTAAGGATAGCCAACCCAAGACTCGACCCTTTGAAAGTCACTCTCTTCTTTGAAGCTTTATTACCAAATATCCTGACCAGTGATCCATAAAGGAGGAAGAGAAAAAAGAAATCAATACACTTGAATCCTTGCAAAAAATCAACTTCATTTTCATGAAACTTGCATCATATGCTCCTTATTAATAATGTAAATTAGATTGCAACCAAGTAATGGATTTACCATGGAATGTAAAATGGCTCAATTTTAAGCTTGCATCAGTCTTGCCTCTCTCCCCCTATCAAGTTCAGGAACCCTGGCTTTCTCCCTGTTTTCATTTGCAGAACTCTTGGCCCCAGTCAGCTCACTCCCCATCTTTACATTTTCTCCTAACCACAAGGTCATAAACTACCCTTGCCGACCACTCTAAGTTGTATTTAGGCTAATTTACTGATTTCATAAGTTGTGTTGGTTTTGATTTGATGTAGAAATGCAAAACTGTCGGTCTATAGCCTATATAACAACATTTTGTTTTGTTTGTTACCAGTGTTGTTGAGGCGCACCCGGGCGCTCACCTCAGGCGAGAGGCGAGGCGATTTCGCCCAGGTGCGCCTTGCAAGGTGCCCAGGCGAGTGCCTTCAATCGGGCACTCGCCTCGGTGCGCCTTTGTGCGTCTCTCGCCTGAGGCCAGGCGATCGCCTCGTTGAAGTGAGGCGATCTGCCTTATTTATTTTATTTTATTTTAATTTTTAATGTGTTTTTTTTAAAAGAACCTTTCTCCCTCGCAAAATACCTCARTCCACAAACCCTAACCATTCTCTCTGCCTCTCGACATTCACCTTCACCACCCTCAATCTTCGGCCATCGCCCACTCCCGTCTCCGATCATCACCGTCGCCGCTCCCGTCTCTGACTAAACTTATTGCATTTKGTTGTTTTATGTATCTTGTTGACATTTACYATGACAYTATTTTGGTATTTATTTTTTAAACTATGTTTACTATATAAATTTATGCACTAWATATATAAYTTTTATTTATTTATTAAGGTGCGCCTCGCTTCACTCGGGCGTCGCCTTTGTATCGCCTCTCGCCTCAAGGCGATCAAAGGGCTTGTCGCCTTGAGGTGCGCCTTGCGCCTCGAAAACACTGTTTGTTACAATTCTTTACAAAATAAAATGTATCTTTTTAATAGATATTATGGTTATAATCTTCTCTTTGGAGTTCTCTCATTTTTGCAATTACTACGCTTTTTCTTTATTAACATCAATGGGAGGAAATTTTTGTAATTCCCATAGCCTCTTTCAGGTTGATGCCTTATGACCTTTTGTACCTTTAAGGTTTGTTAATGTCAGTGTATGGTTTCTTATTAAAAGAAAATAAAAAGTTGAGTTCATAACCGATTTGTTTGCCGGTCGTTCTTTTGTGTCTGTAGGGAGGAAAAATACGTGATATGTTTTTCCAAATACTTGAGAAAGAACAGGATGTCATAATCAAACATGGAACACAATCGAGAGAGAGTCGGCGTGCTGCTACACATGGGATGCATACATCTAAGTTCTGCTTGAATCCTGCTGGCGACACTCCCTCTGCGTGTCGACTCTTTGATTCTGTAGTAAGCTTATGTGTTCCAGTTATTATCAGTGATAGTATTGAGTTGCCTTTTGAAGATGTTATAGATTACTCCAAGATTGCAGTATTTTTCGATTCGGTTTCTGCTGTGAAGCCTGGATTTTTAGTTTCAAAACTGAGGAAAATATCTGAAGAGAGGATTCTGGAGTATCAGAGGGAAATGAAAGAGGTTAGTATTATTTGTTCTAGGTTTTGATTTAAATCTATTTACCAAAGGGTAAAATAGAGTACTAAGAACTGACCAAATAAGATATCGCTATTTCATTGATAATTCAAATTGGTTGTATCACTGTTTTGAAAAAAAAAAAAAAACTAAACACTTAATAATTTAAAACTTATGAAAACTTGCTTCAAACATGTACGGAGAAGTTTCAACGGATTTTCTACTTCCAAGTAAATAGCTCAGTGATGCATATTAATCGAGTTTCTTCTATTGAATGTATGTTACTCAGGTAAAGAGGTACTTTGAGTATTCAGACTCAAATGGCACAGTGGGCGAAATATGGCGTCAAGTCTCGCAGAAGTTACCTCTAATTAAGCTAATGATTAATCGCGAAAAGAGGATCGTTCAGAGATATGTTAACGAACCAGACTGCTCTTGTCTCTGTTCAAACCAAACTGGCATCAGGGCCATACTATAATAATTTATTTATGAATTTCTGGTAGAGTCTAAGTCGCCCTAAAAATGGCACGCCAGCTACGAGACTTCCAAGGGGGAGGAAATTGAGGATGTAGTTACATGTCTAACTTCCCGTATTCCTCAGTTGAGCTGGCTTTTCTTCTAACCAGGCAGGTATAGGTTGCCATATTTATACGCCTATTCAAGTATTACTTCACTTCTCTTTACTGTTGAGTTGGTTATGTAGAACTGACATAGCCATACAAAAATCTGGTAATAGTGTAATTATTTGTTCATTTTTTGTGCATTGTACAGAATAAGGGTCCGTTTAATCCTCGATATTCGACTGAAACTGTTTTCTTCCCTTTTCCCTTGGTTGTAGTAGGCTTGAGATAGACAGTGGGGCATTAGAAACATCTCCAACAAGCAACTTGGTCTTTTACTTGGTAAATTTGATAAGTATTGTAGATTACATTTCAAATCACTTTCACTCTCTCCTTCAATGTTTTTGGGTGGTGACGTTGGTAGCTAAAAGGAAATTCTTTTGGGTCAATGGCTGAAGGTTATTTTTTTCATATCCCAAACTTGCATAACTCTATAGCTGTATTCATTCCATGAATGCATACTATGTATAATTTGTGGTTACTTGAGTTATTGAAGCAATTTGATGCAGTAGGGGCGAGTTTGGTTCGAGTATCATAGAGAAAATCGGTTGGTGGCAGTTCATTGTCGCCAGAAATCGACCATTTGGTCGACGATCTCGTGAACTGTTTTCTCTTCTCTCTCAAGTTTTTTACCCATCACTTTCAATTTCACTCTTCTTTCTGGATCCCTCAATTTGGCTTTGATAAATTGAGCTGAGAAATTGAATGGAGGTATGTCTCACCATAGAAGATAATACTTCAGAATTAGAACACTCTTTTAGTTTTACCGAATGGAGAGTGGCTGGAGAATTTTCAAGAGAAGTTTTCATGGTTCAAACTTCAAACCATCAATTTTCAATGTAACAAATTATGTTTCAATTCAAGTAGTTTATGGTTTTATTGTCAGTATTTTTTTATAAACCAATCTAAACATAATTCAATTGAGTAAGGCATATTTTTGACCAAAACATCAGAGCTTGGAACTTTCATCTTCAATTGAACTCAAGAAAGAAAGAAAGAAAAAAGATTGACTCTATAAATTTCAAAATTTAGCTTCTCCATGACCCATCTCTTTTTCCTCTACACTATAACCAAAGAAATTATTTAGTTAAAATGTGGACGATAAATATAACCAAGGGTAGATTGGGTAAATTTTTTTTATTTTTTTTTGGTTTTAAATTAATCGAATTTGTTTAATCTGTGATTTAAGTTCTATTTCAAACAAAATTGAGACGAGTTAAAATCTTCCTATAATAGCTAAAAGAAATTATTTATTTAAAATGTGAATGATAAAAATATATTTCACCTAACAAGATTGTAATAGATATGAATTCAACTTAATGAAATAGATTTTGAAAGTTAACATATTTTGGTTATTATTTTGTATTTAGATTGGAACTCTTAACTTTCAAAAAAAAAAAAAAAAAGTCAAATCACACAAACCCTGTAGCTCATGTTCAAACTTTTTAAAACATTATACATACGACAAATAAGGAAGAACGAAAGAAAGTTTGGAAATCTGAGCATAGTTGAGTGGATAAGACGCTTATTACTATCTTAAAAGTTAAAATTCAATCTCCATTGTTCAACTAAAAAAGAAAAACCCGAGAGGAAAGGAAAAAAAGAAAAAGACAGCTTTATACATCCCTCCAATTCGAATCATCTGCAGAAGTCATTGTTTCTATTGTTCCCATGTTCAGCTTGTCACTGCAGATACAATAAATACACATCACAAACAGTTGTGTATGTGAGCAATTGGGTTCAACCTGGAGGCCATTTCATCTGTCTCCCTCCCAGAACATGCAAGTGAAGATGATAAACAGATTGGCCTGTTCACACACACACAGATCAGTAAGAGCAGAGGAAGAAATGTTTCAAGGATATGGATTGGTGATGATTAACTTACAAGCAGTTGCACCACTGTTGATGACTACACGAAATCCTTCAACAATGCCCTCTTTCTCAGCCACTATTTTTGCTGCATACAGCAGCTCACCCAGTATCTCCCCATGTCTTGCCTCAGCCTGATCAGTATATGAAACCTCAAATACTGCATAATATCAAATGCTGAAGAACAGAAACAGATCACAACCAAAACTGCTTCTTCAAGAATATTACAAGCATTGATTCCTCTATCGTTCTTTGGACTTTCACTGCTCTTTGTAAATATGATTAAAGTTTGTGTTTTTAAAGAACAATTTCTCAATATGCCCTCCATGGCAACTTTGTTCACAAGGGCTTGAGGTCTCCTGGTCATACCGACTTAGAGGTCTCAAGTTCGAACCTTCCAAGGACTTTTTACGATGGTTGATATTATTGGCAAATTTTTACAAACTCCCTATCTCCTAAACCTGCGGTCTTATATTGGCTTTGCTATCCATGTAAAGCATAGAAATGCATATGATTCTTCCAGCCAAAAAAGGTTGATGACATATCTCTATGGTATAGTACAATGGTGAGATTTTTTGTAACATAAGATCTACAATAGACTACATGTGATTATAGTGCATTCTCATGCATAAATTCTAAACAAACACTCTAAAGGCATCAATCACCAAAAGTCCAAATTTATTTAATTTGGATGTTGAATATCTAAAGACGTCATATAAATAGATTCCCTACGAACAAACAACTCACTAATCCATTACGGATTGACTGACAATATAGCATATAGCATGTCTCGACGGTTAGCTCACATTTATAAAGCACAACATATTTGAAAAAAAAGAATGCAAGAAGTAAATAAAACAAAGAGAAAATGAACATTCCATATCTTATTTTAGAGAATCTCAGCCTATGCAGACTCGCATATCTAAAAACATAACATCTGCTGCATATGACTAATGATTACAAAGAAAATATATAGAAATTAGAAACGAGAATGGAAAGAAAGTACCTTACCCAGCTCTGTCAATCCATCTCTGAGCTTTGGAATGATTAGTATATGAACAGGAGCCTGTGGATTTATGTCTCGAAATGCTAGGACTTTTTCATCCTCATATACAATGTTTGAAGGAATTTCCTTAGCTATTATTTTGTCAAATCTGAAAGGGGAAAATGTCAAAAAATAAGGAACCAATTAATTCCAGAATTTATATGCTCCATATCAATCTAATTATTATCTCTTAACATGTAATATTGACTCCATCTCAATTTCTTATTGACCACTTCATTGAATGTAAATATGAAACTATTAAAGGGTTCAAGATTTCTTCCAACAGTGTAAAACATCTGAAACATACTTCAAATTACTCCAAATATGGATTGATGGACCTGTCGAACAAGGTTTTCACATGTAACATTGGCTCTCGCTCTTTGCTTTGTTCAAGAGTTGATAATTTTTTTACACTAGCATATCTTCTCATAAGGTTTTAGCAAAATCTAATCAGCCTCACTAATTTACGAAAGACGGTACATGGTTGGAGCTCCACTTTCTGCATCAGACGCAGCTGCTTTTGCAGCAACTTCTTCATTGTTTGTGATACTAGCACGAACTATCAATCTGGAGAAAATACAATGCAACAACAATAACAACCATGTCAAGAAATGAGTACTAGATTACTTGAATGGTGGAACAACAGCAAATTCTGGAACCTTAGTAGATGATATTGTCTTGTCTGTTTCTAGGTGTTTTTTTCTTCTTTTTTTTTTAACAAGAAACAATTTTTCATTAACGTGTCCCCACCACGTTGTGTCATGGGACAGACGTCGTGTCCATGTCCCTGTCCGTGTGTCCATGTTTCTTAGGCCTTAATTACATGGGCATTTACAGGCTTATACCTCAGTTTCATTCTGTTTCTGCGTTGCAACCTCTAATGATTCATTCCCCGATCAACCCATAAAACACATCGAAGAAACGAATTGCAATTTCCTTGTTCCTTTTGAAGGAAATTATTAGACCTTCCATTGTCAACGATGATATATTTTCTACTTTCAAGAGACACAAACCAGAGGCTTCCATACTCATTTCAATGATGATACAAGATGTGGGGAGAAAAACAGAGCAGCTACGAGAAAAAATATGGATCATATTTCTTCGCTACCCTATATTACAGTCGAAATTAACAAAATCCACAAAAGGGATTGCTCAATTACAAGCGGGAAATCGAAATAACTACATAGAAAACGGATTGAATACCTGCGAGAGCAAGTGCGAAGTGGGAGGAGAAAGCTCGTGAAGTGGTTGCCGGAATGTTTCAATTTCGCAGTCACCAATGTTCTTGTAGTCGTAGCAATACATTGCCTGCCATTTCCATACCAAAACAAACAATTGAACCCGAATTTCACATTCCATTATAACAAAGATACTAAAGTATACAAGAAAAAAGGAAGAAGAAGATAGAAACAGAAAGCACCTCAAGAAAGAGGTCCGTGCAGCCATTGGCTCTCTCAATGAACCACGCGAAGAAGACGACGACCACTGCCCACTGCCACCAAGGTGTGCAAAATGAAGAAACAGTTGATGGGTTAGGGATTTTTTTTTTTCTTATTTACATAATCTCATCCAACCCAACAGATATTACTCAAATGGGTCGGGCCAAAATTGAAGGCAAAAGTGGGAATTATTGGTGGTGGCCCATTTTCTCTCACCCCATGTCTTCTACTCTGCGTTGTCCAGAGCGAGAGAGGAGCGCTGACGATGGCTAATCTCTTCATTCTTAAGGTCCCCAGTTGCAGTTCCGCCTTAAGGAGTGTCTCTGTTTCAGCTTCATCAAATGGTTCCCTCTCTTTCGCTATCTATCTCGTTTTCTTCGATTACTTCATTTCTCTTATTCGCTCAAAACAGTCAATGAATTGGGTATTTTGGCGATGAAATGGTAGGCGCTCATCCGTTATCAGCGGGCAGCGGCAGCGGCAGCGGGCCAGTGATCCTGGAGCTTCCTCTGGAAAAGATTCGGCGACCTCTAATGAGGACCAGAGCCAACGACCCCAACAAAGTCCAAGAACTAATGGACAGTATACAAGAAATTGGGCTTCAAGTACCCGTGAGCTTTCTCTCTTCAACTCATCTTAATTTAACACCTTTTAATCTGTTCCCCAAAAGATCAATGGACGGAAAAGATTATATTATTAAGGGCTCTTGATTTCTCTTGCTGTCTTCTACCGCTCCTAGTTTTCAGAAATTGATACTCTCTTAGGTGTGGCTATAGCTGTAATTCATGGCATTTTGTTAATGGGTTGGGCTTGAAAGTTTCATTGGTAGTTCCTGCAAACTTTTCTTGAGGAACAGGACTCAAAATGGAGTTATTTTATCTATTTATTGTTAGGATAAGTTTGCAGTTTGAAGATAGAACCGTGTGAGACAAATATGAACATAGACAATGTAATGTGGAAGAACGACGAAGTTTTTAACTGGGTAGCATGTCCGTGAGTCATGACAAACAATTGGAACGATCCTATGTTCCTCCCAATCACCAAAAGGAATGTGTTGCTCAGCAATTCGATCATTGCCTGCAAAAGTCCATATGTACGTAAAATGTATCAGGGTGTGTTAAAGTGTTGATAAATGATTAAATTTGTCGCAATCCATCTGTTTAAATCTTTTAGTTCAATGGTGATTGAACATGGTAGTAGGAGGTTTTGAGTTCGAACCCTGCAATGTCATTTCCTCTAGGTCTTGTGCAAATCTCTAAGTCCACAAGTTAGAGGAAGCGTTAAAAGTGTTGATAAATGATAAAATTTGTCATAACCCATCAGCTTAAGCTTTTGGATTTTTAGTGGTGATTTAACCAGGTGCCCTTTTCTTCTAGTCAAGAGAGATCGTTTACTTTGGATATTGTGAATCATACGATATACCTGTTATAATCATGAAGATATTAATAGCCATATCGAACAAATAAGTATCAATAGGGTGAAAGTGGGTGATATTGTACACATTGACATTAGTATGTTACTCATTCTCACTGTTGTGGATGCAGATTGATGTACTTGAAGTTGATGGAGTTTATTATGGTATGCTTATACTGATGAACATTTATGTTATTTCTTTCTTCAGTTAAGATTATTATACTACAAGCAAAAAGAAAGTCTTGTATCATACGCATAATTCTGTTTACGAATGTTTTGAGCTTGCTTGATTAGGAGTAGTAGAAACTGGAAATCCTATTTTTAGATTTTTTTTCCAAATAAGCCATTATCGATTTCGAAGAATGAGATTTAAGGCAAATTGAAATAAGATTTACCCCCCATTTCAAAGTGTTAAATCACTCATCAACCTAAAAACATACATACAGAGGTTCAAACACAAGATTCCTAGTTTTGATTCCATGTTAAATCACTAATGAACGTAAAAACTTAACAATAACTTCACAATAACTTTGATATTTTATAGATACCTTAATACAGAGTCTACTGACCATTTTGATAAATAAATATCACATCGGATGTCATTTTGAATAACTTAATTTCCTTCCCTGGCTAGGCTTCTCTGGTTGTCATCGTTACGAGGCTCATCAACGCCTCGGACTTCCTACAATCCGCTGCAAAATTCGCCGTGGAACAAAAGAAACCCTGAGGTCTGTTTCTTTCACTAAATCTTATGAATGCTATTTCTAATTCTAGTTATTGGTCCTTGATCTCACATTAGCATTCATTTATTTGTGTACATTTTCATCTTGCAGGCACCACATGCGGTGAAGTTTCAGTAGGTTGGCTGCTGGTGGTGAATTTGCAAATGCAAGTTCTATCAAACTATCTATTATTTTTGACTGCCATAAAAAACTATTACTGGATACTTGAAACAAGCATGTGTATATATCATTGCAAATACTCTGTGTCAAAGTTTACCTGTAAATAAACCATTACTTCTAAATTCATTAACATTTTTAAAACTTCTGTAAACTTGGGCAAAATGCAATCCAAGTTGCTGCCTTGAAAGAGGCAAAAGAAAGTGATGATGTTATTGATGTTGAGGTTTGTTTCAGGATCAAATGTGACCTATGACCTTACATTCTGATAGAATCTCAAGTCTATTATTTATGTCAACGTAGGAAACTACAAGTCAAGGGAGAATTTGATAGCTCCCTATTCGTTACAACCAACTATTTCGTAAAAAATAAGCCAAAGATCGAGATATATCCTATACTATGTGATACCACATTTGCTCATTTGTTTTGTCTCCTCTTTATGAATATACCTTCTAAATTGGGAGTCTATCACATTCAAAATTCCAAACTGAGATATTCAAGCTTTTAAATTATTCTTACGAGTAAATTATACAACTCAGCAGAATTTAGCCTTACATTTTTCTCATTTCTATTGTGGCAATGTCCACAAAATGTTTCACCATATCTTAAAAAAGAGATTGAAGTGTGAATGGTTATTCTCTATCACTATTGTTATCTTCAATTGACTTGAGAACTGTTTTTCTCAAACATTTAGCAAGATTTGCAGTTGTTTTATTGGATTCTTCGTCTTTTCTCCCCTCCTCTCTCAGAATGATAATTTTTGCTATTAACAATCTTTCAAAACTCTTAATCAAAGGAAACGAAAGATGGGATAGTTTGAAGAGGATAAGCCAGACATGGAACCAAGTAGATGCCTTTGATTTCAAGAGCCTTTTTTTCCGGTAATCCTCTTTCAATCAAATTTCAGTGGATCAAGTGATGAAATAACTATGGTCAATTAGAAAAATTCATGCGATGGCCAATCGTTCGAGCATATGATGTGTTCCAGGTCGGGCCAAAGACGCCAGTCACAATAGTAAGATCAATGGAATTACTTTATATGATCGCTATTTAATTCTATCACAGAACCTGAAGCAACTTCAGACGTACACTTTTAACAAAATTCATACAAACTACAATGGTAGAACAAGAAAATGAAACAAGAAAGGAAAAATGGATAACTTATGTATATTACTATTTGGCTAAGGCAGTTTTACTTGTATGCTAGCGGTCCAGACCTTGAGACAGCAAACCTAGGAAGGGGGCTAGGACCAGAGCTGCCTGAAGTTGAACCCTCGACAAATTTCACTTTGCGGCTAGAACTATAATCCAAAGGGCCCGATCGATGGGCATTCCGGTGTTTAGTTTCGATGCTTCTCGAGCTACCGCTATCATGATCATAGATAGGATTCATTGATCCTTTGAAGTAACTCAAATCACTACTGCCATACTGAGGAGTAGCATCACCACGAGGCTGTCGTGGTGCAGGGGATGCATGAGATACTGCAGGGGAATGGCGTGGGGATGGACTGAGGAGTGCCAATGGCCCTGGAGAATTGGCATAGTACTGGCTATATATTGAACGTAGAATGGCATAAGGAACATACGGCTCCAAAGAGCTTCTTGGAAGGTAAGGTGAGACCTCACATAGTTGATCAAGAAAGATGAGTTGGGCTACAAGATGAGATCTGTAGGAAAAAGAAGTTAGTACCTACAAATAACCACTGGCGACCAATATTGGACATGAGAAAGACGAGGGTAACCTACAAATTTGGTCCTTATAATTTAGGCCAATTTTCAATTTAGCCCTTGTAGTTTCAAAAGTTTCCCAATTTGGTCCTTATGATTTGGGTTTTATTTCAATTTGGTCCTTATGGTTTGGTTAAATCTCATGAATTGTCCATGTTGTTACTATATCACGTGTGTTTTTCAATTTGGCTAAGTGTGTTAGCCACCTTAGTAGGTTTTAGATTTCGGTAAAAATAGAGGAAAATGAAAGAATTTTCAGGTGAATAAAAAATGATTTAAATATGATTTGTGAGGTTTAACCAAGCCATAGGACCAAATTGAAAAATAGCTGAAACAATAGAGATTAAATTGAAAATTTTAAAATCATATGGATCAAATTGAAATTTTTGAAACCATTGGGGCTAAATTGAAAAATGAGCTCAAGCTATAGGAATCAAATTTATAATTTAACCAAAAAAAACTAAGCTTAGACTCCTGAAGGTTTTTAATTTTTAAAACAGGGTTTGAGTTAGCATCAACATAAACTAAGAAATAAATATGAAAATTTGGATGACCTGTTTGTTTCACTCCATGAATCTAAAATGATCCCAGCGGCAAGTTTTACGAAGAGCTGCATTGTAGACTTTATACTTGCTTCAACGGATGTAATACTGTCGGCCTCAGAATTCAATGTTCCACCAACATGACCATTTTGAAAGGTCTGTCTCTGCTCATGTTCACGATCCAATCTCACATACTCACTTCCAGCAATCACTGCAGTGATGCACCTGCAACCAGATTTAGTTGAGTTGCGCAAGCGAAAAGAAGATCCAGATTGAACACAAAGCTATGTTGGAAGAAGCTAGAACAACATGCTATTAGTTGTGATGGAATACTTTTACAAATTAAAATGTATCGCACCAAAATTCACGTGCGTTTGAACTTGGAAACAGTTATTGTAATCTGTAAGATTAACAGGTCATATGCCAGCTCACCTTGCCAGGCAATGGATATTACTGTTGAAGCCTCCCGTATCAACATTGAAGGCGGTTAAGTTCCAAATGTTAGAAGTCATAAAGGAGGCAAATAAATATGGTAACAAAGCCCACGAACCATCATTCGCACCCCCCACATCTTCCAAAATAGATCTTATCCACTGTGAATCATGATCAGAGATTACTGCAACACTGTTAGCCACTTCTCTCATCCTCCTAATATCCTTCCTTTCAGGTAAAGCATCGGGTATATGTTTAACAAACCCAGCTAATAATGAATAAATCAAGGATGCACTATCTTCGAGAACGATTCCAGCTGCTTCAGCTAAGTTCTTATCAAAAGCCAGAGCTAGACCTGCTTGAATACAAAATCCAACTACTGTCTCCATATCAACAATTTGTTTGATAGATGCATCTCTTTCAACTCGGTCACCAGAATGAAGACTGCTGGCAACCGACTCTAGCACCTCATGGTTAGACCTCAACGATGTGTCAATGCAGTTTAAAAGTGCAGCTGTATGTTCTTTTAGCATACGCTCTAGCTTATCCACTCCATAACCACCAAATATGCGAACAAAGGCCTGTAGTTCCCTGGCATCTGTGACAGAGTCAGCAAAATATCCACCCACAGGCCTTGTACTCTTGAAGCATTTGTGAACTGGTGCAAATAGAATTCCAGCACCTGAAGTATCCTTGATTATATTTTCAATGTACCAGTTACAGACAGCTTCAGCTGCTGACCCTGTCTGTTGCTCTGCTGGCTTCTCAAATAAGTGCAGAGATGAAACTGGACCTGAGCATGCCTCCGCAAGCAAAACTTCTCGTATTCCCTGGGTAAGGTCCATGCTAATATGCTGCTCTGCAAGATGGACAATGCTGATATGCCGACGAATCAGAGATTCTAAAACAGAAGGTCGCTGAAGATCATTCTCGGTTTTTMTTACAACAAGTAACCTCCTCCTGAAGTTGCCAAGGATGCACTCTCTCATATACTGCAACAAATAATTTGTGAGCTACTATGAAATTGCACGATCCATTCGCATAATGCATGATTCTAAAAGAATTATCAAAGTTGAAATTGTTTACAAGACAAAGGTAGGAACTTTTAAAGAGAGTAGAATAACATAATAAAACAGTATTTCTTTTGTAATTGTTTGTGTTTAAGTTGTTTTGGTTGTTTTTATTTTCCGTTAATTCTCTATCACCCAGTTTGTATCTTTGAACAATTTTTATTCCTTTTCATAACTTCAATGAAAAGTTCGTATCTTGTTAAAAAAAGAAACAGCGAAATATACTTTGTAAACGTTCTTGTATCACTGAGGTCGTGGTTTCAAGTTCCTTAGAGATTACCAACTCAACTTATTAAACCTCACAAGTTGATTGACTACCAATGTTTTAAACCTCACGAGTCCATTGACTACCAAATGTTGTTATTATGTGTTGAAAAWTTTTTCCTTCTTTAGACTTGTTGTTACTTCTGCATAATTTCTATTTCGTATTAATTTCGCACTTTTATTTTGGAGAGTTTGAATTCTTAGGAAAAGCAATCATGTTTAGAATTTGAACATAATATTTCAACTTCAGATAAAGACATCAAATGAGTTAAACACAAATAATACTAGTACTCATCCCAGAAGAAACGACACAAGAAGTTGAGTTATGTAAGAATATTCATATTTTCATTCAGCAAATATTTTTAGATGCCCTGTTTTAAGAGATGACGAATGAGAGAGGATGTTTTAGAATATCTTGAACTCTTTCCTCACCGGGACATTCTAGTCACTATTCTAGAAGATTTGATGATATTTTAGTCAAATGTCTAAAAGAAATTGTTCTCTTTCTACATCTCAGTCTGCATCATGATATTTTGGTCAAGTGTACTAAAAAGAGAATCTGTTTTTCTTCTAGTTTTCAAATAATTCGTCCTTAGTTTTTAAAAGATTTCATACCAGGTAGCACATAGACTAGAATACTAATAAAATTCTTTTATTCTCTAACCCCATGTACTAGAAAAGGCAAGTCCGTTCCATTTCCCTAAATATACTAGGAAAAAGACCTGTCAATATCTTTGTCAAACACAGCCTCCTCTTATTTGGCTACTTTCTCACGAAAATGAATATAAAAAAGCATGGAGCTGATTTTAAATGCTCGTGGAACTGTGACATTACTTGCAACTCATCATGACAATTGGAAGACTATAGAAGGAAAAATAAAAGATATGAAAAGCAATCATATCATACCTCCCTCAGCACAAAAACGTGATTTAGAACACATATAGGCTCCATATCATTCAGAACAGAACATAGATTGGTCAACCTTTGCATTGCAGCTTCAAGCCTGTCAGAGGAAATTTGATAAGACTATGATCGTTTCATTGAATGGTAAAACTAACAAAGCATTATAAGATAGTTTATTTATGTACTTATTTATCTATTTTTCATTTGAAACACAAAAGCATTGGTGACAGTAACAAATAGGGTATAAAAACTTCCAGACAATATCCTCCACCAAAAGAACTTTGTTAAATTTGAAACAGATATTATTTAGACAAAAATGATCCGTTGCTAAACTGCTGATAAGTTTATATTTTTTATGTTATCCCACAAGCAATGAGGTATTTCAAATTTACCATAAAATATTTATTGATTCCTTTCAAGCTATGTTGATCAAAACCCGGGAATCAACCAAAACTGTAACAAAGAAAAACAGCTTACATTTTGATTGAACCATTATTTTCAGGATAGCTTTCATAGCCAGGTAAGGGAAAGCCAGCTGCTCCTTTTGGAGATTTATTTAAAGGAATTGAAGCTCTCGAGGCATAATTTAGAAATGAAGCTACTTGCTCCGGCAGAAGCTGAAATATCTTAAAGCATTAGCCTCAAAAAATGATTATTTAAAGAAATAAAAGATAGAGAGAAATTTGGATAGTCAAATGAGAATGGTGCTTAGAGTGCTGGATATTGCAACAATATAAAAGTACCTGAATCTCTAAGGCACCAAATCCTCCTTCAGAATCAAGGATGTTAATTAACCCCTCCAAACCACCCATAATAGATTCAATGAGAGATTCTACATAGAGCACAGCGTCCCTGCCGATTCTGGTGACCTGCCATGCACTTCCAATCACAAAGGCTTCTACGACATATTTGATAAAGTGTGTAATAAGGCAATGTAATACTAGGTGGATATTAATTTGAACCACATCAAACCCGCAAGATAATAGTGATCATGTGACTCATAATCACCTTACAAAATTTCACTAAGACAAATTATAAAAATATTGAAAGAAATATCCGCCTGTCAATGGGGAATTTCCAACTCTCATTCCTCACTCATTCTCTGCCTTTAAGATATCCACATAAACCTTAAATCCAACAAATCTGCAATTAATCCTTCACAAGATGCTAAAAGTGTTGTATATGTACATTGACATTTACTATATAGTTCTCATTCCAGTTGAGAGAGGAATTTTTCTTTTGGTAGGAAACATGTATTTCATTGATAGTATGAAATAACCAGATTACAAGAAGGGCTTCCAATTAGAGACAAGGACATTTAGAAAGTAACTATTGAAAGGGGAATAAAAACCTTTATTCCATTCTAGTCGAGAGGATTTTAAGAAGACGTGTCATTTAATGAGAACACAAAAGTGAACAACTAATTGCATTTTCCTTTCTGTGACCATTGAAGGCTTCTTGTTCACACCATGTTCCACTTGTCTAAATGTTTTAGAACGATACACAAAAAGTAAGAAAAATATTCAAGGATACAAATTCAAGAAAGAAAATTGTTCAAGAATACAGACTCCCGAACATAACAAAAGAAGACAAAACAGCCAAAATTAAAGAAGGCATTTGGTACTATTCCAAGTTCCAATGACAAGGCAAAAGATCAAAGGAGGCCACATTGGAGCAGGCACATATTCACTTGCAGCAGTTCCCACACTTTCACCTTTGAGGCCAAGGTGGGATCTTGGGAGGGGCTATTGTTAAGCCTCTGATACATTACACAGATAAGAAGACAAAAGTGGATGAGGGGAAGAATAAGAAATAATGCAGGAAGAAGGGAAGTTATTAGTTTCGGTTACAGAGAAAGTTGTATATAGAGCATGAAATTGCATCCTAGAAGGTGTGGTAGATTTGGATTAAAAAAAAAAAATGGCAAAATTGTCCAAGGGTTTGGAGGTATAAATTGAAGGGAATGTGATCCTTGAAGAAGAGAAGGTAGGTAGGGCTCTTTAACACTCTGCCAAGTACATTTCTGAGTAAAGTTCATCCAGTTTCGCTTGCCTATCACTTGATGTTTATCTCTCCTTCTATCTCTCCTGCATAATTGATAGGGCAGTAAAGTTGCCTATCCTTTTCTCTTCATTTATCTCTCTCTCCCCTGCATAATTGATAAGATAGATTTAGAGAATCCTATCACTTAATTGCAGTTTAACTTTTGCATCATAGTTGTTACCTCCGTCTGAAGGATATCAATTCATTTGATCTTGAATGTCAATAGACTATATATACCTTGAGACTTGCTGAAATTCAAACTTGGCCAAATTATTGTGCATGTTCAGCCTAAACCATTCTTCAATGTACTTCCCACAGTTCTTGATCCTTGATGACAACTTAATTCAGAACAATTGCCCATAATTAGTTGGTAGGAATCTTTCCTTTAGAAGTCGTCACATCTTAATCTTAAGCCATGTGAACAACTGGCTTGCTCATTCTTCTTCCGTGAGCATGAAGCTGGTTCCCACCAAGTTTGAGGGACCGGATTTCAGCTTATATGCTACAGATTTGATATTTATTTCATTTAGCATATCTACGTAATAGCAGAAGTTCTTAACCTATTTAAAGCCAGTCCAAGAACTCATCCATGTTGAGGATTCATAAAATCCAAGCAGTTCAACTTCCATGCAGTATACCGGTTACTAGAGCTTCATATCGACTCGTCCCAAGCCTTATTGACTTTTTATATCAACTTTTGCATCATTCTTCATCATTTAAGTTGGAGCCATCAGATGGGGTATCTCTTTATTTTTTGTGGTTCTTGGTTTCTTGCCGCTTGTCCAACAATCTTCTATTTGAAAGATCATCTTGCATTGCTTATGCTTGGACTGTTGGTCTTTTGTTAAACTAAATTTTCTGGAAAATATATTGGAGTCCTTGTATAAGTTGCTTTAGATTCCCTTCAATGGTCGTGATCGAGGTCAAGTACAGCTGATGAAACAAACCATGATAGGAGAACTGTTTGTCTCCAACAGGTTCTTGTTTCCATTGAAGACTTTCAAGGAGCACTGACACCAACTTTGGTGTAAAGAATACTTAAAGGTTAATAAATTTTTATTAATATCAATATTACTCAACTGCTAATACAATCCAACCCTGTTTAGAGGCTTCCAGGTTGTTAAATATCTAGGGATGCTTCCTTCTAAAATAGAAAATTAAAAGTCAACCTAGATGTTCGAGCTAGGAATTTGATAGCAGGGAAAAGCAAAAAAGAAGATGTGTCAAAAAGTTACCTCCTCTGGGACAATTGGAGAAGCACACTCGGGAAAACTACTAGCAATGCCAAGCCATGCACAGCAATGTTGAGGTCGCCCTTCAGGTCCAAACATTGTATTTCTGAAGACCTTTCAGAAAACAGAGGCATATTAATTAGCACATTATCAGCACATTGACGAACTAAACACAATAGTCAAAATACAACTGCAGGTAATAAGAACCATGGAGTTCTTGAAAACAAAAACTCACTGTTGCAAGGTGCTGGTGGTAGAAATAAAGCTTTTTAAGACTTCCGTGCTTTGATAATTGGGATTCTAGCTCGTCAACACATCTGCAATGACACAGAATATGAATGTCACTTTTTTATGCTGCAAGCGGCTAGATATCTGTTCATTCTTTTCCTTCCTTTTTCAAATTTTTTGTCATGAGAAACCCAGTTTTCATTAAAATGGATGAAACTATAAAAGAGATTGAGAGAGACCTTAGCACCAAAGAAGCAGCAAAAAAGATTCTACTGAAGTAAGCGTTTAAAAAATCATATAAGGCAGAAGCACAAAGAAGTAAATACAAATAACTTCCAATTATCTACAGACAAGAACAATGGATATCTTTAAAATCAGAACACGTGAACACTCAAAGTGAGGTATTAAATTGAATATAAAGCTCCACCTCCTACTCAAAAAGCATCTATCCCAAAACTCTCCTATTATGTTCTAGCCAAATCGTACCTTTAAATGAATCTTTTAAGAATCTCAATATTGTATCAATGGCCAAAATAAGCTAGGAAAAAGTTGATAAATGAAAGTAAATTTTGACATAAAAATTTCTTACGATTAAACATATACCTTCTAGCACCAAGTCATGATGATTGTTGTATTTTTGTTTCACTAACTTATACTCTATTGCTCCTTATTAAAAGATTGCATAAATTAGGATACTTTGAAATTTTTAGCTCTTATCTGACCACACCTCCATTTTTAAGAAGGAAGATTGAATATTACCGATGAGGCTCCTAAGAGAGATACTGTCATGCAAGAAATTGAACAATATCAAATTTAGACTACTCAAAGCATTCAATAGAATTTTGATCAATAGAACTTAAGCAATGGTAGGGTTACAAGCCAGTTACAATGCTGTGTTATAGGTAGATAAAGTACCTGGACCAGTTATATGCAGCATTTCCTTCTGATAATAAGCCCTCTTTCCCAGTGGAGACAGTTGCCTTCTCCAAGTGTCTAATGTTAATAGAAGACCGGGAAGATGTGACAATCATCAATACTGACAGCCAATCCTTTCGTAAGTCCTATAAATGAAGATAACTACCATTTCAAAATCTGCTAGCACATAAGAATGATAAATATTAAACAAGGAATGTAGACGCAAAAACTCCTCAACTTTAATTACCTCTATTATGTACCATTTGAATGGTTAGACTAATTAGCTTCTTTAGAATTATTCATATTTTTTTTCCTTCAGAACACTTGGATGGTTCGACCCAATCACAGTAGGAGATACTTAAAACAATTTAACAACTTTATAGAGATTAAACTAAGAGACACACAAAGAAAATTCAAATATGGTGAGAAAGAGAAATAAGAATAATTTCTGTATAGAAAATGCAAGGAGTGCTGCAACTAAGGCTTTGCAGCCATTTATGAAACCGGTGCATCAGTCTATGCTGCTACTATCTGTTTTATGCTACGATCAGTTGTGAAATTTTAGGTGGTTGTATTCATACTCATGAAAGCATGAGGAGAAGTTGTAGTTTATTTACATGATTGTGTAGCTCTTCACATACGACTTCTCTAAAATTGTTTATTGTGCTATAATTCCCTTTAGAGCCATGCCAAAAGTTTAGAGATGCTAGAATAAACACAGTTGACCTCATTGGTCCAAAAAGTATTTTTGTAATTAGTTTTGGTTTAGGGATGAGAGGATGTTTTATCTTCCTCCTCTTACTTTCTATATCTTTCTCTTGAGATGCGTAGTTTGTTTAAAAAAAAGTTACAAAAATAATAATAATATACGAGGAACATGAACATCGCCAAAAGAGCATGAATACAGAAGCTAAAAAGAACACATTAATGTGCAAAACACTTCAAACTTCCTCTGAAGAAAATACTCATCTTCATCATGAGCTAGATTTTAAGGATTAGTTGCCAGTAAATTGAATGAAATCAATACTTAACAAATAAACATGTGCAAAACTTCTAAAATGCTAACATGTGAGCATAGCTCATACTTGAAAATGATCATGCTTTTCAGAGTCAGTGACTTCATTAAGCCTTATGGAACTTGGGCCTTTTTTTTTAACAAGAAACAAATACAGTGAGATTATCCTTGTGATTATGCTACGTAAAATCCAGGTTAAGCAAATAAGTTACAATAAATATAATTATTTATCAATACTTTAATATTCCTTCTCATTTGTGGGTTTGAAAATTTGCACAAAACCCAACAAGTTGTTATCAATATTAAATGGGGCAGAAATGAGAATAACAGGAGTTTGAACACAAAACCTCCTGCTCTAATGTCATGTCAAATCACTACTAAACCCAAAAGTATGAGTTTATGGACTAGAGTAAATTTAATTATTTATCATTACTTTAACCTGCTATAAACAGATTGCACCTACCAAATTACCAACTAAAATATAAAGTCACTTCAGTATACTGTGAACGTTTGTAATATTAGGAAAAAGAATGTCAAAATCTAGAAACTACATCTTTGTTTATGTTTTCTATAACATATACAAATAAAGTTCACAGTATTTTTCAAGATTGCTTACTGAGAGATCACATGTGAGTGTAGATATGTTTTCGCCCTGTGGCTTAGGTATGCCTTCAAGGTGAAGAACAATTTGCTGAAGAAGCCCCTTTAAACTGGCATCTAAGTCGAGAGCCACCATTCCAGGAGTACCCAACAAAAACCGGATT
>NW_019104509.1:1271990-1299530 GCF_001995035.1 Momordica charantia
AGAGCTGCATAAAGTGAAAAAACTTAGAGAATGAAAGATAAAATATTTTTCGTTCAATCATAATATATGAAAACTTTCCAGTCTCGAGTGGATTCTTTTTTCCACTCACAAAAAATAAGAAAACTTCACGCTGTTCCATATTTATTAAACAAATAATACAGCAAGCAGCACAGTTTTTAACGACATATCGGTCTTTGATGGGCATCAAAATCACTATTTTATTAACAACATATGATAATTTTATTTGAGAGACTAAACCAAACATAGAGATGAAGAAGCATTATGTCTTTAAATACCGATTTTTAGATGGTACAAAATACCTCCAAGTAGAAATATTTCTGGCTACAGACAAGGCTTAGTTCCAACTGCAAATTTGATCATGGAGCGATAAAAAATAAATGGTAAATTCTACATTGAAGCAAGTAGGAGTGGCCCTATATTATTGGTGCTCAATTTGTTGTTTCCTTTTTGATATCTTAAATTGTTTGGGCATACTTACATGCTCTTTACTAATTTTACGAGTCTAACCCTACAATATTTAGCATTTTAATATCTTCGATAGGTGACCACCATGGAGGTTGAAACCATTCTAAGGGCTACGAGGGTTGCTGTTTCTTAGAACAGAAAATGTAAAAACATGCTTGGTTAACTGCTAATACCGTTCAAATGCCACTCATCTCAAGCGTGTAAGTTGCTTAGCAAAGGCAAACTTAATCATTTAATTATTCTTAACATTTATTTATGAACAGTATTGGTGTGTAACCAAAAGATGAAGCTTTACTAATCTTATGTATCCATTAAACGGAAGGGAAAGATGCCTTTTATAGGCTACTGTTTGGGAGGGATAACTGATAACAAACTTAACTAACAAAGTTCCAACTAATCCATAAGGTAATAACAAGATAACCAAACTAACTACTGTAAAACTAAATAAACTATCCAAAGAATACATCAAATTCCCTCCTAAGAAAAACTCGACCTCGAGTTTCAAGATGCCAATTGGAAAGAGTCTGGTGCCTTATACTCATATATATACGCCACATTCAATACCGGCTATATTCGTAGGTCCACTGGAAGATTGATGCAATAGGCGTTGTCTCCATAACGTTGCAGGACCTCAAAAGGACCTATCTTTTTGTCCTTCAATTTGTTGTAAGTTCCTTTGGACCGTTTGTGACTTCTTGAGATGAACCATGACTAGATCGCCTATCTCGAATTGTTTGGACCGTTTGTGAGCATCTGCAATAGTTATATTGATTAGTACGTTTTCGTGCAGCTTGGTCAGTGGATTTAAAAGGAAGAGAAGACTTAGCTGGTTCATCAAGAAGTTTGGCCAGAGTAAGCGTGGCTGAATTCTCGGGGATCATCGGCTCATTCAACTCAGGAGGAGCAGTCTTGGAAGAAGATGCCCTGTCCCATGTCGTCCGTCGAATAGGAGGCTTCAATCGTTTCCGCTCAATTTTCTCTTCAATCTTGGTAGCCATGGTGATTGCATCCGTCAACATATTTATGGGCTGAACATCCAATTGATCTTGAATGTCCTCTCAAAGACCATCCACAAATCAGGCAATCTTGTAGTCCTCTGATTCGGCCAAGTTAGTTCTGGCACCAGGCCTGTGAAATTCTTCAGCATAATCGGCGATGGACTTCGAACCTTGACGACATCTCTGATACTGTCGATACAACAGTTGCTCGAAATTTACCGGCAGAAATCTTCCACGCATCAGACGGAGCATACGCGGCCAGTTGCGAATGGGTTGCTTTCCTAAACACCGGCGATTAATCTCAAGCTGGTCCCATAAGGCCAATGCTCCGGACTGCAGCTTGAAGGCCACAAGACAGACCTTCTTGTGTTCAGGGTGGTTGGTATAATCGAAAAAACTCTCGACGTTCTTGACCTAATCCAAAAACCCCTCTACATTCATCTTACCATTGAAAGTCAGAAGATCTATCTTCATTCTGAAATCGGGTCGAACACCCTGCCATGGTGGTACTCCTCCCGATCACGCCTAGGATTTGCGCAAAAAAAATTGTCTTCTTCGTCCGAAGAATCGGAATCTTGTACGCGTAACTACAGTTCTTGAAATCGGCGCTCAAGTCCCCCTTCACGTCCAGCTGCTTCAGGTGTTCGCGATCTATTTCTTGGACGATTCTGACGTTGGCCACCACGATTTGCATTGCCTTGGTTACCCAAGTCATCCCGTAGTCGCTCTTGCTCGATCGCAATGTTCTCCAAGTGTTTTGACAAATTCTCCATCAACCCATGGATTGTCTAAACACTGGAACGAACTTCGCACTAAGAATCCTCTACCAACAGTAAACGTTCAGTAGCTGACCTTGGCGATAGTGGTTGATTTGTTGCGGGATCCACCGCGGGTCCCTTGCCGGAAGGCGCTGTGGTCTTCCCAGCCATCAGATCCGAAGAAGCTTGTTCAGGGCTCTAATACCAAATTTGGTGTGTAACCAAAAGATGAAGCTTTAATCTTGTGTATCCATTAAACGGAAGGGAAAGATGCCTTTTATAGGCTACTGTTTGGGAGGGATAACTGATAACAAACTTCCAACTAATCCTTAAGGTAATAACAAGATAACCAAACTAACCAAACTAACCAAACTAACTACTGTAAAACTAAATAAACTATCCAAAGAATACATCAAGTATGAAAATTTAATTAAACACGACAGCTGTAGTTTATACATATTATGTGGAGTAATACATTTTATTCACAATAATCTATGACTAAATATAGTAGTTCAAATGCGTTTGACCCACCTGCAATGTACTTGCGCACTAAACAACACAGGCGATCCATTCCATCTATAAGGAATCCAATAGTTGGATCGCTAGGATCCTGCCATCAAAATTTAGTTGAAATCAAACACTTCCTCAACATTTTGGTATAGGAATTTTACAGGGTGGAAGCACTTTACTATGTCTACTGGTATAATCCTGGCAGCTTTGGATTTTGAGGATGCAATTCCCACATGTTGAAAATACCAGGTCACTTCAGATTGTGCTAAAGCCAGCGCAGAAAACACCATCTGTCATAAATATTAATATCAGGGAAACATGTAAGAAGTTTATGCATCAATATGTTTTAAAAAACTAGTAAAATCCGGATGTAAGTGGTAGTCAGAGTGTAGTACTATTTGAGTGAAAATAAGTCCATAAATAAGTTCATTTTTATCCATTCAGAGATTTCAGAAACTTTCAAAATATGAAAATATAAAACATGGCTAGAAGAAAGAACTAAAGGAACTTCAAAAAAAAAAGGACTATCAGTAATTTATAAGACCAGGATCCAAACAAATCCCACTTACATGTAGATTTTTTTTTTTGGGAAGGGGGATGATCTCTACCCGGCCCCTAGGCTGTTCATTATTCCCTTTTTTAATATATATATATATATATTGGGAATTCATTAAATTCAAAGCTTCCTTTGGAGTTCATACTCTTAAATCTTTTTTTCTTTTCTCTTTTTCATAATTATGATTTCTATTTTGTCAACCCGCCAATAGAAGAAACTTTTTGTAATTCTCATGGCTCCTTCATACCATATCTCTCATTGTGTTTCATTTTCTTGCCTCTTTAATTAAAGTTTAGTTTCTTATTAGAAAAAGAGAGGAAATATTCACACCATACCAACTTGAAAAATCTAACTACATTAGTAAAAGCAACCAAAAATCTAATACAAATAAAAACACCGCAAGTTATGCAAGTAACGAATGTTTTCATAAATATCACACCAAAAGGGAGAAGTATACCTGAATATTAGGGGCTAATAAACTTGGTTGATCAGTGAAGAATATCACCATTCTTCCAATCTCTTGCTTGAGAAATATTCTCCTCTCATGATGTATGGCATCACAAGACACCATTGCTTGTTCCTGGATCTCACTGTAATGCATAACAAATCATTGCATCATCAGATTCATGATGATTTTGACACAAACGTGAAAGGAGGGAGAGGGTGGGAAAAAAAGAAAATGCACACACAATCAGGCCAAAACTCATCAAGATATCTAATGAAGACAAAATCAGGGTTTCTTTTTTTTATGAGAAACATACCAAGAAAAGACAACATAAGGGTTGGGTGGAGGACACCCCCTAAAGACAATAAGACCTTCCAATCATACTAAATCATGAGGATGTCACCACCAAGAAGTATGAGGAGGTCACCACCAAGAAGAAGTATGTTGTACACGGTAGTCCCCTATAGAAGAAGAATCTTCAAAAACCCTTTTGTTTCTTTCTTTCCATAAAATTCAAATGAGAGCTCTAATAGCACAACTCCACAACACCTTTGCTTTGTTTTTGAACCTCATACCCACCAAACATTCCAAAATCTAGTTGTCAATTCAATTTGGGAGGCAGGCCAAAAATCCAAAAATCTGAAACAGACGAGAGCACCATTTCAAAGCGAACGAGCAATGAAGAAAGAGGTGATCTATGGTCTCTGCAAAATGAGGGGGAAAGGGACCATTTGGGGAATTTCCTTTGAATATTTCTACCGAGTTTAAACTACTATAACAAAAACTCCAAAGGAAAAACTTTACCATTTTGGAAACCTTGAACTTCCAAATCACTTTCACCAAAGGGAAATTTTTTATTTTTATTTTTTATTTTTTATCTTTTATATCTTTTTCCAAAAGAGGGGAGATGATATGTCCCCAAAAGATCAAAGGGTTACAAAAAGGAAGCCCAATTGATCAAGATATGAACAAGATCATAATTACAAAAAAGAATGGCGCGAGAACTCCAATGGATTCAAAGAGCTTGTCAGAGTTCCAAAAAACGTCAATACTATAAATTTTCTCTTTGACAACCGTTTCTCTCATATCAAATCTTTCACAGCATAGCCATTTTAGTATAGTTGAGATTATTTTTTAATTTTTCTGGAAAAACAAATTAATGTTTTCAGATATCCCATCAAGAATGGACCTTTGGATAAGATTTACAATTGATATAATGAAACACTCCCATGAACTAAACCTACAAAATACACTACAAATTGATTCGATAACATTAATTCTTCTATGTATCCAAACACAGTTTAAATCCTAGGCATTTAACTCATTTCCCCATAACCATCAAGCAGACCACATTATCCAAACATGCGGTTGATGTTTGTTTATTAAACAATACCAGATAATAAGGGAACTCTGATACGACCCTCCAAGAACCTTTGCCTGTACTTCTTAACAAAGTTATCATGCACATAATGAAATTTGCAGAGTACAATTAACGCACATGGTCGGATATACCAAAAGAATCTTCTTGAAAAGGAAAACTTCAGGTATTGACTGATAACAATATCCTTCCAACCCACCCGATTCTCAATTACTGTAGCGTATGGAGTAAGAAGTAAAACTAGAATTTAAATATTTTTAAAGAAAGGATGATTTTGTGTTGAAACAGAACAAAGTAAGAGACTTGCTTTACACCTGATCATTTTTTCAACCTGCTTGGCAACACTATACTCCAGATCGGCTTCTTTCTGCTTTGTACGCCCAGATTTGGCCATCTTCTTTGATTCTAATACTCTTGGTAAAACATATAATTGATAATCCTCATGTAGATGTATGAACTACATGTCAACAATCAACGATGAGTTAACAACCATAAATGAACAAAATATATTTCAATAAGGCCTTCTAAAGTTTCTTCAATCTCACCTCATCTCGAAATAATGAAAGAATTAAGTTTTCCTTCAGTACGACCTGAAATGTCAGGAGGGAGGATGAGAAAGAGAAGATAACGAAATCCATAAAAAATTATTGATAAATATATGAAGCTGAGATTTTTTTTTGTATTGAGATAAGTGAGAATTATTTATTAAAAGAAGAAATAAAAAATTTTGTGCCCATCCAACTAAAGTGAAAAGACTAGATTTGTTTCTTGATAAGAGATAATTCTATTGAGAAGGAACAATAATACAACAAAGGGGAGGGATGACAAGCCCAACAATATAATAGGAAGATGGCGAAAACCCCTCCAACTAGCTAAGACCAAGAAGCCAACAAAGTACTGAAATATTTGAGACCCAACAATAGGTCAAAATAATCAGGACACACACATCTTTCCCCAGGTTGGTAAACTCCAGAATGCTAAGGCTTTGCTACTATTCCATACAAAATAAGGAATGGGATGCCATTAAGACAACTAAATTCCAACTTCTGAATCACTGCACAAGAATTGATCTCCATTTCCTTTGTTTCCTTCTTCCAAGATCTAACAAAAGTAAAGGGCTTTTTGAGAGACCCCTTTAAGGAAACAAATCCCATTGGTTTCCCATCAATGGCAACCAAAAAGCTAACAAGCACATCCACCATTCCACCATTTCCATATAGTCCCAAAGTGTTCACTCTCCAACAAAGAATCCAAAACTCCCTACCTCATTATTGGCCTCTATGTGGACTAATCGGAGGACTACCTCTTCCTCTGTTTCTCCACGATTATGTCATCACCCATCAACTGCTTTCTTGACCACAATTAGGGTCGACAATTTGTCCAGTACTGGTAAAAGTAGCTTCAGACATGAAGATAGGGAAACACCACACTTTTCAACCTTTTGACCAAGAATTCAGCAACGATCATATGCACACAAATTGTAAGACTAATTGATGTATCAATGAAAAGTTCTTGTTCCTTTGTTTAAAGAAAAATTTGATATTTACCCAGGGACTTCCAGAGCATTAGCTTTCTTTGGAATAAAAGTAATAGTCTCATTCTTTTTTTTTTATAAGAGTAATAGTCTCATTCATAATAGCCCCCAAACGTTTCCATGACCATGATATCTATTTTTTGTGAGAAATATTAAATAATCTACTCCATAAAAGTTTTTGCCCAGTGATAACAAAAACAGGTGGTCTAAGCCACTGGGTAGGAGGATTTTATATCGTATTACCTAAAGAGTAAATATATGGTCCAACAAATTTACTCAAATATAGACAATTGGAATGACATCAAATTAGTACCAACATGATGCATGAACCAAAAATATCAATTAGCACAGGTTCTTATTTTTTCATGTCCTATATGTCTAAACATGAGCATATTCTTAGTTAAAATGGAAATTTTCAGCAGTAAGGAGAGGACTCATAATATTGAGGCAAGTACCAGAGCAATGTCAATGCTGGTTACACGAAGCAGCTCATCAGGACAAACAAGATACCCAAACAATACCCACTCCCGATAGGAAGTGACATTTGCAAGATCTTGTGCTCTCTGCACAGGAAGTGGTTGAACAAAGCAGAAGAATAAACAATAACACTACACTACTTCAAGAGGTTTCTAATTAGCAGTAGTAAGAAATAGAAAGATCATCCAAACTCCAAAGAAACGTTTACCATTGGATGAGCAGAATTTGTAAGTATGTCTGGATATCGAGGGTGATATGGACTTAAAAATCCTTCATTTCTAAGTTTCCTTGTATCTGTTGACAGAAAAATAATAGGACCCACTGCCTCTAAGACCTGAAATGGCAAACCAGGATTACATTAACAACTCTTCAGAAGTTAGAACTTTACATTCAATGCTTACATAAACAGAGAAAAAGAAAGCAAAAAAATATTACTCCAAGTAAAAATCTAAAGATAACATGAAAACCAAGCATAATTATTCGACGAATCAAAATTAGGGTCCAAAGAGGCAAGATATAAATTGAATAAAAAAACTCTTGAACATTTATTTTTATACATCATAGATGTACACCTTTTAGTGCAATCTTCTCAAAATTATAGAATAAAAGCAAAGAAAAACTACCTCCAGTCTTGAAAATCAGATAGTATTATAGTTAATGAACAAAATAACTATTTCAGATAAATATCACTTTTCCTTGTTATTCTATATGTTGAGACTATTATTAAAGCTTGGTTGCAAGAATTTAAAACAGGTGATGTACAGCTTTTGTGTTACTGTAGCTAACAAAAGTTGACATAAGAAACCATTTTAGACCATTTTCAAATCTTCAAGGGTTACAAATCTGTAAGATTTTAGGACCAAATGGTACTACTTTTCAGACCCCATTGACTAAAAGAGGTACTTGTCCTTTTAGTTTGCTCAGTAAGTATGTGTGTGCACCATTCCCATCTTTCTCAACATTTCATATATAAAATGTTGGTTAAATTAAAAGTTTTGTCCTGGAACTTTGAAGGTTGAGTCAAAAAAATCTCTGAAGTTCAAAAAATGTTGGTTTAGTCCCTAAACTTTCAAATTATTCTACTTTGGTCTCTCAACCTTCAAATGTCCATTTTGGTCCCTAAACTCTCAAGTTTGTTCCATTTTAATCCTTAAACTTTTGAAATGTCTAATTTAGTCTCTAAACTTTAAAAATGCAATCATTTTGGTCCTTACTTTAATTTTGATTTTAAAAAATGCAATGTGTTCGTATGAGATGTATTTAAATCCCATAGGTTGAAACCGAGTATTAGGTAAGCAAATTTTATGTGGAAAAATAATCTAACAAAGGACCAAAATAATTGTTTTTTGTTTAAGTTCAGAAACTAAAATAGACATATGAAAGTTTAGGGATCAAAATCAATGTTTCAGCCTCTAGGCTTTTCCTCCTAAAGAAGCAAGGCGATATGAGGCGAAAGCCTCAATTTTAATTAAAAAAAAAATTATACAAATCTTAGATTTGTGTGATTAGGTATTGCTAAACATAATAGTTATATAAAATTATCCAAAAAGAAAATCACCCCCAACAATTACCACTTAAATAAAAATTCTAAAAGTTATCCTTACAATCACTAGTATTATCACTAATAGGATGGACTTATTCTACATAATTGTTGTCTTCAATGGTTTTAAAGTCTAGGTAGTAAAAGTAGCAATAGATCCAATTGTTACAACTCCTCTATTAGCATTCCATAGACAAAGAAACATGTATACCTTTTAAGAATTGGACAAATTAATAATATTCTTTTATCATCACACAAGGCGAAAAGACATTAAGCTTCATCGCATCTTCATAGAGGTGTAAGCTTTTTATGGTCCAAAGAAGGCGTAAGTCACGAGACTAAAAATTAGAGTCTTGCCTAGAGGCAAGCCTCAAGGCATAAGTCTCAAAAGTCTTTTAAAACATTAATCAAAATAATTATTTTTTTTAATTTTAGGAACTAAAATAGGCATTTTTTAATCTAATAAATCCCTAAACATTTAATTTTATGTCCAATAAGTACCCGAATTTTTTAAAATATCTCAAAAATTAAGGATTTATTGGACACAAAATCGAAAGTTCAAAAACATATTAAATACTAAAATTGAAAGTCCAGTGTCCTATTAGACACTTCTTAAATTTTAGGGAGGTAGACATTAAAAGATTATGGACTTGATAGATGCTTTTTAAAGCCCAGACTCAGTAGTTACACTCTAAACGACCTTGCCACAAATTGGAAGGCGTTCCTGTAACTTTTTGGTATTTTGTATATTTCATATCATCAATGAAATACTTGTTTCTTAAAAAAAAAACAAACAAACAAACAAACCTCATTGAAACAACTCTAAAATGGACTGAATTTATAATTTAACCTATAATTTTTGTTTCTCATTATGCCCAAAAAATACGGGCCATCTTTGTAAATTGCTTTTGTTAAAATAAAAGTGACGTTAACCTCTCCAATACGGGGGCTGACAAAATTTAGATCTTCTTGTAGTCCTTTCAAAGGTGGATCATATGAGTCAATGAATTGAACCAGCCTGTAACTCAAAAAAAAAGAGACATAAAATGAATAATTTGTTAGTATAAATAAATATAGGAATCGAGCTGAAACTATGAAAGTAAGAGCTCATGATGAAAAAAAAGTTTAGCATCACCAAAGTGAGATGATATAATATTATTTTGGCTAAGAAAATGGCTAACAATTAGAATAATGGAAGAATTTCAAAATGACTGGTCACTGAAGCTAATGCAGAATCCAAAAACAACACTTCAGCTAACGCAGAATCCAAACTTGTTAACCCGATTAATTTTGTTTTCCATCCAAGAGTGCCAAAACTATACAGTTCAATAAATAACATAATTTTTATCTCTCTGAAATTACAAACAACGACAGGCTGAGGCAGGACTTAATAAATAAATATGCCTCATACCGATGATAAAAATCACAGTCTCGATCATTTCTTGTCATGGCGTGCAGGAGGTTATAAATCTGAAGCATCATTTTCCTTGGCAACTGTCATGAAACCATTATCAGCAAAATCAAAACTTAACATGTCAATGAAAACACCGGTAGTTGCCAACATGAATAGTTGATAAGCTCTTAGATTGATGAAATTGAAACATAAGGAAAAATGCTTAAAACAACAAATGTTGTAGTTGACTTGCCTTATGCGCAAACAAGTTAACACGGATGAAGGAACAAAAGAGATCCATAAAAGCATGCAGGATGACTGAATTTTGATGGGGCTGCAAAATACTGTCACAAGTTATTAGAGATAATATACAGAATCATTGCCACTGTTATTCGAATAATTACACCGAGAAAGTACAGTCAAAAAGTGGTAATATCACAAGTACCAAGTTTTATATACTCATTCAGTGATATTGAGCCTTTAGAGGCTACAGTAAAGCTCTCCAATTGATTTACATTGGAAAAAGAAAGCTCTAGTCAATTGTCTGTGTCTAAACTTTTTTTCCGTTAACAAGTTTGAGGAAGCTCTCCAAAGCTTATGTAGAAACTCTATCTCAAAGCTTAAGAGATCATATGGCCTCCACACATCTAATTTTATCTTCAAATGTATTTCTTGTAATCAAAATTCCCATCGAATGGCTAGAACCATGTTCAACTACAAAATCACATTAAGAGATTTGGTGGACTTAAAAGATAACAATATTTTAGATGTTGAAGATGTGTTGGAGAAGAATGGGTTTCGGGTTCAATGTTGATTTAACATGGTATCAAAGTATGAGGTCCTATATTCAAACTTATGTAATGCTATTTCCTCCCAATAAATATTGATAATCATTTGTTGGGTCTTGTGCAAATTTTCAAGCCTACAAGGGAGTGTTAAACATTGGATTTAAGCATTTGAGTTTAATGGTGATTTAACAAAAACAACTTATAACAAGGTAAAAAAAAAGCATCTAGCCAACTAATTGCATGTGAACCTCAACTAATCGCACAAGACAACTAGCGGAGTCCACAACATTTGGTTGTCAGAAAACTCACAAGATTTTAATATTCTATGTAGGTGGCCACCATGGGGTTTAAACTTATTTCTCCAAAGTCCATTTTATCTTTTCAATTGTCACAATGACCACTAGGCAAACCCATAATGGTGAATAACTATAACTTTTGTAACTACCACTTCTTTTAATGGTGACTAGCAGCAATAAAATTTGAATTTGAACATTCCCTATCCAATAAGGAGACTTTCCCAATATATTTTGTTTAGTTCTAAGATGCCTATAAAGGTGGCTAAGATTCCTGAAAAGGTGACGGAGGGCAAAGCGGGAGATTCAGAAAGTCATCTCATAATTTGGAAAGTTATGATCTGGAAAAAGCCTAATTTCAGTGATCATGGGAAAGGTTAGGATTGGGTGCCATAGTTTTTTTTTCTCCCTCTCTCTCTCTCTCCCTTTTACCCTTCTTGGTCTTGGCATGTTCAACAAGGGTGAAACCTTAAAAAAGCCTTCTATTAATGCATATATTGGTTTCAAGGTCACCCTTTTAATAAAAAAATAATACAAGTTGCTAACCAAACTTTATATAAATATCATTCTGGCTGGCTAACGTCTTCTGCAAATTAAATGACTATCTTTAAGACTCACCAATAAAGTTATAACTGTACTACTAATGTCCAGTATAAGTCGCAGAGCCTGTTCTCGAAATGCCATCAAATCAAGAAGCAGCTGTTAAAGAAAAAAGGAAACTGTTACAATTCATAGTATATGCTTGAAATCTAATCGAGGAAAAGAAAATAAACATTTGGAATGGCACAGTAACCAACGTGAAAACTCTATTTCAGATTGTTATTACTTATTATGAAGTCACAAGTGTTAAGAGTATAAAGAGTTCAAATGAAATTTACATGTAACTTCTCTTGGATTAAAAAATCTAGATGTAACTAAAATAAACAAACCCAGCTGCCAGTATTCTAATTTCTAAAATACAGATATAAGATGAAAGCTGGTTAAAGATCTACCAAATCTTACCTGAACCCATGGTTCCAGACTTTGCATATGAAGTTCTGCACTATCATTGATAGCGTCTAGAGCAATTTTATCAACCTGAGCCAATATTTTCCAACAGCATCCCAAGTTTAATATTACTGTACAAATAAAAGGAACTGATCGTATGTGCCCAAGGGAAAATGACAATATAAATGAATCTTACACGTTCAAGTTGTAATTTGCTAAAATGCTCAGGAAATTTTTTTGAGAGCAATATGCAAATCCTTGGGTGGTTGGGTAAAACTCCTGCTTTCCAAAATGCTTCAGAAAATACATGAGCAATTGGATCGGGATAGTCTAAGATTTGGTTCAACCTATATATTTTAGCCATAAGACCATCTGCAACTTCAATAAGCTGGTACACCCACTGAACATTCAAACCCTTATGGGACCCAACTGAACTGGGGTTCTGGCCATCATGGGCAGTATTCCTAGTACTCCGAGCTGCAACTGGAGAACTCATATCTGGCCCCAAGTACTCGGTCCATCTTGACTGGTCATCCTCCCTTGTTCTAGTACCAGTTGGTGATTGAGATGGATCCTGAACTGAATATCGTTGTCTTGATTTCGCCATTGGTTAATAACTTGGTTCCAAGAAATTCTGCAATTTCAAGGTGGGGTGGTTGAAAATCAAATGTTGAATATAACGACCAAATTCAGTGCTAATTCTGTGAATTGCAAGAGAAATCATGGAAGCGAAAAATAAAATAGTTCCACACAACACTAATTGTTTCTATAATCTTTCCAGCTCCACGGGTCATCAGTGAGCGACAAGACAACGTCGTAGCAAATTCAACCTAAGCAACTAAACAGCCGCAACAATTTCCATACTCTTTTGAAATCCTTCCTCTCTCCAAACTTCTGGAAACCCGATGCTTTGTTTCGGGCAGAAACTACTATAGTAGGAAGCTCAATGTTTGAATTCCATGAAAACAGTTTAAAGGGTATAAACAGCTCCCTCCCAACAGTGCACACGTCGAACTAAATTGGCAAAAAACAGTCACATTCTTTCTTCTCCCCCGTTAAGGCGCATTAAGACATAGAACCAGACGGAACAAACAACAGCGAAAGAGATAGAGAGAGAGACATACACATACCTTGCTAAGCTTGAGCTCCAATGGAGAAGCAGCTTAAGTGAGCTCAGATCCAAGTCTTCCTGCCACTGGAAACGAAAACAAACAATTGAATTACAATTGAAAACAAACAATTGAATCACTGTAATTGAATCAGAAAAAATTACAGTGAAATGGAGCTGGTGATGACGATGAGTTGAATAATTCTTTTGTTTTCTGGACGAGTCAATCTCGCGGGCGTTTTTACGGGAAATTTCTTCGGTCCTCACCAGTCACCACTTCACCATTTTCACTCTTCATTTTAAGAAACCTTTCTTTCTACTCTACTGTCTCAATATTCGGATTTTTTTAATTTTTCTTTATTTCTTTCTTTCTTTTTTCTGAAAATATGTGAAATATTGGGCATGGCGACGTATGAATTGCGTAATAAATATAGTTAAATAAATTTGAAGTAGAAAAAATTAGTTTAAGTTATTATTAACGTAACGCCCACCAAATATGGACCGACCTATCTCACAATGTTTTTAATTGACGAACAACCCAACCTTGAAACATTCTATAGTCAAACCTTGTCGTTAGTGTGAGTTCTTGGAAAACTTTTATCTGTTGAGCGACGATCTTTCCACTCAGTACTATCAAACAAGAAATTAAAGAATGCGTTCACAACGAGAAACCAGATAAGAGAGAGAAAATGTGATCAATGGAAAATGAATTTATTTCTCATTATTCAAAAAATATTTTCCACAGTGATATATATACCTATCTGTCACATATCACTTCACAGCTGTTACCAACTATAACAGATAATTACAACAGAATTGATCTCTCTTCCTAAATGCAATTAATGTGCTCTCTTAACACCCCCTCAATGGTGGGGGAAGCTACAATATTGAGCTTGGACTACAGCGGAAGAAATCGAGAGGCCGAGAGAGGCTTAATAAAGATATCAGCCACTTGAGCTGAAGCTGGGAGATGACAAACCATCAACTTGCGCTGAAGAACCAAGTCACGACCAAAATAAATGTCAACAAACTATCAGATCACTAAAACCGACTTTACTTGACAGGTGAGTCTCGTCAAACTCTGTTACATCTTTACACTCAAAATCGTATTTTAAAATTAGTTACAAACAAAAGATTCGTTATTATATAGATGAATAATATTTTATTTGATGATTCAAATAACAGCAACAAAACATTTGAAGGTTAAAAATATAAAATTTTAAAATTTATAGAAGAGAAAAAAATATGAATATAGAAGTTTTGAGTTCAAAGATATTATTTTAGTCATGGACTACACAATTTTTGTATTAATTAAGAATGTCGTTTATTTGTTTAAAAAGATTATTATATGTATTTTTATGTGCATACAGTAATTACAAACTTCAAATGAACAGCTAATTATGTCCCCTAAAAACACTCTTAATTAATAAGGTCATCAAAAGCTTTTTCTTTTTTCTTCTTTTTTTTTTTTTAATTTGATTGTATGGACAATGTCATTATTAATGCGGTCACGCCTCTTTGTAACTATAGTGGCAAAGACACCCTACCATTATTTATTGCTTGCAATAACTTATATGAGATTTTATTACTCTCTCCACATTAAACAAACAAATCTTAAGAAATCATGATTTTTTATTTGATGAGGATAATCTCACTTAACACTTTGTATATTGGTGTATTTGTCATTATAATTAAATTTATTGTAATTTCCAATGATACCATGTAGTTTAACATGATTATTATAATTAATTCATGGATTAAATGACCAGCATTAATCGATGATGAGACAGTCCAGGCAAAGTCACCTCTAACTCTTTGTGTGACCCATGAAAAGTCTAGTTCGACATTGTCTTGAAAACACGAATGCCACTAACGTAAAATATGTTAAACACCATTACGGAGCGTCAAAATGGGTAGAACAATGTTTTCCAAAACTTCCATATAAAATGTAAGGTTCATTCCTTACAAACATATGAAATTCTATGCAACCTCTCTAAGTTTTGCTCGACACAAGTTCGAATTAAGTATTAACTCAGGTTTCAAAATGAACGTAATCATCAGTGCAAGGTTATGTTTATAGGTCATCAACTCGCTCGAACAAGAGTTCACTTTGGTTTGAACGCTTGACTCAATACATCGTCTAGTATCTTTCACAAACACAAAGTATATGACTTATTCCCTCGAGTTCGAAGATTCAAATTCTCACCTTTGTACCTTTTTGTGACTTAATTTTGAGTGCATTTAATATATCTATGAGCAATTGTCTAATTTAATTTTAAAAATTAAGAAATTTAACTACTTATTTAAATTTAAGATTCATTCTAAAAAATGGAAAGTTTTATATTAAAATCAACTCGTTCCACTAAAAATGAATTTATAGACAAACTTTTTATATAGCATTAATTCATTGTCAAATTACACGAATATGAATATATATTTTTAAAATACGACAAGGTTGAATAAAAAAAAAGTTTAAATATAATATTGTTTAGAAAGAAAAAAAAACACGGCTAATAGAAAAGCCTTCCGACAGAGTTAGTGGTACACACGTAGAACGACCTGCCTGCTGAAAAATAATAATTTAATAATTAATATCATTTTTTAGTTTGACTTGTTTATATAATAATAAAATACATAATACAAATTTAAACTCACAACTTTTTTTACTTGAACAAAATTATTGAATCGTTTCAACTTTAAATAATAATAAATAATTTATCTACTGAACTATTTTTAGTTGACTAAAACCTTTTTAATCGAGATAAAGATATTATTATTACTGAATCGTGTTCAATTTAGTAGGGTGGTCGTTTAGTTTGAAATTTTTGAGTGGATAGGAAAAATATTTGTAAATATATAATTTTATAAATGGTTGTAAATATGAGATTTCAAAAAAGTATTTATAAATATAGTTTTTTCGTAAAAAAAATGATTAATCATTTGATAATGAAATGATATATTTTATTTGATATTGATTAAGATTATATCCATTGTAATTAAATCAACATTATTTTAGATATTAACTAATTAACACATATCTTCAATTAAAATATTATAGTTATGGTTTTTTTTAGTACCCTCACATGGGATACTAAACAAAAACTATAACTACAATAATGATTAATTATCAAATGATGTATAGTTTACTTCTAAAGTTTGTAATTATTATTTAACTGCTATATTTACAATATTTTATCTTAATTATGCTCGACATGAAACCAACCGATTTTAAATATTTTTTTCAAGAACTAACTTTAGCCATCTATGAAAAGGGAAAAAAAAAGGTACACAATTACAAACACATTTTTACTGATTTTATTCTTCAAATAACAATTAGCTATTTTAAAAAATTATACAAATAGCCCATTCTTTCTTTTTTCTTTTTGTTTTGTTTTTGGGTTACTTAAATTTTAATAAAATTGTGAGTTGGAAGTGGAAGACATACTTAGCTTGGACTGCAAGCTACCATGATTGTTATCTCTCACTTTAATTTTGATAATAAACTGCAAAAGATATCACCAAGCATTGGTCGTAATTATGATTTAGCATGACAAAACAAAAAATATGGTGTTCTTTTTTTTTTTAATTTCATGAATTGTTATCACTATATTAATAATAATAAAATAATAGCTTTATCGAAAGCATTTGGTTAATGATAGGATTGAAATATTATTTTACTTCCAATATTTTTAATTTTTTAATTTTGATTCATTTGGTTCTTATCCTTTCAATTTTCGTTCATTTTAATTAATTAAATTATAATTATAATCTAAACTCAACCGCATACTTTTAAGAAGAACTATTTTTGTCTCTTAATTTTATTTTTAATGTCATTTTTAATCATAATTTCAACAAAACACTACACTCGATATATTTCTTTAAATTTTTTCGTGACTTTATATAAAATGATTTACGTTATGGGTATAATTTATGTTAAAATTTTTATAAATAAGGACTAAATTGATCACCATTTTAAAATACAAGGAATAAAACAAACATTTTAAAAATATGAGAACTAGAATGAACTGAGGTTAAAAGTACCTTAATCAAAATGAAAATTTTAAAAGTATATCGACCAAAATAGTATTTTAATCGTGATAGATAGTGGAGTATTAATTTTACAGCAAACCCGCACATCACCCTTAAAGTTAGATATTTAGTCGACATGAGAGTTCAAATAGTTGGACATTATTAATGTATTTTCTTATACGTTTTAAGTTTGAGTCTTTGGAGACTGAAGTTTTGAGCTTTCTTGTTTCCAAGAAATTATTATTTTTATTTAGAATGTAGATTTTGGAACTATCATATTTCGAAAGAGATACTTTTTTGAATTTAAATGAATCTCCGTATCTTTTGAAAACTCAATTTTTGATGTATATTCATGCTACAATAATAATCAAATAAAATTTGTTTTAACCAACATGAAAGTTTAACAATAATTAATATCGGTCTCTGATTAATGTCATGAATTCGAATTCTCAACCTGCTTGTTGGACTAAAAATAAAAATAAAAAATAAACCATCATATTTCTCCACTAAATGTGTTTCTTATTAGAAAAGCTATGACACTATTATTTTTCACCAATATTTGGTGCAAATATTGGCATGAGTGTGAGCTATGTGGGTAGGCATCAACTCAAAATTTGTAGGTAGGTATCGTGTTTAACATTAAGGACAACTAATTTCAAAAGATTTGTAATAATGATGAAATATTGGGTACAAAAGCAAAAGTTAAACTATTTAATTAATATAGATTAGCCATGTACAAAAATTCTTTAAATATCCCTGAACTGTAGAGTAGGTTTTTCGTGATGCTTCATGTTAAAATTTACATTTATAATTTTAACGTTTAAAATTGTTTCAAAACAATCATTCTGTCAATTTTTCATTTACGAAAACATAAACGAGACAGGTAAGTTGTAAAAAAAAAGTACATATGACTACATGGTTTCGGATTTACTCCTAGACTTTAAGGTAAATTTCAATTATATAATCTTCCGTTTTAAAAGTCACAACACTGCTACGTGCTGACATTCAAGTAGTCGCACTGACACTGTCATTTTTTTATTTTCTTTTTAACAAACACGTTGATAGAAGGGGCTGTTTTGAAATAATTTTAAGTTGAGAGTGGAAATAAAACTCTTGAAACAACAATGACATAATTGAAACATATCATAAAGTTCGGACGCATTTTTTTTCATAATTTAACATTTTAAAGAAGTTGTGATATTTGAACTACTCATCACAAATCGGTGCTTTAAGAATGAATAGCTTCATTTTTTTTCTAAGAAAAAAGAAAAACAATGGTCCAATATATCTTTACCAAAAAAAAAAAAAAAAATTAAAAAAAAAAATTAAAAGAAAAAACTATTTTAAAAGCAATTTTGAAACCAATATTAAGTCTCTTTCACGATCTATACATTTGACCTTCCTATTTTTGTCTTAGACAACTTGTATTACACTAAAACTGTATAAATTAGGAGTTACGTATTTTTGTTGTTTAGCTATACTCGTCTTGACAAATACAAGTTTGATTTAAGACTTTACTTCCTATCTATTAATAAATTTATAACAAATACATACGAGTCTTACCATTCACTCAAGTTCATGTATGATGGGTGAGAGCCGATCGAGAGGACAAAAAATGTCAAATGAAACCGATCAAACCGACTCAACTTAGTTACCTTTGAACTCCTCAGTTCATTGCAAGTCTAGTACGATGGGTGAAAGCCGGTCCAGAAGACAAAAAATATTAGGTGAAACCGACCGAACCGACTCAACTTAGTTAGTTTGAAGTATCTTTATTGACTGGTTCAGACTGATTTTAGTCAGTCTCGCACAATTTGGGTTGCGCAGTTGGCTCGGTTTATTTTCTTTTTAGTTTTTCTTAAACCGTCCTGCTTGCACCCGTAAAACCACAAAAAAAAAAGGAACTGTCATTAAAATTATTGAGGTTTTACAACAGAAAAACCTGATAACAAACAATACAATGGCAAAATTCTCTGCTTTCAGTATTTTTATTACGTGAATGAGTAGAGGAACTAGAGGAGCTGTTCCAGTTCCCCAGCATTAAACTCCTTCATCGTGCATGGCAATTGGCAAGACATCTCTTCATCAACCACAGGTGGAAATGGGAGCTTTCCCTTTTCATTATAGCCTGAAAGCTTCTTTAATCCTTTACCCTATTCAACTCAATCTCAGAAGCTTAGCAGAGAAACCATGTCAGAATCCGCGGGTTTCTATTTGCCTTTTCATGTTAACTTTCAGAATATCTATTTTTGTTTTGTGTTCATGGAGATATTCCAGGAACAAGTGGAATTGGTGGCTTTGGCTTCTTTGTTTTCTCGACCATTATGGCTTGAGTCGTTAGAATGATCCCGGTGATAGAGGCCGCAATCTGAAGCGCACATCTAGAAACAAGGCAAGGATCTACTACACCGGCATTGAGAAGATCCTCATATCTGTCTGTCATTGCGTTATATCCATGTCGCCATTCGCCAGCTCGAGTCTTCTCCACAACAATTACTCCATCATCTCCTGCATTACTTGCAATGTATTTTGCAGGTGCAAGGAGTGCCTGCAAGTCATTTCAAAGTCTATTGAAAATTTTAAAGGCACACCAATATCACAGTAAAAACTTAATAAAGTTAAAACAGTCATTTGTTAATTCAGTACCAAAATTCTTTAAGCAATCAATAAAAGGAAACTTATTAGAACTCTATAGAACTATAGAACTGATCATGTTCAAGTAAGGTCGTCAATAAAAGGAAACTTATATAAGTCCAGCATCTGATGAAGTCCTTTTTTTTTTCTTTTTTTCGTTGTTATAATCACGATATTGGGCTCCATTCCTCCACTGCTTCCATTATGCTCATAACCTATCCCGACTAATCTTGAGGAGACTTCATCCACCTCAAGCCTAGCTCATTTCGTATACGTAGACTTGCATCTAGGACCTTGGAGGGTATATCTCCTATCATCTTTAATTCCTTAAGCCCTTGTCACTAGGAACCCCTTGGAGGTGCAATCAATAAACTTAAAACTCAAAGAGTTATTTGTATTTTGTAACACAAAGCAACGGTAAAAAAACCTATTATCATGAAAGGAAACTTCTCTAGGTGATCAACTGGATAACCATATTTCTAAAAGCACTACACTTGGGAAGAACAAAAACTGGAATATTGCGCCCGAACTTAAATTCTGCATTCATCTTCTTTATAATAGAGAACATCTATCTTGCCTTGTCAGATAGTTTGCCTATCAAGAAGACTGTTATCCAAATCAAAACATTCCGTTTCACCAAATCATAAAGGTACCAAGATACTAGCAGTTTGATTTCGAATAAAGAGAGGGCAGAAACCATGGTAGAGAAAATGGGCCTGCACCATACCTTTCCCACGAGATCCACACCCATCTGCTCATCCTGATCCTCCATCGAATGTTTTATGGTTGGAAGCAATTCAGACAGATGAACATAGGTAGCACCTCCACCAGGAACAATGCCTTCATTCATAGCAGCAAATACAGCATTTTTTGCATCCTCAATTCTGAGTTTTCTATCTTCAAGTTCCACCTCTGTATGTGCTCCCACCTAACTTCGACCACAATAATAAAAAAGAAGTAAAAGAAAATATTGTTATGCCTAGAAATAAGACAATATGTCCTATGTAAAATAAAAAGAAAAATGACAATAATCAAGGCAACACAAAGGCCAATACAATAATATTAGGGGGGAGGGGATGGATGATGACTGGTTTATTAATATTTGCAAGAAAATAAAATTTTTGCATTCTTATATTTCAGTCGAAAAACGATTAAGAGGCTTTCTGTTAATTATTTGTTGCTGTTTAAGTTCTTACTCTTCTTAGGTGGACTAAAGATTATCCTCAATCTTTTCAAGCACCATGTGTTTTGTAACTTCTATACTCCGTGGTTTCTGACTTCTAAAAACGGAATAACAAAAACTTGAATCTGTAGATACTTATGAAGACAAATTGAATGGATAATATGCAACACAATAGATTTAACCGATAGCCATAAGTTGAGATCTTGGTTAAGATGAACTTTTACTACTTTTAGATATGATCTTCAATTTGCATTTATATCACTCAGAATTCCCATGCAATCAACTGTTTAACAGAGAAATTTTTGGATGTTTAGATAGAAAACGTTCCTTTGTGCACTATACTTCCAAGGCTGTACAGCATTGTAAATATAAAGAGCTGTACATTAGCCAACTTCAGAACAAGGATGCCAGATTCCTGAACTTCTAGAAGAAATCTGATAAAAAGAAGTTGCRGGAGTGTTCTGACATGCTCCCTAAAGTTGGTAACTTCCAGGTGTCTTCAAATGAGGATGGTGAAGTTTGGTTGATTCTTCATGTTCCTTCTTTGTGATGTCCCTCTTAAAATGTTCATCAAGGGACAAGAAGCATTTAACTTTTAGCTCTCTGAGGCTGTTTGGAAGGCTAGCTATCCTAAGATGTGCAAGGCTTTCTTCTCAACTCGGTGTAAATATTTGGGATAAATCTCGACCAAGGAACCGTAAACGATACTAATATCCTTCTTATGGAGACTTCTTGGCACTTTTTGACTACGAACTCCAATCCCATCCAGCATTAAGCATTACAGAAGCTCTCTTCATCGTGGTTTGAGGTCAAATTTTCAATGGTAAGGCAAAAAAGCCCTTGGGTATAATGCAACCAGGGCTGTCCTTCGGGAAGTTCACTTGGAGAAAGGAATGAAAGATTATTCCAAGTAGAAGAAAGCATCGGGAGGATCTGCAGGAAACTGTTGCTTCTGTAGTCTCAACATGGAGTGATTTGTTTAACTCTTTGTGAAGTTACCCCCTAAATTCAATTGTAAAGCGTTTTTGTAACCCTTGGCTTGAGGGGATCTCTCGACTCTCTCCCTTAGTATCTTCATCTCGTGAATAAACTTCTGTTTCTTTTATATGTAGGTATGTAAGTATAGTGATGAGAATATACTTCCAACTTCCATTTAACTACTATACTAAAAAGAAATTGGCTTTCAGTTAATACTACAAAGAAAGAACTAATCCCTTCTCCATGGTTGCCATAGCGAATAAGGATATATTAAGCACCGGATTGCAGCACATGACATTACAGAAAAATCATCAAGCCAAATAAAATCAATGGTGAAAAATCTCACAAAAGCTGCACTTTCAAGAAATCTTTCAAAACCACAAACCTTAATGACAGCAACTCCACCAGAAAGCTTAGCAATCCTCTCCGAGAGCTTTCTTGAGAGGTTGGAGTTATCTGTTTCAACAAGATCCTTTTTAATCTGCGAAATTCTTGCTTGAATTTCAGCTTTAGTAGAGGGGTCAGCAACTATTGTTGTTGAGTTACATGTTATAACTATTTTCCGAGCAATTCCTAGCTGGTCCGAAGTTGCACTTTCAAGATCTAGACCCAAATCTCCAGACAGAAAATCAGCACCTGAGAATTTTAAAATAAAGTCAACAAACTAATATTGCACTGTCTCATAATTAAATAGTCAAATCAGCTGCAAGTTAATACCCCACAGCAGTCAAAATCACATAAGCCAATCTGATCTATACTCATAAACTTTAAAGTTTAAACTATATACCAGACAAACACCATCTTAGTCACTCGCACTCTTCCAAAATATAAGTAGGCTTCTTATGTTCTAAGTTTATTATAGCATGGAGGCACTGATGATGAGTGCTTGAACGGGAGAAAAAAAGCTTAATAGAAAGTTTATCTATGAGGGAAGAATAATAGAAATAATAGCATCAAAAAACTCTCTTTATTCAATTCGCATTCTGCAAAATAAACCTGAAAGGTTTAAATAAGAGTTTCTACTATCTCAAATAATCATGGAATAGCTTTGAAGCTTTGCAAAAAGTTAGACATAATCCAGTAATATTCTAGGCTCTTTTCCAGGAATCGGATGAAAACTGACCTGACACTACACAGCTTCAGAGCATAAGGCAGTACAACTGGTGAACTGAAAGCCTAAGAATATATTCAGGCCATTTTAAGTGCTTCTCTCTCTCTCTCTCTGTTTTTTTTCCTCTAATAAGAAACAGGGGAAACATCCACTAAAAGGCCACAGCCAACAAATTCATTTTACGTGCTTCTTGAAAGAATTTGAACGGGAAATCAACAGCTATGTCAAAAAGGATAAAGTCACAATGGCACCACAAGTACAATATGAAATCTGATGCATAATGTCACCRAACAAGAAAACCTCCCCTCTGCCAAAACCCCAACACAAATGTACAAAAAGCAGGACAAGTGATGAAATAATTTTATTGCTTATATGTGACATTAAAATAACAAACATGTAAACAAGCATATTTTTACTGTTCATGGATGCATTTAGTTCACCTGTCATTAGTGCAATATCTTGCAATAGAGCTTTCTTTCTTTCACCAAGCCCAGGACATTTTACAACGGCCACATTAACTAAACCCTGCACCTTGTTCAGCACTAGGGTTTCTAGTACTTGTCTTGAGATGTCCTCCGCAATAATTAGCAGAGGAAGACTAAGTTGTACAGTTTTCTCCAACAATGGTACAATTTCTTTGACAGTAGAAATTCTTTGATCAGTTACTAGGACTTTTGCATTGTCAAACTCCACGATAGACTTATCTTGGTTTGTAATAAACTGAGGCGACATGTAACCTTTATCAATCTGCGATGAGAGATACAATGGAATCAGAAGGACAAAATTAAGAGAGAATGAGATAGATTTTGGATATTACAGATGCACATTAAATAGGCACTTGATGCAATGCAAATATAATGGAATCTGAAGATCTGTCTTCAAACTATCCCAAATCTAGAGACACAGAGAGAGAAAAATTAACACCGCTTTAAATTAGAATTATACTATCCTCAGAGGATGTCAGAAAGCTTCTCCTTTTTGCTGATAAATCATTTACCTTCATTCCTTCTTCTATTATTACAGAAGTCTCAGAGGATTTGGATGACTCAATTGAGATCACACCATCAGGGCCAATCTTTTCTATTGCTTCAGCAATTAAGTTCCCCACATATTCATCATTTCCAGAAGATATCATTGCAACAGCTGCAGAAAGGATGAGGGTAGTTCAGCACCATTTACTTCCCAAATGAAACTTCACCGGTGTTCAACCAGATGAGAAGAAAGAACCTTTAATATCATCTTTTCCTTGTACAGGAGTACTTTTCTTCTTTAAGACCTTGATTAATTCCTTTACAGTCTTATCTATTCCTTTCTTTAAGGAAACTGGGTCAGCCCCAAAGGAAATTGCCAATAGTCCAGATTTGACCATTTCACGTGCCAAAATTATTGCGGTGGTAGTTCCATCACCAGCCAAGTCATTCATTTTACTAGCAACCTGAAACCAGGAAATTCAAGAATATATATCTTAAATGTTAAAACTACATCGAAAAAGCTTACGAATAGGTGGGATTTAACTTAACAACCATGAATGACCTCTTGGATCAGCACCACTCCCGCATTCTCAATTGCATCAGAAAGCTCTATAGCTTTAGCAATTGTAACCCCATCATTAACCACTTTAAGTGTTCCTTGTTCAGAGAGAATAACATTGCGACCTGCACGTTTTGGTAAAAAAATAACTTAAATATCAAATAAAAGCATTATTTCAGATGTGATTGCTGAGACTGATAAGATACAGCTACTGCACATTAAATTTAGTTATGCATCATTCTTGTAGCAATTCATAAGGTAGACAGCAGATTTAGCGATCAATAATGAATTGCCAAACAGTTCCTGATTTGAGTGGTGAAAACCGCAATAAAAGTTCTTCGCACAAATCAAATGAAATTATACGTGGGGAAAGAATTTTTCAGTGACCAATCTTTTCACTCCTTTCCTCCACACGCTTTAAGAAATTGTAACTCCAGCAAGTTATATCACGCTCATACATTTTCTACTAAATTTCTTCAACTAAGATGTGAATGATTAGATACTATATAATCTAAATCGGTCGTATTTAATGAAAGAAATAAAAAAAAAAAAAAAAAACTCGCCACTTTGAATCCACCCCACATATTAACCAAGAAAATTGAACTCGGTAAGTACTGCACATCGGCTTCCTAAGCAGAAACCCGCAAAAGATACAGACCCAAAAAAGGAGAAACGCCACATATCCAAGCTCAAGAAATGGCATAAAAATTACAGAAGATAGAAAGCCCGTCCAACCTTTAGGGCCTAAAGTGATAGAAACAGCATCAGCTAGCTTATCAATCCCGGCTAGTAAGGCCCCTCTGCATTCTCTACCAAATGAGATCCTCTTCGGGCCGGCCCTGACGACAAAATTCCTCAAATTCCATGGATTTCTGGCGTACCCAGATAGCGATTGGCTCCCACGGAGCTTCTGCAGAGCACCCAGCAGTTCAAAGTCACAGAAAAGAGACGGGAGAAGTGCGGAAACAGAGATGAAAATCGACTTACAGGGAAGAGTAGAGGTCCGAGAAAGGGAACGGATGAAGAGAGAACGCGGGGAACTTCCATGAGTTTGTCGCCGTCGTTGAGATGCGAAGATTCAATCCAAAGGTTTTGTCGGGGTTTTACGAAGCTAAAAGACTGAATTGTTTCTAGTTCAGGTTGGCCGCTTAAACGAGTAATCTGTCTATTTCTGGATTGTGTGACGTTAATCTAAATAATAAAAATTCTGAAAATATTTTTAATTTGAAACTGAAAAAATAAAACCTAACCTGAGCATAATTTGTGAGTTCAGACAGCTGGTTGATTTCTTATCCCTATATTTATTGTAAATAAAACTTTCGATAAATACACCACGGCCGTTGTAAACTTTTTCGTGGTTAAAATTAAAATATGAAAAAATAATATATGATATTATAAAATAATAAATGTACAAAAAAAAAGTAAAAAATTTATAACATATATATTTATAAATTAATCGATCATATTTCAGCTTCATCAATTATTAAATTGACAATACATTTGCTTAACTAAGGACATGAACATGCGTCTTTGAATTTTAACCCATTGTACTGAAGAAAACGATGAATATTTAATTTGATTTGGCTTCGAAATTCGAAATTTTCCTTTTAATTTTCCCTTTTGTTCATTTTGATTTTTATAAAACATCCAAGAATTTTAGCATGGACCAAATTAATCATTTTGTTAAAATAAACATCTTGAAATTACAAAAACACAAATAAACGTCTTGAAATTGCATGGATCCGAAGCCAAAAGCTGAAAGTATATAAATAAAACAATCTACAAGTTTGACATAAAATTTAAATATAGAGTGAGCAGATAAAGAGCTTGGCATCCGGGTTCCCTCCGAAGTTTAAGCATAAAATGTAAATTTAACATATCACTTATTTTTTAATCAAAAGCCAAAAAGTTGCTTCAAATCACTACACTGTCAAACATATTTTTCAAAATGACCATTCAATTATTTCATCTGAGTGAGAAAATTCCACCAAATTTGTGAGCCTTACAGAGGAAAGAAAATCCAGAAAAAGGAAGAAGGAAGAAACGTGCAGTCCAGAGAAGCAGCTGAACTGAAGTGATCTGATCTGATGCAGAGTTCAAACATCTCAGTGCTTTGAATCTTCTTCTTCACAGAACTTGGAGTACTGGTCAGAGTCCATCAAGTTTTTCAGTTCACCACTCTCACTCACCTCCACTTTAATTATCCATCCATTTTCATATGGACTCGAGTTCACCTAAATTATCATCAACACAAATGGATCAGAAAACACGAAATGGGAAAGTTATCAACCGTGTCACTATTTCTTAAAAAAAGAAAGAAACGATTATTTCTTAAAAAAAGAAAGAAACGATTATCAAACGTAGTTCTGTTTTTCTTTTTTAGAAACAGAAAACACTACGTGAGAAGGGAAAAAAAACGTTACTAAACGAACCCTTAAGATACCAAATGACATGAAAGCTTTCCATGGAAAGGGTGATTACCATGTTCTCAACAGAGGCAAAGGAGTGGATAGATGCAAATAAATGGAAATTCTTATGTAAACATCAAAACATGGTTAAAGAAGGCTGTATAATCCAAAGAATTCAGAATATGCAAACTCCCATGACAACAGATTCATGATGCTAAGAAGAGTTAGTACAAGTCAATCTGCAACAAAATCACATACTTTTGACACGAAAAGAACACTGCACATAAGACTAACGTCTTGCATATAATCCCTCTCCACAACACAATCATGACGAAGCAACTTTAACCTTCACACATTTACCTTAACCAAATCTTTTTTCTTTTTTTTAAAGAAACCGAGCGTTCATTCAGAAAGAT
>NW_019104509.1:1299605-1340802 GCF_001995035.1 Momordica charantia
AACAAAAGGAATCCAAGCCCACAAAAAGGGGCTCTAAACCACAAGAAGAATACCTGATAATTACATAATTCCTTTAAAACCGAGGCCCACAAAGAAGTACTAAATCTTATAAGCTCCTAGACAGCCTCCAAGACCTCACTAACCCTCTAAAAACTCTAGCTGAATCTTTCTGAGGACCTTTCCACGAGAATTAATGAAATTGAGACTTAAGTCATTTGTTAAATAGAAACCATTTTGAAGTATCTTGAAGTAGAAAGAAAAATAAAATAAGCTTAAATCGTTCAAGAACGTGATTAAATCATCACTTAGAGCAAGAATGTTAGATCAAGGAACCCACCAGACCAGGGGAACTGCTGAGCTCTTCATTGACCTCAATGATTTTCCCTGACACAGGAGAATTAATATCACTGGTAGCTTTAACACTTTCTACCGCGCCGAAGCTGCCATCCTGTTTAACAGAAGTCCCAACTTCTGGTAATTCAACATAGACAACATCACCTAAATGATCTTGAGCATGATCAGTTATGCCAACAGTTGCTTGATTCCCTTCTACTTTCACCCATTCGTGAGAGGTAGCATACTTCAAGTCCTTCAGAACTGCACAATTGGAGATACAAGTTATTTTCACTGCACTCAAGTAGTTTTAAATATAAACTTGAGTGTTAAATCTTTCATGATTCCTTTTGGATAAAGAGAAGTTAATGAATTTTGAATAGAAACATTAGACTTTCTTTTTCAAGCATATGACTATATGAAAATTTTGATTCTCAATTTCTTTCCCCTCTTAAGCATTGAACCATTGAGAAACATGTTGTACATCCCATCCTTTTCTTACATTGTTTATCCGATGCAAATATCATGAATATAAAGTACAAACTTCTGAAAATGAAAACTTTTAATTATAAGAAATCAAGCTTTCACTCGGGAAAAATGAAAGAATATACAAGGGGCATACAAAAAAAAGCCGCCAAAAGGGGCCAACCTATAAGAAGGAACCTCAATACAGTTAAAAGCCTTAGAAACCAATACTTAAACAAACAAAAGTTTGCACATTTCATGTCCCCTTTTAAACCATGGAAATGAAATTTATGTTAACATTTTTGTTGTAGAAGACAGACAGAAAGTTATTGAAAATAATAAATACGTCCTTCTTGTATCTTGTGTCTTAGTTGCTTTATTTCAGGAAAACGGTATGCTAACATTCCATGTCCCTCATTTATTTTCATGTTCCTTAGGAGCTAAGTATGATCGGGAGGAAGATTGAGATTAAAACTAGAAAACGACGTATAATATCATCAGCTAAAAAGATCATCAAGGCACTGGTGTTAGTTCAAATGACAAGATAGAAATAAGAACACGTAAAAAAAAAGTAAGGACTGAAAATAGCAAGTAGAATAGAATAATAACTCATGTTTGAGATTCATCACATAATAATTCAAATGGAAGATGAAAAGATATGCATATTCAACAAATCCTCAAATATTGGATGTAGATTTAAAAGTATAATAACATCAGTGAACCTAACAACCGATTCAAATTTCAAGAAGTCATAAAGCAGAATGGGCAAATATTCATTAAATAATCGGCGAGGGAGAAGGGGCAGACACAGCAGAAAGCAGAGTAAAAGAAACCTTTGTTTCTCTTTCTTTTTTAAAGAACCATTTATTCTTCTGCCTGAGATCCACAACAGATATTCATTACATAATCGCCTCAATAATTCAGAAGACAAAGAGACGTGACTGCAGAACAAAAACGAGAGAAACCCTGCAAATTCTCGAAAAGGGTCTGCCATTGATCAAACAAACGCAAGATAAACAAAACCCATTATTGGGAAATGAGATCTTTACATGTCAGAATCAGATCAATCAATTTCGCAGCCCCTACCATAAATACCACCTCACAAACAATCAGATTACAAAAAACTGAGAGAAAGAAAATGAGGAAAATCACTATGGAAAAACGTCGGTTCAAATTACCAGAAGCAGACCCTCTATGGGGTACTGAGATCCTAAGGTATGAAGCAGCTCTCGAAGCCCAGAGCAATCTCGACGCCATTGATGAAACTCACAGCACTCTGTAAAGAAGAGAAAACCCTTTTCAGCAGAAGCTTGTAACGTGCTTTGGCTTGCCGTCGCTTCTAAGAGAAACGGACCCTTATTTGCTTTGTGGGATCAATATCACTTGCCACAGCACAGTAGGGTTGGTGGGGATGCCGTACTATAGTTTTTTTTCCTAACAAAATTTTCATTTTATACTTGATAGATTGCATTTTGCGTATTTTGGGTCGATTTAATTTCATCTTTTGAGACGTGGGATCGTAAGCAAAGCAAGCATTAAACAGAAAATAAAGAAAGGGAATACGTACGATTGAAAAATGGAAGAGAAATGAAGAAAATTACGGTTTGAAAGAGAATCCCACATTCATCGGAGTGTGAGCCTGGGAGGTGGTGGGTCAAGGTGTCAACAACAAACCCACTTCGCCACTGCTGCGAAAGCGAAAGTTGGTGAGCGGTGGCTTTGTTTGGTAGCTCAAAATGTGTGCTTGTTTTTGGATTTTTGTTTTTTTTTATTACATGGTGTTGGGTGGGAGATAGAATTTATAACCTAASTATATGTCAATCACCACGGTACTATGTTCACTTTGGTTGGAAATTAAATATACGATACTGTTTTTTTAAAATACTATTTTCGTCCTCTATTCTATCCCGTCAAGGTTTTAAATGTTAGTATAGATGAAAATGTTGAAGTATCAATTTCATAGAAATATTGATGAAGGTATTGGTAAAATGTCAATGTCATATATTTCTATAAAAATTAGAGAAATTAAAAAATCGTAAAAAATATTTAAATCAATAGATAAATATTTTTCTATTTTAAATAAATTAGAAATGATTAATACTAATATTATGTATATATAAGTAACATTTTGTTGATATTTTTTATATTTTATCGATTTTTTTGTACTACGATGGAAATATCTATTTATCTCTCATGTTGATGTTGAACACATAGATATATGGAAATATGAACGTGTCGACGGATATTTAATACGATAGTTCTCATATTTTTAAAATGTATATTTTTGTTATTGTACGTTCAACTTTAGTTCACCCAAGCAAATGCTAGCCTGGCTCAGCAGTAATTGAAATATATCTTACCCGTTGTGAGTTCGATCCCCCACCCTCACATATTTGTACTAAAAAAGACTTTAGATCACCCAAGTCTTTGTACGATCATACCTTGTTTTTAATATAAGAGAATATATAGGAAAAGTCTTAAAAGGTTTCCACACGGAGGGTGTCAAAAGTGTTAGAGTTCATCTTGCCTAACATTTTAACTTGTATAGGTGCAGTCACCAAAAACAAAGACAGAGACATACATGATATGTCCCTTGTTCCATATTCAAATGTAATAGGGAGTTTGATGTATGGAACAATATGTACGAGACTCGACCTAGCACGTGCCTTAAGTGTTGTAAGTCGGTTTATAAATCAATTTAATCATACCTCGTTTTTAGTTTTATGTTTTTAAAAATTATGTCGGTTTCTTCACAAACTCAATTGCTTAAAGCATTTATTTCGACCAAAAGATCATATGTTCGGACTCTACTAAAAAAATTTTGGAAATTATTCTAATAATGATATGCCATGGCCATTAAAGAAGTATAAAAAATGAGTGAAGTTTGTTTATCTTTTACTATGTGCAACGTATTGATCACGTCTCATAAAATGCTAGAAATAAACGAATTTAAAAAGGTCAATTCAACAAGAAGTTAGAGATGGACCGGGGCCACAAGTAAAATTTTGGATATGGAAATTGTGAGAAATCAATCTAATCATACCTCGTTTTTATCACAGGATGAATATATAAGAAAAGCCTTAAAAGTTTCCACACAGAGAGTATCAAAAGTGTTAGAGTTCATCTTGCCTAACATTTTAACTTGTGTAGAAGTCAGTCACCAAAAATAAAGACAGAGATACATGATATGTCCCTTGTTCCATATTCAAATGCAGTAGGGAGTTCAATGTACAGAACGATATGTACGAGACTCAACCTGGCTCGTGTAAGTCGGTTTATGAGCAATCCCAATAAGTCTCGTTGGGAGGCAGTAAAGTGGATTATGAGGTTTATAAAATTAAGTCAGAATTATGGCTTGTTATATTCAAAGGTTGGAGACAGTACATATATTCTTAATAGCTTCGTTGATGCAGATTTTTGCGCTGGTCTAGATAGACGAAGGTCTACTTGCGTCGTCTATAAACCAAACATTTGTATCAATTCTTCCTGATAATTTTCTTCACAACTATGATTGCTCATACCATGTTTTTTTTGAGACGACTTAGTTTACTTATGTTGTGTAGAGCAGGGTCGGCTAAATGAAGCATACAAATGTAGTAAGAATATGGACGGCATTGAATGTATATTTTTTTGATATCCACGAGTATTTGGACCGTTATACTGCACCAAAAATATTTGTAGAAGGAATTGAATGGTGAGTGGCTACGTTATGTCTTTTAAAATTTTATGCCGATATGAAATAATGATGGACGGTACGGAGAGGGTGAGCACTAGAATGAGGGAAACGTGCACCGAAAAAGTAAGCTTGTTGCACTTACAACTTAATTTAGCAGGCTACAATGCTGGATGCTATGAATGATGCCTTTTCTTATTTCTCCAAAATTTGAAGGGGATTTTGTTGATGAACTTCTTTGGCTGTATTCCAAAGCTTGTAAAGAACTTAAAATTGGTTGAAATATTCTAACTGGTTTCTCAAATAAAAGCGTTGGCGAACCATCATGAGTTAACTTTGTGGTCAAATAAGTGTCGATGTAAATAGTAAAGAGGAATGAGATTCAAAGCATAGCGGCCACCTCCCTAAAATTTAATATTCTACGAGTTACTTTGGAAACTAAATGTAATAGTAGGATGCTTTAAGCGACATTTTTACCTTTCTTCCAAGAGTTAACAATCCATAGATCCAATTGTTCACTCTTTTAGCTAGACACCTAGTTTCACTCTTTGTTCACTTTTTAGGACCCCTACCTTCCACCAAATATAAAAAACATTGAGCTGCCTAACTTGCCGACATCTCGACGAAGAGAATCTCATCACGCAATATAAAGTACCTATCAATTTAGTAGCATTGTGGACGACCCGTTGAGAGTGTTTTGGAGAAGTAAGGTATCTCGTGAGAATAGTCGTACAAACTAGCTCGAACACTCACGGATATCAAAGAAAATAATAAATAATAGTGTGTTGGTGCCAAACAACATCAAATCTTGCTATATTCTCGACATTGGTAAACAAGAACCCTATTCTCTTGCTCTTTTATTTTTATAAATTTGTTCAGCTTTGCACCTTATGAATCTGAATTATCATTTTGTTTTTTAGATTTGACTCAATTGTCATTTCGTTTGTTATGTTTTTCCTTCATAGCAATTAAAGTCCTTTTGTCTCGCCCTTCTTACTCTGTGGCATCATATCTCATGGATCTTCTTCCTCGATCTCAAGTACTCTTCTCGTCAATTCCTACCTTTTCCTAAGATAAAGATGTCTATTATATGATTTTTTTTGGGAGGAGTCAATCTCTTTTTCAATTTTTGGGCTTCTCCACAAATGAGTTATCAACTTTAACCAAAATTATCCTCTGTGTAGAAGGCTCTTTTGTTAAACAAATAGGACCCGTTTGGTAACATTTAAATTTATTGTTTCTGATTCTTCATTTTAAAGAAAAATGAATTGCATGACCCCGACATCTATGAATTCAAGTATTATGATAAAACAATCTTTTTATTTGTGTTTTGGAACAAATAGAAAATAGAAACAAGAAAAAAGAAATTTATTTTGGTTGTTTCTAAAATTTCTATACGATTTTGAGAATATTCCCAAAAAAGGAGAAACAAGAAATATAGTGCTTAGATTTCTTAAGAAAATTAGAAATGAGAATGTTACTAGACGAGCCCATAATTGTTTATCCGGCTTTTGATAAACCAACCTACGATAAGAACCAGAGACCATGTACAATTAAGGTATGAGAAGTGAATCCCCACCCCACAAATTATCGAACTAATAAAGGTATGCTAAGTTGAATTTTAATATTATTGGGACATAACCATGTACAATTAAGGTATGAGATGTAAATTTTCAGACAGGCAATACAGTTTTGACATCCTTGTGCATTGTTCTAATAACATTGGTTACCTGTTCAATCTGCTCTTCACTAGAACATGCTGAGAGAAGTACTTTGGCAGTTCCCCCATCTGGATAACAACCAGCATCAATCATCTGTTCAAATATTTCCAAGCATCTTTTATAAAGCTTCTTTCTGGAGTATGCACCAATCCGAGAAGTCCACGTCACGACGTCGGGTTCTAAATTCTTTGCTGGAAGCAACAGGAACAGCTCCTCCATTCTCTCCAGAAAACCTGCTCGCCCATACACATTGATCAAGATGTTGTATGTGCTGATATCTGCTCTAAATGATGACCCTTTTTGCATTGTAGATAGAAGAGCTTCCATTTTTCCAAATTGGCCTAAACGGCCGTAAAGATTAAGCATGCTGTTGAGAACAAATGTGTCTGGTTTGAGGCCAGATTTGTGCATTTGGCCTATAATATCTTCACATTTAGCTGCATTGCCAGCGTTTGAATGGGCAGATAAAAGAAGCATGTGGGATTTCATTGTCGGGGTTATACCGATTCGTTTCATCTCTTCGAAAACGGATTGCGCATCTGAATTGCACAAGAATTAGAGTTAGAAAAGCATTCATTTGTGAAAGAGAATGAATGATAGAAGTTGATTGCGTGCTTGAGGAAAATGGTGGAAAAATAATGGCAGCATGCATCAATTTGAACACATGCTTTACATTTAGAATTTAGATCCTTCCCTTGTCTGTGAATGCAACCTTCCTATTGCAAGGTACATGATTTGAGTTGGTTATCTTTGTTTCGTATGTTCAGGGGTGAAGCCAGAAATTTTCTTAAGATGGGGCAAAATTTCACATTCTAACCTTTTATATATATAACCTATTAATTTAAAACATTTAAGGACAAAAAAAAAATAAAAAGTAAGGACAACAAATTAGAGAAAAACTATACAATTCTAAGTATTTTATATATTTTGAATTTAATACAAAGAAAACAAAATAATAGGGATTATGCAATGAGTGAAGAAATATCAGTAAGGCTTCGCTGATAACCATTTTGTTTTTCGTTTTATGGTTTTGAAAATTAAGCTTATAAACACCACTTGTGCTTATATGATTTGCTACCAACTTTTTAAAACCGATTTCAAAATCTGCCTAATATTAAAAATATATATATATATATATATATATAGTTTTCGAAAACTTGTTTTTGTTTTTGAAATTTAGCTAAAAATTCAGTTGTATGTTAAAGAAATGGCAAGGAACAAGTTTAATTTCCAAAAACAGGAAACTAAAAATAAAATGGTTATCAAATGGAACCTAAATATATCATTTAAGTTTACATACCCTCATGTAGACCAGCTCTTCCATACGCATCCACCATGATATTGTACGATGCTCTATCTGGTTCACATCCCATATGTTGCATTAGTGAAAAAATTTCTGCAGCTCCATATGGAAAACCAGCACGACTGCGATGACGAAAAAGGTACACTTTTTACCGGAGAGAAAGTTACATCTAAAGGATATTACTGTAATCTGAATTTTTCTAATGCATGAAAACATAAAGCTTAAGAACAGAGCAGCAAATTTATAAGCAATTCTTCTACATTGATCTTAGTTGCGGCATGATGCATAATTAAACTAGAAGGAAATTGATACACTTATAATCAGAATTCAGAAATATGATGTGAACAATTAGAACAGGATCATTCAATTCAATTGCCTACTAAAGATCACCGGTCATCAAGGTCCATATGGCCAGGCCTTCAAAATACTGTCATCCATTTTGAAATGAACAGTGAAATCACACTAAATTTCGAGAATCAAGACTATATCTACAAGAAGGTTGTCCGAGATTAGTTTTACCTATATGCTTCCATGAGGGCATTATAAGCGTAGACATCAGGCTCATAACCAGCCTCTTGCAGTTGTTCAAATATTTCTTCTGCTTTCTCACAAAGTCCCTCTCTAGCAAATGCGTTTACTAAAGCTGTAAAGGTGCAGATGTTAGGTTTGCACCTTTGACTTCTCATTTCATCAAATATCTTTAGAGCCATATGAGACTTACTTTCCTGCATAAATCTCTGATTATTAGGCTAGACGGGAAAAGGTTAAAAATCAAAAAACAATTTGAAATCCACATGAATACTACAGTAGATTCCAGTGCTTTTATTCAGGATTGTCATTATCTTTACAAAAGCTTCAGGCTATTAGATCAATGGCTAAACATATCGTGGCTGGTATTAATTGCTCCATTTAAGAGGTCAGGAAAGTGACTGAGGATTCGGGTGCCCAGCAGGAGATTGATCTCTTTCATATTTGCATTTTTCGTTGCTAGGTACTCCTAAGCCTAAGGCATTTTCATATCTGATTTTCTAAAATATTTCTTGCAGGCTCGACAATTGAAGCATGCTTGTCACTCCAAAGGAACGCAGATTACTTTAAAGTTCAATTAGTTGGTTCTCTCCGAAATTCCTATTTATTTCTTCTCGTCTTTGAAATTGAGAAGAAAATTAGAAACTTCACAGGAACAGGAAGCGCCAAGTTTGATGGTGCGTCCCACCTAATTAACAGGAGAATAGCATCTCTCTCTCCCATTTGGAAGGGGTGGCCTAGGGATTGTCAACCTTATGTACAGTATAATATGGCAGTTTTCCTTGTTGGATTTGGAAATCTCCTTTGGAAGAGAAGACATAATGACATTAAATGATTGTTACTAAGTTCGGTATTGATCTTGGTGGCTGGGTTTCAGGTGGGTGTTAGTTTGGTTAATCCAAGAAGTTCCTGGAAGACTATCCTTAATCTGAGAAGCATTCTTTGGGAGAAGTTTCTATTATTGTGAGTAATGGGAACTATGGCAAATTTTGGGAGGATAGTTGGTGGAACCATGGGGTCGGCTCTTTTGTGCGATGACTTCCCAAATCTTTTCACCTTTTCAGGTAAGAAGGGCCTTACTCAATCTTGGTCTCCTCATAATACCTCATGAGACTTTAGGTTGAGTGGGATCTGAAAGGATGAAGAAATTGAAGAGTGGATTTCTATTGGATATTCAACTGATCTGTCCAACAACCCCGTTATTTACTTGTTCTCTGGCTGTCTAAATGTAGAAGCTATGCTTCTTCCATTTGGTTTCAATTTACACATGCATTCAAGAAACTGAATTGAACATAGGGCAAACCAGACATGGTGAATCTGCACTAGCGTGGCTAGATTAATTGACTCCATCTTCCATGATAATGTCCATTCACCCAATTAAGCCTCGGTAGCAGTCAAAAATCAGATGATCCTCTCAGAAGTAATTAATAATACAATATGCCTTTTCTCTAAATGTTCTCATTATGAACTATTTTCATGCAAAATGAAAACCAAATATTAACATTTCAAAATGTAACAAGCAGATTAGATATCCCCGTTGCTAGATTAACTAATTTACAAGATCCTGATTCAGAAAATGAAAAGGAAAGAATAGTCATCAAGCATTTACATAATAATAAAGTATCGTAAAGATATATTCGCAACCCAAAAACAGAATTTATAAGTTTCAGCTTCAGTATCCAAGATATTCTTCGATCCATCATACCCGTACTAAAGCAAATAAGACACATCATGAAATTAAAATGCTAATAAAAGAGTTCGTAACTTTAACCTGTTCGGGCTCACCTTTCCATACACGTTTATTAACATTGTGTAAGTATCTGTAGAGGGTTGGCAGCCATCTCTCTTCATCCTGTGAAAGATCTCCACTGCTTTGACATTGTTTCCGCCCTTTACCAATCCATCAATATAAGCATTGTATACAATTGCACCTGTATAACAATTAAATAAAGTTTAAAATTTTCTTTGCACCACTGTTATTTTATCTTGCAAGCAAACATTAAATTTCTTATGCCACTTGCATCGATATCGTCCTATTACTTGATAGGTATCATCGATATACTTCAAAGAGTTAGAAAAATAATGATAACCAAAAAAGATCAAGTATCATATAATGATATAAGTAATGGCTGCAGTTGTAGCTACAAAAAGGAAATAGTGCGCTTATCTCCTAAAACTAAAAGTTAGCATCTCGGAATAGTGCATATTTTTGGGAGCCCTGAAAATATAAGTTTAGAAAAATAGCACTTGGGAATTCTTAATGGGTCGCCTTCTCATCTCTTCCTCCCAAAAGTCTCAGATCCTTTCATTTGTTATTCTCATCATGACCACTAAGATTGTAAGAGATTTTTATACATGTTCAGAATTCACCAATAGAAATTTATTAATTCTTTGCTAAGTTAATTTTCTCAGTATGCACAAACATCACAAGGGTAGTTACAGAGCCAAATCAGACAAAACCAACATGGATGGCTGGCCTGGGCTGTTAATGATAACATTGGTATCAGTTTCATGTCATCCACTCTGCAAAAAAGAATGATAAGGCAGTTCGTGCAAGAACTTTGACAACGATTTAACCACTGATTCTTTGATGGAAATGATTGTTAGGTTTTAGAGATAATGAAGTTTTGGTGTTGTGAAATGCCAAGTATTCTCAACTTTAAATTAATTAAAAGCACAAAAAATAACTAATCAGTGGAATTGACGAGACAAGCCAGCAATGACTTGGTTATTCACAGTTAGTATTCTTGACTAAATAACACATGGAGTATGAAGCAGCATAAATAATTTAATATTTGACATATGATTTCATGTAGAAAACTTTTGTATGACTAAGAATTCTCTTTGGAGAGAAATTTGATACCAATGCACATGCAACAAACTGCACATGTTATAATAATAATTGGAACTTCTTAAATTTCTAAGCCCTCAGAAGTTGATAATACTGGCTCCCCATAGCAGGTGACTGATGAGTAATAATAATAAACATACTTGGTGAAAGGCCATACTTTCGCATTTCAGCAAAGACAGCTTCAGCCTTCTCTAGCAATCCAGATTTGCAATAGGCCTTCAGAAGAAGTGCATAAGTATCTTCTGTTGGAATGCAATGAGATTCAAGAAGTTCTAAGTATGTAGATTCTACATCCTTATACAGTGATTTCTGCCCATAAGCATCCATAAGTAGATTGTACACAATCACATCTGGTCGGAAGGAACTCTTGTTCAATATCCATTCACATATCTATACAATATCAGCAGCAATAACAAGTGTAAGCACGAGTTGCATGTGCAAACAAAGCCATTTTTATGAACATGAAGCTCTTTCTCTCTCGCCCTGTCTCGCTCTTTCTCACACCCACACACACACAAAAACACATGTCGTCACATGAGATTTGTTTAATCCATTCAAATTATTTGTCCAGCTTGCATGAACTCCTCTCACCCTACAAATGTGCATAACTATGTATCTTATCGTCTAACTAAACTATCAGCTTAAATTCATTGAACTATAGAAGGAAATAGAAAAGAAGTTGAGGAATCCTTGGATTTGGTTTGTTGCATAACATTTATGGAGTTCTATATACATATCTTTTTTAATTACTTTCTGCTTTTTACTAATATCCACTAGAGAGCTTCTTATAATCTCATTTGACCTTTGGGTTAGTCCGTTAGGGTGGATAATGAATTTGTTCCACTTCCACATTCCAAATATTCTGTAATTAACGTCTTAAAATTTTAACAAAAGTAAATTAAAAACATAAAGGTATACTTGGCTAATATTTTTAACATTTAAATCTTTATTATCATTGTTGAAAATTTGTTACTGTCTGTAGTTAATATTTACTTCATTATTTCCTCACTTTCTCTCGGCATAATGAACTTTGCTCTTTCCCATGACAAACTTATTCTAGTTGGAATCTCCTTGGTCTTTCCTGGAAAATTAGATTTTCTATTAGCTATTTCTTTCTCTTTGAAAATATCGATTTTGATTATTCTTCATGATAAACGAATTGGACCTTTAAACATTCAAGTTAATTGGCCTGTAAGTCTTATTTCCAATATTTTCTCAAATATTCAACTCAGCATATCCCTATATGCTATTACAGATCAGTTTAAGGGGACCCCACTAAATTTTCATCTTTCTTCGGTCATCAGCCTTGGGGAATATTGAAGAGTAAGAGCTCCATGGACCCGAAAGTGAAAATTAAAAGATAAAAGATGTGTAACAGCAAAAAAAAGGAAGGAAAGAAAGGACCAAATTAAGGAAAGGTATTGAGTTCATACCAATATGATTGGACCCCATTTCCTGTTAAGACGAAGTTGAACAGCTACACTAATGATATCATCCCAAGTTGAATTATTGGGAGGTAGAGTGTCAAGAGAATCCCATAGTCCCGTATAATCTACCTCTTCCCTTACAAAGTCCATAATCTGTTGAGCAATAGGGCCCAAAACAGGGAAGATCCCATCAACAAAACCAGATCCATACTTCCATCCTCGTCCCCTCAAGGAACCACCTGAAACAAAATGATAACTGAAATATCTAAGATAATAGACGCCTAAACCTAGATTACAAAGCACAGTTCTAAGTTTGCAACATGTCTTACATCGTTTTCTTGACAATCTTTTGCGATCGAAGGTTCTCAATTTTCCACGTTTATCAACGTAAAGGCCATCACGTCTGGATTTCTCAACAACTTCATTGTCTGCGCACTTCACTGTCCATCTGAAATCACTTCCACAGCATCTCGGTTGTAAGTAAACGTTGTTAAGTGCACTTCCAAAAATCATCCTGCAGAATTTTCCATACAAATTCCAAAAATAAAATGACAGATAATCGCAAACAAATGTTCAGGCTTCTATCTGTTTTTATCGCAAGAGACGTGGTGGCACAGAAACCAATAACAATGAAAGCGAACATTATATTGATCGTTGTATAGTAGCAGTTCAGATTGCAAAGTAACACCCACAAAAATGAATTTGTGTAAAACAAAAATCCTTCTCAGGAAGCAAAATTCACAAAAGCCCATTAAATAAATAGGACAAAAATGGAAATGGAGGTAGAGAACAATTAGTTTTAACATGGAAATAAGCTTCAAACGAAAATTAATCAATGAAGTTACGATAACTCGTTCAAATACAACGACGAACCAACCAACACTAATCGCTGTGTTTAATTCCAAACAGATTTGTCAATCAGTAACATGAATTTTCGGAAATGCATTCCGCTACCTCTCCAACTTCCGTTCCAATGACGGGGAAAATCAACTCTAGAGCTCCCATTTTGAGATTCAATTACAGAAGGAATAATATATAACAAACTCAAATCCAATTTCAACACACGTGTACCATGACGAACTACAAAGTTGCAAGCCGCCATTGGAGTGTTTGCAAGTGACATTGTTTGGAACAAAACAAGTTTTGTAAGCTTGTATTGGAAAAGAGGAGCGATTGAACTTACATGAAAGCGCTGAGCAGAGAGTTTTGAGGAGTTCGAAGAAGAAAGGAGATATGGAACAGTTAAGATATGCTCATGGCAATGGCAATGGCAACGTCCACCACTCTTGAGCCGGGAAGCAGATAGAGGATAAAATAAAATAAAATTTAAAAAAATTAGATATTTGATATTGTACACTAAATTTTAAAATTTTGACCAAATTTGAGAAACTTATAATTATTATTATTATTATTTTAGTGGACATTTTTAGAAACCATATATGTTTCTTTTTAAATTATTTTGTTAGTTTTTAATAACTAGTGAACGTTTTGAAAAGGTAAATTATAGAGCAATTATATTGGATTAAATTATATATTTTATTCCATCCTTGTGGTAAACAATACTAGAAAGCGATTTAAATTCATTAGTTTATGTTTCTAGGTTTTTTTTAGAACCTATCAGTTACTGTTGAGTTAAATTAAGTTTATGTTGGCAATGAAGGGTAATATAACTCACGTAAATTTACATAATCTTGTTATATTTATAAATATTGGCCACCTTTTATAATTTCTCAAAAATTTATTCAATAAGTTCTTAACAAATAAGGTTTTTTTCTTAAAGAAATCAAATAAAACTGCTATTAATTGCCTCGTAATAACCATCTTGTGTACAAGATGAAAATATGAAGCAAAAACAACGACTAGACAATTTATATATATAATAATATTTTTAGAACACAATATCAAAACTAATAATAAATCTCTTCCCCACTTGGTTAATGGATCTTGTAAAAGGGGATTCCCCTTCAACCTTGTCCTAGTGGCTTAATTAAATGCATCTTTCTTAAAAAAAATAATAATCATAATAATTCTTATATTTTAAAAACCAAATACCTTCCATACACATTTGGTAACATTCTCTCGTTCCATTTACATTAATAATAATAATAGATTGCCCCAAAACTCAAAAATAAAAACATGATAATACAATTGAAAATGTTTCTAAAAAACAAGAAACAAGAAACAATTTATTTAGTGGATAAAACTTAGCTTCTTATTAAGGACCAGACTTTGTACTTACCACCATTAAAAAAAAGAAGACAAAATTACTCCTTTTGAGGAGTCAAGTTTGTTTAGTATAATACATAGAAGGGTAAGGTACCATAACGAATTATGTTTAAGTTGATGAGAAATATAAATAATTGCAATGATTTCTTAATTAAATTCAAAACAAAAAACAAAAAATGAGAACGTTAACCAATAGATTCATAAAATCTGAAATAATCCATCTAATAAAATCAAGCGAATCTAAAATCATATGTTAAACCAAAATTATTTACTGTTTAGTGTGGTTGGAATACTACCTAGTCACTAGCTAAAACTGACCATTTTAGAAATTGAATATTGTAGTTAAAATATACACAGAACAACCGTTGAAGGACGACCGCATTCAATTGAATTTTTCCTGTTAAACAAAAGATTTCAGAAATTCCAACAAGAACAGTGCAGAAAAGAAACATAAATCAGTGCAGAAATTCCAACATGGCTTATAATTTTAAACAAGAAAATTTCTCCACAGCATCTAAAATCCAAGCATAATTTTTTTAACTAACATACAATGGTGGCGGGTATTGGGCAACCTAAATGTTCCATACAAGAACAGCAATTTTTCTTCATAAATTTGGCAATGGCAGGGCCATCCCATGCCCCATCAAGTTCACAAGTTGCTACTTCACTTCAAAATCAAACAGTCTTTAAATGAAACCTCCTCCGAAGACAGACATATTGCTTATTCTACTTCAGCCAAGTAATCGTCGATCTCGGCAGGGGTTAGTACTCTGCAAAAGAATAGGTTGAAACTAAATTTGTATGTGGGAAATGGGCTGTTCTAATAGAAAAAGATGCATGAAATATCAGATTGACATGGTTCTTCACAAGCAAATCACGTAAGAGATACAAATTGTGAATTTTTTAACATTTTTTTTAACTATAATACCAACTTGACTTACAATTAACAACTCTACATATATACACAGAATTTTTGGACCACCAAAGTAACTTGCTAATATGCGGAAGATCAAAATTTTCAAATTTCAAGAGTTATCTCTCCAGTCCAAAGTAACTTGCTAGTTTTCCATACTAAATGGAACCCCACCAAATTAAGAACAGTACGCTCACAATGAAGCACATAAACACTACAGCCTACCACACAATTCAACAATGCACAAGGGTTTTGAAGCTCAACCCAAAGTATAGGGTTTTTACTTCCACCAAAACAGAATCGGAGGGACCAACCTGAATTTTTTATCTGTGCCAATAATTCCAATCTCAATGTTTTTGCCAGAGATCTGTCCTTCAAATCTAGAAAAAGCACTTACCAATGATTACCATAAAATAAGAAACTACATTAAGATGCAGAGTGCACTGCAGAATGGCAAATCATATACATGGTTTACAAAATGAGGATTTAAATTTAGATCTCTTCGTGTCTTTATTATTATATCTCCATCCCAAAGATGCTGCCATTTGATAGCATCCTATCCTTAAGGTGGAGAGAGAAATAAATATTTAGAAAGCAAGTTCATACATGAAACAAGATTAGTTAAATATACATACCCCTCTTTCAAGGTTAAGATAGCAGTGTGCACTGCATCATCGAGCTCCATGTCATCAGTATACCTAAATTGAAAAGTAAGACCACCAAATTGTCAAGAAAAATATAGGAATGGGGCCAGGAAGCAAAACAACTTGCAAAACTACCCATGGTATGATACTTGGCAGCTTTTAAATCAGATTCTATGGATAGATTTTGAATCTTTAAATTTTGAGTTCACAAAGCTTGCTTTGGATTCTTATTTAATAGGAAAAATGAAACAGAATAATTAATGTGAAATTTGATGCAGAAGCTGCTTACTTTGGCTTAAGAACTCAGGTGATACAAAACTATAGCAATACCTTTTTTCAAGGAATGTTTTGGCGTTAGAAACATTCTTCCCCATTGCAGAGGCTTTCCAAGAGAAATATGAACCAGATGGATCCACCTAGAGAAAATTATTCCATTCAAGAAAAGTGAATTGGGGAATAGCTTTTCAATGATGCTAACAAAAATTCATAATTTTTATCCAAAGAATACATATATATAATCGAGCCATATTGTAGCTAGAGACGTGATAGGAAAAACAGCAATGTACAGTCAGGATTTTTTTGGACTACTCTAATTAAACACTGTACACACTGCTCGTAGGCTTTTTTTTAAATTAAAAAAATATAGGAAATAAATACTTCATCAATAAGATTAAATATAAAAATGGAAAACAGAATAACCTCCGCGCTATTGTGTGCACGAGGGCATGTACTGAGCATGCAAACAGCTCACTCGAGTGTCTTGAAATCATTATAATAATGATGATGATGATGATAATATTAAAAAGGTGGATTCCTGAATCTTCATTCCCAAGTTTACATGAAACTTAATTTTGATATGGATGAATTATGAAAAGGACTGAATAAGTTAATAAGACACGAGAGATACTCTACCTGGTATAATTGAGGACCATTGTCATCAAACCCAGCAACCAGCAGAGATACTCCAAATGGCCTTACACCACTACAGACAAGAAAAAAGAATGGAACTTCAGAATTCGACGATGAAATTGGAAAATATATTCAGGAAAACAGCACCAAAGTTTCAGTCCGACAAGAAAAATATCGGAAAGGGCAACATGGCACCACAACCATTTTCAATGGAACGAAAGACGAATATGCAAAAATGGGGAAATGGGGGCTTGGAAAGAGAGACTAGAAATGAAAGAGATGTTATCCATGTTATGTCCATTCAGAGACTTTAAAATAACTTTCCGGAAAGTTAGGCTACACCAATTTGCATCAAACTTCCATTTAAAATTGTAGAGTTCGAACAACTTTCAAGACAAGAATTGTGGTTACCCGGATTGGGTGAACTCCTGCATTACAGCTGCTGTTTCCCTCACAAGTTGGGTGACCGGAATTGGTTCCTATAAAACATTTTACACAAGTTACAACCATGTGAATAAAATCATTGATAGTGTGATGAAGAATTAGGAATCACGTGCTCTATTACAAATGAAAAATTATGTGCACTCACTCGAAAAGGAAACTTAGTTAACAAAGCAACTGATTGCAATAATTTGAACAAGCTCAGCTATATTGAAGAGAATCAAAATGAAACTAAGATTGTTGATATTCCTTTTAGAAGTCTAAACTTATTATTTGAAAAGAAAACAAGAAAGGGTGCAAATAAGAAGTATGTAATTTGACACAGTCAATAGTTTATTCTCCATATTCAAGCAGAATGCGCAAGTGTACCAAATAGTAAACTCATTACTTCCACAAACTGAAGAGTACTTCAGTTACAGAGAGAATCAATATGACGTTTAAAACCTCATTGTACCTAATGTACCAAATTGTCCTTATAGTAGACTAATTATACGAACTAAAGAGAGTTTTAGTTATGAATAAATGTGATGCAGGGGTTGAAACCTCATCGTACCTTGTAAAGTCTATGATATTGCTCTGCCTGTTTCCTACTTTTTCTGACCAAAACTCTAAAATCTGGACCCATGCCGCTGCAGGAAAAAATATCATTATAGAACATGAAGGTGCTTACACAGGAAATAATGAATGCTACAAATGGATTGACTGACATGTATGATATATCCAACTTGTTATACTAAAGACCATAGAAATGCTATGACAACTCAAAGTAATAACACGTAAATCACAAAGACAGCACATTTACAACGATACAATAACAACAGTCTGAGGATGCTCCAAAATAAGTTTATCCGTGAGAGAGACATAGCAAAAAAGTAGGTTTCCAAGAGGTAAATAAAATCAAACCTGTAAACAACTCCAATATTTGGTGTAAGAGACTGTATCTTTTGAACCTGAGACAAAGAAAGAGCCTTAAATTATAATGCCAAAAAGAAGAAAGGATTTACAGGATTAATAAATCATAGTTACTAAATTTCAGTAACATACAGATGTTTCATCAACCAAGATAGAAGGTAGTTTCTTTTCAGTCGCAATGACTACACCATTGGCAGCTGCAAAGAAAAAGGCATACCCTAACCGTCAGTAAATACTTTAACACCCTTCCACCGCATATCCAAAGTTATAATCACGAACCACATAATGCAACTTCCCATGTGAGGCGTGAGATCAAACAACCAAAACCCAATACAACTGATTCGATAACCAATCAGAGACCTTAATGCTGATATCATAATTGAGGAAAAACACTTCACGAATAAATTCCTAATCTAAAACCCAGAAAAAATCGAATAAATCACCGTGCTCCTATAATGCAATAGGAAAATCACCTCTAATAATGAATTCTGATGACAAATTAAGAAATCATTCCGCGTCGAGAAATGAGGTAGGATGCAGCAGTAAGATAGATAGATAGATACCTTTGATACCGAGAGATGTCTGACCAGATCCAACCGCTGTCAAAGCGTGCTCGATCTGCACGAGCTTTCCCGATGGACTGACAAAAACCACAAAAACACACCATTAGAAGGCAGAAACGAGGGAGAAAAAGAGAGCGAGTGGTGAGTGACAGACCTGAAAGTCGTGAGAGAAAACGAATACTGGCTATCTCCCATGGCGTCTTCCGAAGAGCAAGCGTGATGGAGGAGAGGAGGGAAATCAAGAAGCGGTTCTGAAATGCGAATTCTGGAGCAGGGCCGGAGAGAAGACTGTGGAGCTAAAAAGCGGGGATTTCTTGTTGCCGAAGAAGGCTTCTGATTCTGGGTACCGTACGACGGGCCTTCGTTTTCCAACTGGGCCTCTCTATTTCATAAATTATTTTCTTTTATTTTGAAAAGTAGGCTTAAATACATTTTTTGTTTTTTTTCTTTTATTTCATTTTGATTCTTAAAATACTTTTAACTTTTAGTTATTTATTTTTTCTGTTTTAGTTTTTGTAATTTAAAAAAGTAATGTTTAAAACAAAAATCCTCTTTAACAAAAGGCGAGGTAAATTATATTTTAATTTTAATAATTTTTTTCAAGTTAGCAATAAAAAAGTTTAAAATTAAAATATATGCCACATGTCGAAATCGTGAGCGTAGTACAAAGGTTAGCCTGATCTATTTGCGATGATKTGTAAAATAAATAGGAAAATATTTAAGTTCCTGGACCACATCACTCCCGATTATGATATGACCCAGTAATAACTTTGACATGGGTTAGCTTTGAGATTTTTTTATTATTTTATAAAAATTGATATATTGTTAATATCCTTTAACTTTCAAAAAACCCATTTCAGTTTCTCCTCTCCTATTCTCTATCCCTGTGGTCTCTTGACTCTCTATTTTGAAAGGCATCTCATTCACTTTCCGTATTTAAATTATAGAATTGCAATTCATAACCATACAATCATTTTTTGCTTTTTATTTTCCTCATCATTCATTGTTTTCCCTCATATTTTAAATGAAATCTATGTATATTTTCAACAGCTTTATTCAATTAGGAGTCTCATGTCAACAATGTGAGAAACACATAAAAAATTTTCGATCATTGAGAATAAAGATTGATTATTAATGAGTTTTTTAGTTCTATTTATTATGGAGAATGGAGAACAAAAATGATATTTGGTTAGGCGTGTAAATAGTATGTTTTTTAAACAAAAAAGTAACAAATAGACGTATAAATTTGGATGAGTCATTTTTACCGGTTTATTCCCCATGAAATCACCCCAGTTTTTTTAAACTAATAAATGCACGATGGTTGAGATATTTAACGTATTTGTGATTCTTAGACATTTTTTTTATTTTTTTCAGAAAAAAAGTCAAATAAAAATAGGAACTAAGAAATGAGAGGTGAGAGATAGTAGGGAGAGAGACAAAATGAATGAGATGCGCGTAAAATATATGTTGAACAGATATTGAGATATAAATTTTAATAAAATAATAGAAAATATTTTAAATCAACCCATGTTAACTTATTATTGGGTCATTCATTATAAGTGTTTTGATCATGAATCTCGAAGAGTCAAGTTTTTTCCAAATAAGTATGTTCGAGCCTAATTCTAACTGTTTTGTTTCGAAGCAAATCACATCCAAGTGATAGTATTATATCCTTTAGTTTAATTTGTGTATGTGATTAATTTATAAAATAAGGATGCTTCATTTAGCCTAATTCTAATTATGGTGAAGTATAATTTTAATTGTTCTGTTCCGGGGTCGTGGGACTTGGGAGTTTTTTTTTTTCTAATATGACGGGGATTTCAAACTCGCGATCTCTTGATCGAAGATAGATACTTAAACGAGTTGAGCTATAGCTTCCCATTTTATTGATTCTGTAATTTCTATTCTAATTGATCTTTTATGTTCATTTCGGTTTCTTAATCCTTACCATTTGGACGGCCAAGATGTCACCAATGCGTATGGCATTACATATCAAGTTGCAGTTCACAAGTCAACTTGGGCCTGGCCCAATTATACGACCATGCACACAGTAAGTTTCCATTTTTGGGCCGGGCCTGAATAGATGTGGGCCTTTCTGAACCGGGCAAAAGTGGCCGGACCGGGAACCCGATGGACCCAAAAAGCAACCCGAATAAGAACCGCACCATCATCTTGCTTCGCAAGAAAGGGTCTGCTTAAAGCACAAAGACAACACTGAAGAAACTTGCAGTTGCTGCTTCTTCTCCTTCCTCCGGTGTCTCAGGCAAGTAGATCTCCGTATTCTTCATACGCTTCTATTCGTTTTGCGTATTCAAATTTTCACGATTTCGGATTTTTGGCGCTGAATACGTCATTTCTGCTACTTGATTTTGGTACGATTCTGATTTCTCAGTGTTTGTGCAGAATCCAGGCGGGGTTTTTTGATTGAATCGGAAAATGTTTCTTACCAGGTGATCCAGTGCATTCCCTCTTACGCCATCTTTCTCTCTCTATTTTTTTTGTTGTTTCTATTGTTTGATTTTATGTAATCTCTTTCTGTGGTTCTTGTTGTGGGTTCTGTCAGGACTGAGTATGATAGGGGTGTGAATACCTTCTCTCCCGAAGGTCGATTGTTCCAGGTTGAGTACGCGATTGAGGCTATCAAGGTATTCTATCGCCTATCTCCACTTTCGCCCTCTCATTTATTGGTTATTTCCATTGAAATTCCGAGATTTTTTGTTTGTTTGTGAGATTTGGCGAATGCTAGGCAGTTAAGTACATTAGGAGCATAATTTGCTCCACGTTTTTTTTTCCTTGTCCATTTTATTGAATCAACTGGGTGAATTGTTGCAGCTTGGTTCGACGGCAATTGGTTTGAAAACAAAGGAAGGGGTTGTGCTTGCGGTTGAGAAACGTATTACATCTCCACTACTGGTCTGCTTCTCTTCCTTAGAAATTTCTATACTCGCATGTACCCCCGAAGTTGTTATTGTAGTCATTTGCATATAAATTTATATTGAGTTGAAGTTAAATGTCTAGCAGTCTAGTTAAACATTTTAATAGACATGGTTGCCAATGTGATCTAGAAGTTTATATGCAGCTCAACGTGAGTCTCTTGCATTCAATCGCAAAAAGAAAGTTGCACACTGGTTTTAATTGAAAATTAGTTTTTGACCCAGCTTCTATCTGTTTGGATTTTAAGTATTTTTCTGGTTTTTGAATTATGATTTTCAAGCTTAGTTTGAATTATGATTTTCAAGCTTAGGCACCATTTTTTTTCCCTAACTTTTATTTAGGAACCAAGTAGCGTGGAAAAGATCATGGAAATTGATGAGCATATAGGATGCGCCATGAGTGGATTAATTGCTGATGCCCACACACTTGTTGAACATGCTCGAGTTGAGACCCAGGTGGTGTTGCGGTTCTTGCCTTACATCTATCTGTGATATATTGTTAGTGACAAACTATTGAATTTTTAACTTCATCTTTTGTAGAATCATCGGTTCTCATATGGTGAACCAATGACCGTGGAGTCCACAACACAAGCTCTTTGTGACCTAGCCCTAAGATTTGGTGAAGGCGACGAGGAGTCCATGGTTATTACTGAAAACTTTTCCTATTCGAGCTATCCTATCTTTTGCCGCTCCACTTACTCTTGAACTAATTGTTCTAAAAAAGTGGCTTTAAAATGACAAAGAAACTAAACAGTTAACTCCACTTTCATCTTTTCTTTAATCTATCAGGTCTCTTTAAATATTTTTTTAAAAAAGTAACCTCCATGTGCATGACTTGATTAGAGAATTATTTCATGTCAAAGTTAATTAGTTTGTGGACAACTTTCTGACATTATATATATGAATATATGAAGAAATTACTCTAATTTTCCTCTGAGTAACTTTGAAATGAGTTGAGGGCGATATCGATATTCTGCATAATCCTTTTCGGTTTTTTAGAGAAAATAATTAATGCTTCATAACTTCACTTGCTAATACATTTTTTGCTTAATTACATGTCTGGCCATCTGATAAAAAATTCAGCCCAAATCATATATATATATATAATGTTTTGTACGCATTTCCATTTTGAGTTATGTATTTTCTGTGCCTCTGTACAGTCTCGACCATTTGGAGTAGCGCTTCTTATTGCCGGCCATGATGAGAAGGGGCCCAGCTTGTAAGTTTCCCTTTGCTTGATAGCTTAGAACTGATTGATTGATGTGATCAGCTGTTATTTCATCACTGCATTCTGTATATGCAACCTCCCCCAAACCTAATGGCAGCTGCATGGGACTTGTGTGAACACTTTTTCTGCATCCTTCCATTATTATGGCAAGAAAAAGAGGCTATGACCAATTGATTACACGTACATATGTATATGGGATGCCTTCATCTCATCTCCAAATTTAGTGCTATAATTGTTCCTCCGACTATGTTTATGCTTTCAATTCTTTTTGTTTTTTACCCATTTATGCGCCATGCATGCTTGTTCCAGCTTTATGAACTGAGTTTTGATTTGGCCCTCATATTTCTAATTGTAAGTTCTCTTAACGATTAGAACATTACATTACATCTTCCGTTGGAGGGCACTGTGTTTGTTTGCTTTTAATGTCAAATCACTTATTTTTCTTTTCATAATCAAACTCTATTTGAGTAGTGTTCATTTTTATTTGTGTAGAGAATATCTGCGATAGCATTGTATGCTATTTTAAAATTAACATCAGGATTCAGAACTTTAGCATCATCAGTAATATGAGTTGTACATAAACTTAAGTTTCATCCATAATATCTTGGCAAAATATGATGTTTTTCCCCAAGTTTTTCACCTCAGAATCTGTCGTATGCAGGTACTATACTGATCCATCTGGCACATTTTGGCAATGCAATGCTAAAGCTATCGGTTCAGGTTCTGAAGGTGCAGACAGCTCTCTGCAAGAACAATATAACAAGGTGTGTTTCATACCTTAAATTATTCGACAGATGGAGCATCCCGAACTCATACTTGTCCAGTCATGAGATGCGTGGTAGCTACAGACCAAATTTAGAAAAGATATATAGATTTAGAGAAGATATATGGTCGTGAAAGTTTATAAACTACCATCTCTCTGCAAGAACAATATGCTGAGATATGTTTCCTACTTAATAATTCGACAGATGGAGCATCCCAACCTGATATTTGTCCAGTCATGAGATGCATGGTAGCAACAGACCAAATTTAAAAATATATATGGTCGTGAAAATTTATAAACTACCATGGCTAGTGGTTGTTAGGACATTAGAAAAAAAGGTAAAGGACATAGAAGGAATAGATTCAAACCATTGTCCGACTCCCACCTATTTTAAATTTAAAATCCTACGAATTCTCTCAGCAACCATGTAGTAGGGCCAAACAGTTATCCGTGAGATTAGTCTAGAGACTTACAAATGTAAAATAAAAAACACTGAAAATGTACAAGCAATACGAGATCTGCATAGTTGAGGCCTGGAACCAAAGGCTATAACAAAGAGCCCCTACAAGCAATCTACCAAATGACTAAGACGCACCCATGCTTATGTCTCTGGAAATCTCAATGGAAAAATCCACACTACTAGAGAGGGATACACTAATGCTTTCCCTCGTAAAAATAAAATCAACTTCTTTGTTTCTGTTCAATTGTACTCTGGAAAGGAATAATCTATGATGAACTCGATAGCTGAACGAATTCCAGCTTAAGCAATATATTCGTCAGTTGTCCAGCAGTCCAGGGTCAAAATTAGTTTGATATGTTACTTCCATTGATTGCAGGAGCTAACTCTTCTAGAAGCTGAAACCATAGCACTTTCAATTCTGAAGCAGGTTATGGAAGAGAAGGTACGTAATCAGTGCTTTTGATAACCCGTAAGAAGAATTGCACTTCTATCACTAACTTTTGCCATCTAATAATATGTTGATAAAACCGTGCCCCTCCGATGTCAGGTGACTCCCAACAATGTCGATATTGCGAAGGTGGCTCCAACGTACCATTTGTACACCCCTGCGGAGGTGGAGGCAGTCATTGGCCGGCTATGAGAAGGTCCTTTCGAAAATCCTCCGAACTGTTGTTATGTTTCTTGTCACTGGGCATGTATTTGTACTCTTCTTTGTCTGGTGAGGGAGAATCTCGGGTTTTCGCCTACTTTAGAAGCTCTTGGTGATGCGTTTACCGATAGCTTACAGATTAATTATGGGACATTCTTGATGGTTTATTGCGAACTTAGATGAACAATTTGATTAGTACTTTTACGGAAGCTTTCTGAACATAATTCTGATACTGCAATTGCGCCATTTTGAACACAATGTGAGAATATCTTGTGGCTAACAGGTAACATTCGAGAGAGCTGCAAGCAAATTCATTCTCCTTTTCTCTATGGTTTCAATACTTACTTTTAGCTTTGGTTTATTTTCGTCCATAAATTTTTAACTTTTGTTCCTTTTAGGTCATGTGCTGTTGAAACGTCTATTGTGGTCCCTTTGGTCTATTTATTTTCATTTTTATCATATTTCTTTCATACTAAGTTTTTTGAAATATAGCCATAAATTTATATCAAAAATTTTTCATTAGGTTGTGCAAATAGGGATCAAATTGGTCGTGGACCAAAACTAACGGTTTGAAAATATAAAGACTAAAAAGTATAATATTTGAAGGTGCGGAGACTAAAATTGTATTTAAACATATATATTACAAGTAGGTTTTGGTTTCTACGTAGATGTAGGAATGAGAACGTCAATGGGAGGTAGAAAGGAAGATGCCTCATCTTTTTCATATTTTTCTCTGGAGTTTATTTATAATTTTACTCTTGCTTTATTTATTTATTTATTAATCTTTGAATTATTTTTTTCTTCTTCATGCAACGCTTCTCTTTTCTCTGAAAATTAAATACATACAACTTTGTTGTCCAAAATTGCAATGAATTTCATTTCACATCTGGAAGTTCACATACTGTGGTATTTCATTAAAAAATGCAAATCTGTGTTCTAAGGAAAGTCTCAATTTCTTTGCAAAAGTACAAAATAAAATATAGTTAAAGATTCTTCAAATTCTAAAATTTAGTAACCAATATTTTTGCAATATTATGGAAATTAAAGGAGAAAAAAAAAGTAGCCATTTTGAAAATACAATACAAGCGGGGAATGATAATGGAGGAGGAACCTGCGGAACAATTTATATAATTTATTATTATTATTATGTTAAAAGGTTATTTAATTTAAATTGTGCTGGATAACAATTTCGTTCTTATTTTTCTTTTCTATTTTAGCCGAGCTTTTTTTTATTATTATTTTTTTGAAAAAGTACAATCTCATCGTGGTACTTTAAATATCGTTCTCTTTTATCTTTTATATCTTACAAATTTTTAGTTACATTCTTAAACATATTTGGTGCGACGAGTCAAATATGTTAAAATTATGGTTAAGTTATAATTATTGATAAGTATTCCTTCAATACAACTTATAATTTGTCTATTTAATTATCAAATCTTTACATTATTTCTAAAATTTGTTTATTAGATTATAAGATTCATGTTTAATTCATGTGTAGCGACATAGATTGAATATAAATATAATTTAAAATCTAAAAACGTTATTAAAATCGTTAAAAAAATAATGATTAAATAGATCTAAAGTTGTAAGTAACTTACCATGTTCAAATCTCTACCCTAATTTCAAAAGTAAAAAAAAAAAAAAAAATCTACCCCACAGGCCACAGGCCACATTTTTTATTTTGAATAGATAAAATACCAAATTTATAATTATCTTTAAATTAGTAAAGTTTTGATATTTATTGTCCCTATAGCGGATGAAAAAGGTATTAAAAACAATCAATGACCATAATAGTTAACATTTATGATTATTTTTATCCTTAATTCAACACTATTCATAAATGGAAGAAAATACTAAATTACAAAAATACCCTTAAAATCTGTCATTCGTTTTATAATACATCCATCTTTTCGGAAGTTTGAATATTATCTTTGACCCTTCATAAACGTTTTAAAAATAATTGTTGAATAAATATTTGTTAATATTTTAATGGAAATTTTACGTGACAATTAAAGTAGAAACTTGTTTAGATTAAATCTGAAAATAGAAAAAATGTAGAAGATACTATCTTTTTGGAAAATGAGACTAACGCAAAATTGTAAGAAGTTAACTTCATAACGAGAGAAGAAAATTTTTAGAGCAAAATTGAGATGTTAATTATCAAGCAATTATAGATTATGTTAGGTCAATATTTTGAATATTTTAACTAGATATTTATTCTATGAATATTTTTGAAACGAATAAGGTATATTTGAAATAAGTTAACGAGGACTTTACTTTTTTTTTTTCTTCCTTTTCTTTTTAGGGAATTCAGCGAAAAAAAAGTGAAAAATAAAAATCCAACTCCGTTTAGGAAAAACATTCAAATAATATAAAAATATTTCGTAATCTCCTCTGCTCGGCGCCTTCGATCACACTATAAAAACGCTGCCAACCGACCTTCGATTTCGGTTTCTTATGGCTTTTCGATTCCCCACACATTCTTCTTCTTCTTCTTCTTCTTCCTCCTCAACGTGAGATTCTCTCTCTCTGTGAATCTTTTTCCCGTCCCCTGAAGGCCGGCGATTCGATTCACTCGTTTCAGTTTCCCGCTTGTTTTCTATCTTCGAAGCCAACGCGCATTTGAGGCGTCTCTCTCGCCGATCGTGTTGTTTTGGATTTATTTTTGAAGGTACTATGTGTAAACTAGACTTGTGCGCATGCTCTGTTTGTTTCTGTTGAAATTTATTCGTCTTGAGAAACATTGAGTCTAGGGCATGTGGTAGTGAAGTGATTGACAGTCTTGTTGGCTGCCTGCTTGTTTTGTTATAGATTACTTTTAATCCATTGCGGTCTTCTACCTACTAATGTAGGTCGTTTTCGGAATGTTTTGGGTTGTTGTTGGTTTTCTTTTGATCAGGTTGCTTATTGATCGTTATCCATCTTACGCGGATTTAATTTCATATGAATAGAGGGCTAAGGTTTCATCAATAACGCATTATTATGCCCAGATAGTTTAATGAGAAAAACCTCGTCTTCATGGACCACTTATAGAAACCGTAACAGGCACACACACTGACACGCTTGTTCACAGGTTCACATCGAAAGAAAAGTATACTTAGCTGGAGAAGTTGGAATGATGAAGAAAATATTATGGGATACCTAAGAGTGAGAGATGGGGCTGGAATAGTGTGAGAGAGCTAATAATTGGAAGGTGTTCGATTTCAACAGAGTGAAATCAGAGAGAGAGAGCATAGCAATGAAATTGAAGGAAGGGTGCTCTGTTTGGACATATGGAGATTAAGGGAAATATTTTTAGGGGCAATTTGTCATAAAGAACGTAAAATTACTAATTAGTAACTTTTCATTTGAAGGCATTTTTAACAGGTGTGGGGGTCAGAATAGCATTTTTCAATTGGTAGGCTAATGGATCACTATTGTCCTAGGTTTTCCTAGTGGAAAATTGGGAGAGAACACTCTCCTGCTTTGATTAAGGGTGTTTTATCCGGGTATTCATTGACTAATTACACCTCTCTCTCTCTCTATTCCAAGTTAAATAGTCACCATTTATTTTTCTTATTCTCTGTCTCTATTGTATTATTATAGTTTTGGAATTGACAGCATTTCATACAGCGAATTAATGGGGGTTAATATGGAGAGTTATGCTCATGGGACTATACCAGAGTATGGTGCAATTTTTATGTCAAATAGTATGACTAAAACAGAATGCTTCAAAAGGAAGTTATTCGGTCTTCCATATTGGCTAGGCAACTTTGTACAGCAAATTAAATCTGGGATGATTTTGTTTCTGTTTGAATACGAGAAGAGAGTACTTCATGGCGTATTTCAGGCAATTTCAGATGGTGCAATGAACATTGTGCCCCATGCTTATAGCTCATCAGGGCAGCAGTTTCCTGCACAGGTAATGTACATGTGAGTAACATTTTCATATTGTTTAAATCAAATTTCTGTTCTAAAATTTCGTTTCTCCTTTCCAATTGCTATTGTTAGGTTGAGTTTAAAATAATTTGGTGCTGCAAACCCCTTTCTGAAGATCAATTTGGAAATGCTATTAGGGAGAACTATTTTTCAGCCAATAAGTTCAACTTTGGGCTGTCTGAAGTGCAGGTTTGTTGTTTTTCTCTCAATTTGGACCCTAATGATTCATTGCCTACTAAAAACTTCTCTTTGATGATTCAACATGTAGGTGCATAGGCTTCTATCTCTGTTTAGCTTGACAAAATCTAATGACCAACTCCGTCTGAGACAGTTAAGCAGTGACTTGTTTGAGTGTTCAAGTGATTGCTTAATTGATGAACGTCAAAGTGTTGCTGATGATGTTAGGCTTCTATTGAATGGGAGGTTACAAGGGAAACAAATGGAGGGTGAAGACCAAAGTAACACCATGCAGGAAAGTGTTCCTCCGCTCTATTACAATCTCAGAAATATAATTCCTTCCACAGAAAATCCAATACATTCTTCTTATATGGATGATACAAACCTCACCTATAATTCTGGTTTCTATAGTAATGCTCAAATCATGATGCCCAGCCTCCACAGAATATCAGACTGCATTACTAGCACACCTTTCCAAACATCTGTATATGTAGAAAACAATACAAATCCTTCTGTGAATCAATGTGAAATAAATGTATCATGTTCTGATCCCAGCTTACTGACTTTTCCTACACGAGAGTTTGAAAATGATGGAGACTTGAGGAGGTCTATCAGCCAGTACGCTTCCCATGAACTTAATTACTCCCCTTCCCCGAATCAGAATGAGCAAAACATAGCAAGGCAGGAAAACACCGAAGCATACTATATGTATGCTCCTGTGATGAAAGAATTTCCCATCCAATTTCCCTTTGATTCAGTCGAAGTTTCAAGTATGCCCTCAAACGAACATACAACAGCCAACCATGGACATGAAATTAATGGAAATTATGGAAGCATGCATCCTAATCATTTAAACAAGGGTAGTGTCTTTTCTCGCTTAGCCTACCCATCTGATGCGAGGGTACAAGAACTTGATGACTATGCTGATCATGAGAAGCAGTTTTTGGATTCATCTTTGGATCAAGTTATGTCTGTACTGCAACAACACCACTGGCAATGGGACATGACTAACCACGAAATGCTAAGTCAAGAATACAAAGTTGGTAGAAGCTACGTGAAAAAACAGACAAAATCTTCTTTAATTTCGTATAGTAATTGCTTTCAAGTTTCCGATAAAGTAAGGACAGACATTGAAGACAGTATAGATGACAGTAGCAAAAATGCTATAGGGCTTCCATTTGTGAATTTCAAGCGGCGGAGGAAACCATGCAAAGCTGAGGATAAGGCCCTAACTGGTGGCCAAAATGTGAGTATTGGAAATGCTCAGTTGTCAGGTGTACAACAGAAAAGAAGAAAGTTAATTCGGCCCAGCTTTGCCCATAGTGAGTTACGTGATTGTGGAGCCGCCAATAGTGTCTCCGGAGGTTTACAAGGCTCATTGAAGGAGAGTCTCTTTGGAGAAAGGACTAGTAGCAATCCTTTAATTGGGTCGAACAAGACAGAGAAAGTCTCTCAAGCTTCTGAATTGCCAGATATTATTTGGCTGGTCGAAGACGAAGACAAGAATATTGGTAGTGGAAGTGTAGCAACAGCAGAGTATCCTTTTGGATCCACTCTAAATGGAATTGAAGATAGGATAGCGTCCTCAAATTATGTTAGTGACCTGAATATTACCCCCAAAGTTCTTGGAGTGAATGAGAGTTGTAGTAGTACTCATAAGGCTTCAACTTCAGAGCATCATATGGCTTCGCAGAATCTGGATAATTCTGGTTTGTGTAGTCGACAAGAATCACCCTCTGAGGGATCTGAACTAAATGCTGGGAGTAGTTTTATTAGGGTTGATGAAGGCGGCAACAAATGCAATGAAACGGAATTAGTTAAAAAGTACGAAAATTGTTGATGAACCAAATCAAGGTTTTGCCACTGCAACGAAAAGCACAAATAAAAGTTGGAGTCCTCTGGACTCAGCTTCAGAAAGTGTTTCTGAAGGATTTATTGAGATAAGTAAGCAAAATGACAACAAGCAGCAGTAGAGGAGACCTGGAAGGAAACTGACCTTTTGAGCTAGACGTCTTTTTTAACCTGTTTTGCTGTGTTTCTACTATGAAACCTTTCTTCCTTTTTTTATCTTTTTCTTTTTTGGTTGCAACAGAATGTTGAAAGTTCTTCTTGGAAGTGACACATGAAAATGGTGGGAAGTCTCACAGCTGATGAACTAAAAGCAGCCAGACTTTACAGGTACTTTTGTTCTTTTGAAGATTTTATTCTTCATGAGTATAGTTTTGTTCAGTTACCATTACAGTGGTAAAAATTATTGGTGGGGAGGTTAGGATTCTTAAGTTCTTGTAATTTTTCGTGAAGAATCATGACACGTAGTGACTTAGAGAAGTTTAGATTAGAGCTGATAGTGTTGTAGAAATGCAAGTCAATCAGCTTTTCCAAGAATATCCCCTCCTTTTGTATAGACTCTTGTTTTCATTTCATTTTCAATACAAAGATTCAGCTTTCTATGCAAAAAAAGAAAAACGTAGAATACTCTCCTCTGCTTGTGATTTGTGCTTTTCTAGCTCTTCATTTGTGCACGACTGTCATGGGAAAATGAAGTTTGCAAGTCATGTTTCTATGCAACCAAACTTTGCCAACACTGAATTATAATTAGTTTTTAGGGCTTCATTTTGTTAGAATTTGTATATATGTTCTAAAAAGATTACTTACATTTAATACTTAAATGGCGTTTTTCATTCTAAAAAAAATAGCATTTTTTATGTTAATTGATGGCGTTTAACTTTTAAATAGTATCTAGTAGGACTCGAACTTTYACAGGCTCATGGCGTATGCATATAATTTTTGGTATTGACAAAATTGAAAGTAAGTTCAAGAGGTGTTGTAGGTCTTTAAACTTTTAGTCGTATGTCTAAGAGGTCTCTAAATCTTATAAAAGGTCAACAGGATGTATTACTTATTAGACATAAAATTGGAAGTTAAAAATTTATTAAACTCAATATTGAAAATTTTGGGATCTATTAGATAAATCTTACAAACCATACTTTAATTTAATCTAATTGCCATTAATTGCCATAAATTGAAAAGTGGCAAGTCACTATTTTGGTTAATAGTTAATTATAAATTATTAGCTAACTAATCTTATTACCATCAAATTATTAATTTAATATTAAAATTTACATTATCTTTATCACGTGGGCTAACTTTATCACCACACCAATTGTTTTATTACCATTTGGCGATTTATTATATTTTTGATTGACCTGGAAATAATATTGTTCACTCATTAGCAAACTTTGCCTAGATGGAGTAAATTGGTTATCAACAATGGAAATTGGTTAATTATTATAAATCAGTAAACCGTTCATTTAGCTACCTGAAATTTTGGTCAACTAAATCAATATCTAACTTTTATTGTAATCAAATTATTATTAACTGCAATATCAATATGTTACCTTTTAAAGTCACCAACTTTAGTCGATGCATGATTTGCTGTATTGGTTGAGTTTGAAATAGTAAATCACTAATTGAAATTATTAAATTTCAATAATTTGTTATCTCAATAGCTTGTCCTAAATGTCGATACTTTGGTGGTTTTATTGGATAGATTTCTCATAATTAACGTGAGTGCTATTTAAAAAATCGGATCCTAGTTCTTTTCTTTCGGATCCTAGTTCTTTTCTTTCTAGTTCAACAACGTATGAAGCGAGAATTTGAATTCTTGAACTTTTTATTGATAATATATATCTTAATTAATTGAACAAAAAAATGTAGGCAAGGAAAAGTTTACCAAGTAAAAAGATAAGAAATATCTTTCCATGAATGAAAACTTTCGTGGCTTCAACAAAAATTCATAAACTATACAAATTTTATTTATAACATTGCCACCACAAATTAAATTATTTAATTGACCTAATTTTTTTAAGAGATGACCCACAACTCAGAAACTTACAAATAAAGAAACACCTCCTCTAAGCCCCTCAAAAAATACAAATTAAACCTCCAATTTCAATTTCAAACCTTTCAAATGGTGTCATCTTCGGATCCTTGAGAAGCTCCCATGACCAACCAAACCCAAAGAACATTGAAACAAACACAAAAACCCTAATTCAAATAAGAATCGTCAAAAGTGAAAAACAAAATCAAAGATATGAAAAAGGCACAATTTTTTAATCCAAAGCATTTGGTCCAAAACACCTTCTTTGAACAGGGTTCCAAACCCATTGAACCATAAATTTCCTCCCCTTGACACCATTCAAATTGTACCCATTTCCCCAATTGTCTTTATAAACATTCCCAACATACCCTCCTCCCCCTCCTGACCCATACAATCCCACACACAAATCAGCTATCTCTGTGGGAGCTGTTGGATCCTCTCCTGCATACCAAGCATTCACCAATGGATTGCTTGATGCTTCTGCCAACTCATGAGCTATCACACTCACCATTCCATCTGCCCCCACGTACCCGTTCGGCGCGCCCATGATCGTGCTCGGCGGTGGCGCCTCCGAGCCCGTTGGCCGAGCAAATGGGTATGCGCAGACGCCAGGGCATTGCTCCCCACTGTGGCCGACCCAAGCATACGGTACCGTTGCACCAACGATCATCGGGAATGTGAAGTAATGGAAGCCACACACTGCCCTACAAAAGTCTTGCACTTGAACATCAGGTGAGGTGAGGACTAAGTAGAAGCCACTATAGGGATTTAGAGGCAAATTATTATAAGCTCTTGGATTTGAGGGGGTGATTGAGTTTTTTATGATGTGTTGAATGGCTAAACGACTCAGGTAGCTGCCTTGGGAGTAAGACGAGTCGTGGAACTCATCGGAGAGATGGACAGTCCCAGTGATGTTCGAGTTAGTCTGGTCAGTGTAGAGTCGGACCGTCTGCCACCAGTGAGCGACAGACGGATAACGAGGAGGAGGAGAAGGAGAAAGAGAGAAAATGAAGTCTCTAATAACATCTTGGTGGTTAGGGTTCCAATGGCCATACCAAATGATATAAAGGTTGATAGGGGAAGCAAGGACAGGACCCATGTGGTATTGTAGGTTTACAAGGTCAGAGGAGCCTTCAAAGTTGTTAAGGTTGTCTTCTTGGGTCCTCCATGGGAGAGCTTGAAGAGAAGAAAAGGAAGCAAATAGGAGGAAAAGGAGGAGGAGACAATAATGGAGATCTTCCATTTCTTCTAGCTTGGTGTTGTGTTTTGATGAGAAAATTTAGACAAGCTTAAGATTCTTCTCTTCTTCCTAGGTTTTCTTGTCATGTCCTCAATTTATAATTGTCTACTTAGAGAGAGAGATAATTTTTTTTTTTTTTTAACCTTTAATATCATGTCCACCATTGCTATTGAGAGAGATTGAATGATGAATATTGTAGGGTGAAGTAGAAGCATGCATGTGAAGAAATATCATACATCTTTTTTTTTTCTCCTTAATTAGTGCACTTGTTTGTCCTCGACATCTTTGACTCTATGTTCCTTTAATAAAGCCAAATCAAGAAAGGTTCCATATAAATCAATTACTTTAGGATAATATGAAAGGTGGGATAGAACATTAACTTTTTAGGACGTTTGGATTTTTGTAACTCCATCGAGAAAAGTCAAGTCTATACTTGATATGTGAATTTTTAGTTTATTTAAGGATAAAACTTAAGTGCTTACCTTTAGGTAGGTATCTCCTATCTATCACCACTAAAAGAATATTGACAGCCGTTTATTTTAGTAGTTGTTAATTTTTTTAGAGTTTGTAAGTCAATCGCACTTAAATTTTATCATTTATTTATTATTAAGCTACATAGTATATTAATCTCATGTAACATATAAATCGAAGTTAGGAAAAATCTTATATGAATCATAATGTCGTAAGTAAACCACAAGTTTCTATAACTTGTTGATTTGCATAATTTCAAACTAATCAAGACTTGTTAAAATCATGGGTCAAAAGATCAAATAAGTTATGACCATAGCTTTAATCAAATTCTACAAAGTTTGGAGTCTCTTTTTAAAGCATAAAAGAAGTTGAATTTTAAAAGATGGGTTAAATTTATTTCTTGCAATGATGGCAAAGGTGGGAAGTCCATGTGGTGGTTGAAGGTTTTTAAAGCATCTTCAAAGTAGGAGCACATTTTTTTTTTCTTTTTCTTTCCTTTTTAAAACCATGTCTTTAAATTTTAAGTCTTTGTCGTTGTCAAAGCGTGCATAGCTCAGCGATAATTGACATATATCTCAAATTAAGAAGTTGTGAGTTCAACCCCCTCCCCACATGTTGTACTAAAAAAAGTCTTTCGTCGGTTAACATGAATATTAATAAAAGAGAACCAAAATAAAAATATTTGTCAATGATAATCTTTTCAAAAATTTTTTGTGTGTGATTTTTTATAATGATATCTTATTATATGATATGAGTGTGATGGTAGGTAGGTTTATCTTATATTTATAACTAGGGATAGATTATATCACATTGATGAATATCAGTGATAGACTTTTTTATCCGTGATAGAATCTATCTATAGTCTATAAAATATAGAGTATATCAATTAAGACTCATACATGAAATTGATAATATGAGTTTATCAGTAATATACTTTATCACTGAAAGATTAATAGACGTTTCAAAATCCTTTTAATATGTTTCTTGAGTGAGTTTAGACTAAAGTTGTTATTAATTATTATTTTTTAGTATTTTTTTTAAACAATAAATGTTAGATGTGAGAATTTGAATCTTTGACGAGAAGAAAGGAATATATATATATATTTTAAGAAGATATTTAAATCTTATTTTAGTAATTTTTTTAATACAATAAATGTGAGGTGTGAGAATTTGAATCTTTGACGATAAGAAATTATATGTCTTTACCGCTAAGTTATAATTACGCTGGCAAATCTTATTTTAGTATTCAAACTTTTCTATTCATCTCATTTAGTACATAAAAATTTTATTATAATTTATAAATTTGATATAAGAAAAAGTATTATAATCTTTTGTTGTTAATTTTTTATTAATCATTAAATTTTTTTTTAACAAAATAGAAAAAGAATTTAATCAAAAGTTCTTAAAGTCAAAATAAAATATTTAAAATTTAAGAATTCAAAACTAGAGCAAAGATGAAATTTAATGAAAAAATAAAATATTGGGTGACATATTAATTTATTTCTTTATTTCAATATTTTGTCAATTTAATCTCTAACCTCAAAAAAATGTTTACTATATCCTAAATTTTGAATTATACTTATTTTTTTAATATATGAAATTTCAATTAAAACACATTCACCATACTTCATTTCTTTGAAATTTGGTAAGGTTTACTATATCCCTAAATATTGAATTATACTCTAATCTTATAAATTTCAATTGAAACACACTCACGATACTTCATTTCTTGAAAATTTAACTGTATTTATGTAAATTACAAGAGGACGATACTAAAAGTAAATACATCAACTTTTTAGCATTATAATTAGAAATTTGATCAAAAATTTTAAAATGGAGTAAATATGTGATATAATTTTAGCCAAATTAAAGTATAATTTACGTTTAAACACTATTTTGAATTTTATTTTGGTTTATATATTTTCAAAAACATCTATTTTAATCTTTATGTTTTCAATTTTGGTTCGTTTTAATCATTGTATTTTCAAATGATCAGTTTTGATTCCAGCAATTTTCAAAAGTGATCAATTTAGTGTCTATATGATATTCATGTGTTGATTCTTCAACATCAGTCGATTCGAACCTCCACTTAATTTCATCCAAACTTTATCCTAGTCATGGATAGAACACCTAGGTTCGGGTTCATAAATAATAACGATGGTCCTCTGAAGACTTTCTTTCACTACGACTCTGGTGGGTTTTCTTAACAAAGTCACTGCCTATGAGTCGCTGTAGTTACACCTCACGAAATTTAGTAGGTACAATAATGGGACAAAAATATAAATATTTAAACCTAGCCTCAAAGAGGGTTGGCGCCCTCGAATGAGACCCGCATGGCCGGAGCGGCTCCGTCACAGAGCCCCTGTATCCTTTATGCCTTTGATGCAACTCTTCGCTTCTCTCCGAATTCTAAACCGCCATGGATTGCATCTCAAATTTTCTTCCATTTCTTGTCCGGATTCCTTCTCTTGCTTTCAACGATCCTCAGTTTCTGCCTCTGCTACATTTTGCTCCTCAGTCCATTTCGATCATTCTCCCAGCTCTTCGCCGCAGTCTCCTGTGCAAACGATTTGTTCGTTGGTCATCGAGTCTTGTTTTCGTCAACCCCATCTCAGACTCTCTCCTTCTAAGTTGAAGCTTGAGCTAGACGCCGATTCTTTGACTCATGAACAAGCCATTTCTGTCGTTGCTTCACTCGCCAGCGAGGAGGGTTCAATGGTGGCGTTGAGTTTCTTTTACTGGGCAATTGGGTCTCCCAAATTCCGCTATTTCATGCGGCTTTATATAGTCTGTACGATGTCATTGATCGGGAAATGTAATATGGAGCGAGCCCATGAGGTGGTGGAGTGTATGATAGGGGTTTTTGCAGAAATTGGGAAATTGAAGGAGGCGGTTGATATGATCATTGACATGAGAAATCAGGGGCTTTTGTTGACCACCAGGGTGATGAATCGTATAATCATGGTTGCTTCTGAAATGGGGCTGGTTGAATATGCAGCCAACGTGTTCGACGAAATGTCTGCAAGAGGTGTGGCTCCCGATTCTTGCACTTATAAGTCTATAATTGTTGGTTACTGTAGAGATGGCAATGTTTTGGAAGCAGATAGGTGGATCTGTGAGATGATGGAGAGAGGCTTTGTGGTTGATAATGCCACATTGACTTTGATTATTAATGCTTTTTGTGAGGAGAATTTTGTAAACAGAGCACTTTGGTTTTTTCATAAGATGAAAAAAATGGGTTTATCACCAAATTTGATCAACTTTACATCTATGATAAGTGGGTTGTGCAAGAGGGGAAGTGTTAAGAAAGCATTTGAATTATTGGAAGAGATGGTTAGAAATGGCTGGAAACCCAATGTGTATACCCACACATCCTTAATTGATGGCCTTTGCAAGAAAGGGTGGACAGAAAGAGCTTTTAGACTGTTTCTTAAGCTTGTTAGAAGTGATAATTACAAGCCAAATGTGCACACTTACACAGCCATGATAAGTGGGTATTGCAAAGAGGAGAAGTTGAATAGAGCTGAAATGTTGTTTGAAAGAATGAGAGAACAGGGGATGGTCCCAAACACAAACACTTATACAACTCTCATTAATGGGCACTCTAAAGGTGGTAATTTCAGTAGGGCCTATGAATTGATGGAGTTAATGTGTTATGAAGGTTTCTTCCCTAATATTTGTACATATAATGCAATTGTTGATGGACTCTGTAAAAAGGGGAGACCAGAAGAGGCTTTCAGACTTCTAAATAAGGGGTTTTATAATGGAATTCGAGCCGACAGTGTGACGTATACAATTCTGATATCCGAGCAGTGTAAGCGAGCCGATATGAATCGAGCTCTGATGTTTCTAAGTAAGATGTTTAAAGTTGGTTTCCAGCCTGATATCCATTTATATACCACTTTGATTGCTGCCTTCTGCAGGCAAAAAACAATGAAAGACAGTGAAAAGTTATTCGAAGAAGTTGTTAGGTTCGGTTTGGTTCCAACAAAAGAAACTTACACATCCATGATATGTGGCTATTGTAGGGAGAGAAAAATTACCTTAGCAGTAAAAATTTTTCAGAAGATGAGTGACCATGGCTGTGCACCAGATAGCATTAGTTATGGAGCTCTAATCAGTGGCCTTTGTAAAGAGTCGAGGTTGGATGAGGCTCGCGGATTATATGATGCCATGATGGACAAAGGACTGTCTCCTTGCGAAGTTACTCGGGTGACGCTGGCTTATGAGTATTGCAAAACAGAAGACTTTGCTTCAGCCATGGTTATCTTGGAACGGCTTGACAAGAAGCTTTGGATACGCACTGTTCATACACTAATACGGAAGCTCTGCAGTGAGAAGAAAGTCGGCATGGCAGCTCTGTTCTTCCATAAGTTACTGGACAAAGATGGCAATGTCAATCGTGTGACTTTGGCTGCATTCATGACTGCTTGTTGTGAAAGCAACAAGTATGCTCTCGTCTCCGACATATCCGAGAGGATTTCAAAAGGTATCGGCTAACCAACCTCTGAAAACAGGAATGATAGATGAATTTGTTGTGTTGAAGAGCTTAAACATGGAGGAAGATAATGGCCAGAAATGGACTTGAATCTCTTGATTACAATTCAGCTGAATTGAAGAGATGTCTTCCAAGATGATAAGGCCTGATCCTGCACTTGTTTAAGCTTTCAGCAGGTACTTCAAGTTTGATTGCATTCTTTTGGCTAAATTACAAAAAAATATCCTGAACTTTGATATTTGTTTAAAAAATACCCCTATTTTTTTTCAAAAATTTCAATACTACCCTTACTTTCATAAACTTAAAAAAAAAATACTCTTTGAACAAGTCTTCGTTAATATTTTGAACGGGAAGTTGACGTAGCAGAATCTGGAACTAAGTAACAATTAATATAGAAATAGGTTCCAGTGCTCTGAGTCTCGAACTTGATTCTCTATTGTTCAGACAAGCTTACACGTTAATTGTCGTCCTAGATTCTCAAGTTTCTATTCAAAATTTTTATGGATATTTGAAGGGGATTTTTGAAACCTCTATACTTTTGAAAAGATGGGGATATTTTTCAAACAAAATATATATATATCTATCTATATATATATATTTTGCAATTTAGCCTATTATTTTCTTCCTATTGTTTTCTAAAGAAGTAAAAAAGAATAGAAATGACAAGAAGAATTCTTTGTTGTTACAGCCACAACATGAACAGTTTTCAGAAGAAAAAAAATGAAGATCTTGAATGAGAAGTACATCCTAAATGGCACATCCTTTGGCCATCTTAAGGATTGGATTGGAAGCTGAAGCCTTTTCCCTGTACATTTTCTGTTTTCCTTTTCCACAATAAGATCTTCACATGTTCAATAAAAATTTAAAATATTATTATATTTTTTTTGAAAAGAAAACATTATTATATTTAAATCATATATTGTTCTCTTCTTTGCATTCAACACTTACCTATATTTAAAAAGTTTTTATTGCATAACTTTCATTTATCATTAAGTGTTGTATATTTAAGAACAAATGAAATAAATGTAAACTTCATTAATTAAGCTTGTGACATTGTGGTATATTTTGTAGCTATAGTAGAATTATTTTTTGTATTTGCTGTAATTTTAAAAGATTACAAATCTAGTTTTTAGTTCTACATTATTATTTTTAGGGAATGTTCTTATTAAATACTATTTTAGTAATATCATTCCGATCACATTTTTTTAGCACAATAAATATTTGATTTCTTATCACAAAGGAGGAGATGAATTATATGTTTTTTACCGTTACATTAGGTTCATGTTGGCTATCATTTCTAACACCTTGAAAATGATAAAATCCCATGAATTAATATTGAATCATAAAATTAAATAAGTGAAGAAATTATCACTAGCCCCTAAAAGGCAACCCAGTTGGCAAGTCCGTGAGTTTAGTATTAAAAACCTTTGATGTCTTTTGGGTCTAGACTTTGAAATACTTTGGATATAAAAAAGCAAAGCTCGACTCCCAGTTAAATGATTAGCAATGGTAAAAATTATGTATCTCTACAACAACAGAAAATTAATTAGCAAAGGTTGTAATTATTTCCTGCTCATTCCAGTTTGAATTTTATTTCAATAAAATAAAAAATTTTCAAATTAAAAATGATTCACTTAAAATTAAAATTATTTATTTGTTTTTTCTGACGACATTATATTGCAAATGAAACGAGAAATTCTAGTGTATAATAATACATAAAAAGGAGTAAATTGATTATTATTATTAATAACTATTTTTTTAAGACAATAAATGTGGAGTATAGATTTAAATCTCCAAAAATAAACCGACATTATTTAAGGCTTTAAGCAACAATAATCATAACTATTAGGATTTGTTCAATTGAGTAAATTCATGATTTTTCGATGACTAGAGCATAACTCAAATTTGTCAAGACATCGTAACTTCCACTACAAGATTAGAGGATGAAATCATCCAACTACATTGCAATATTTTTTAATGATTTTCCGGAAATAAAAAAAAATTGGGAAACCTTTTCAAGAACTTTTTCAAAAGCGACCTTCCATGTTAAAAAAAAAACAAAAAAACAAGG
>NW_019104509.1:1356481-1382325 GCF_001995035.1 Momordica charantia
GTTGTTTTTAAGTTTTTTGGGCTTTTGGTTAACGAAATCCAAGCTGACCCATTTTCTGAAATAAGCCCATCAACTATCGAAATAATTTGCAATAAAAAAGAATGAGGTGGATTATATTAGACAGTTTCTCTATATAATTGCATGATTCTTCTCTCAAACATACACTTCAATATTTAAAAATATAATTTTATTTCTTTTCCAAGAAATCTTTTTATTACTTATAGACAAAATTTTAAATGTCGATGTCGATAGAAATATTGAGGTCTCAATTTTATAAAAATATACGTGGAAATATCGACAAAATGTCTATGTCGATGGATATTTCTGTAAAAGTTAGAAAAATAAAAAAAATCGTAAAAAATATTTAAATTAATAAAATAAACAATTTCCTATTTCTAAATTAGTTAAAAATAATTAATATTGATATTATGTATATATTAGTGATATTTTGTTGTTATTTTTCATATTTTGTCGATTTTCTTGTACTATGATGAAAATGTCGATTTATCTCTTATGTCGATGTAAAACCCAGTGAAAATATGGATATGTCGATGAAAATATCAACGTATCGACGGATATTTAAAACTATGCTCGTAGAAAAGAATAGGCTCATCGCCAAAAGTTATATGTATATATAAAATGGTATGAGACTCACTTTTATTATCTAAATATTATGTAATATTGAGAGATACACTTATTTTTATTGTATTATTATAATAGTATGAATATTTTAAGGCTCGTTTGGTAAAGTTCTCGATTTTTTGTTTGTCGTTTTTAATTTTATTAAGAAGCTTTAAGTATTTTATAATTATATGTTTTTTGGTTTCTCTTCTTTTAAGAATATTATGATAAATTGTACAGAAATCATCAGTTTTCTTGTTTCCTTTTCCAATTTGTTTCAGAACATAAATAAAGATATTGTTTTATTATTTTTGAATCCATGCGTGTTGGGGTCATGCAATTAAATAATTTTTATTTATTAAAAGTATTGAAATGGAAATAAGAAAGGAGAGCGATATCAAATGAACTCTAACATTCTCATTTCTTTTGTTTTTTGTTTCTTTAGAACCTAATTGTTTGATAACTATTCATGTTTCTCTTTTCTTCATTTTTTGAAACATTTCCAAAATTGTATAATATTTTTTGAAATGACGAAATAAATTATTTCTTGTTTTTGTTTCAAGTTCTTTTTTGTTTTTTTTTTCAAAACATAGATAAAATTATTATTTTTTACTTATAAATAGGTTTTGATGTTGAATGTAATATATGTTTGTATTTGTTAGGAAAGAAATAGAGAAAATTGAGAGTCAACAACCTATGTTTTCCATTTTGAGTGTTAATAAACTAGACAGGATTGTATATATTATCTAATTCTGTAATTCTATTTTTCTAAATTTTAAAATATATCATCCTAACGTATTGGTTTCTAAATAGAATATAGATTATATTTAATTTTCATGATCACGTTCGATAATAAGTTCACTTTTTATTTTTATTTGTTAATAACTTTTTTGTTATATTTTCATATTTTTTAAATAACATATTTAAATTCATATTCAAATTTAAAAAATATCAAACGAAGTAGTTATTAGAAAAATTAAATCTAAAAAAAATAATGTAAATGAACGTACAATAATACATTTAATAATATCCAATCCAAACAAACATTACATAAAACTTAAAAGTTAACTGTTTTCTATATTTTTAGAACAAGTGGGTGTGAGATCAAATTCAGAACCTCTTAGTTAAAGATAATGTCAATTACTGAGTTATGTTCGTTTTGACAATTGTTTTCTATTTTTATAAATAATAGTTATAATTTTTTTTAGCCGCCAACCCACCACCATTGAATGACTCACGTTGGGAATCTTGTGATGGACTAGGTAATTGACGAGTGTGACCCACCTATCTAAGTCCTATAAATACATAGACACATTTCATACAAAATATTAAATTTCTGTTTAAAATATACACTCTTCTATACAATTTTAACTAAGTTCAGCTCAACATCAACTTAAACTAAGTACCAAAAACTTAAGGTAATCAAGCACACACTTATGTAATGTTCTATTTGCATGTGTGCACCTTGGTTCAACGTCCACTTCAAATCAGGAGTCAATTCGTTACTTAGTCTAAAATCTTTCATTGACATAATCAATAATTTGCATTAATTTTTCATTATTTATAGCACACTTTTCTTAATTACACAAAATTGAACCCATATAATTTCAAAGCTCTTATATAATTCTTTTAAGGAAAAACAAAAGACTCAAAGAGCTACGTATACTCAAAGAAAGTCAACCAGATTTCGTAAACAAGTAGAATTATAATTTTCCACCTATATATTTCTTGCATTAGAATTTTGAATTACTTTGTCGTTAAAAAAATTAGTAGAAAAGCCAGCGTGAATATAGCTGAATTGATTAAAACATTTTTCTTCGACTAAGATCGTGAGTTTGAATCTCTACATCTACATAGTTTACTTTACAGAAAAAATAAATTATTATTGAAAAAATAGATTAAAATAAAATTAAGGTACTAAAATAGTCACTTTTCAAAATAGGTCCAAACGATCTTCAAAATATCTATTTAGTTCAGGAACTTTGTTAACCTTTCAACTTGGAAAGTGACCAATTTTATCTTTGTTATATTATTTAGCCACTCAAAAATTACTTTCCCAATATTCGGTATCTGACTTGTGTAGTTTTAGTACATGGTCTCCCGTTAACACGTTATTCTATCATACTATTCAAAGTTATCTCATTAATTCGTTGTCTAAATATCAAAAAGTGAAAATAGTTCAACGATAATTAATACATATTTCTCAACATTTTTTTTAGTTAATACGATTAAAATTGATAAAAATTTCATAAACAGAGAAATTCGGGCAACCAAAACATGTGGAGCCGTGGAGGCCATCGACCGACGACTTTGATTCCCAATCATTTCCAAATCCGGACAAATCTTCCGTTTCAATCCAGATTACCAGAAGATTTCTGATTGCCACGCCTCAAATTCCCAAATCCTTATCCGATCCTCGTTCTCCTCCTCGCCGCCGCCGTCTTCTCACAATTTGGGGGTCCGATTTCACTTGCGCTTGACGTTCGTGGGGTGGGATTCCTATGGCTGTGCTCCTGGAGGAGATTGTGAAGTCCGTTGAGTTGTGGTTGAGGCTGATCAAGAAGCCCCAGCCGTACGTCGATCCCAACCTCGATCCGGTTCTTCTGATTCCCGGAGTTGCAGGGTCGATTTTGAATGCGGTAAATGAGGACACCGGCAGGGAGGAGCGTGTTTGGGTCAGGATTTTAGGGGCCGATTCTAAGTTCCGAACTGAGCTCTGGTCTTTTTACGATTCCGCTTCTGGTAATATTATTGGCTTTATGCATCTCGTCGTAGACTAGTTTTTCTTGGTAAATTTGAGATGGCTTCGGTGATTGGGGGTGTCTTTTATTCAGCTTTCAATTTGTATTCTTGCGTTAGGTTTTGGGTTTCCTTGGATAGTGAGCCCTATCACGTAGACTATGGTGTTTTGAGGCTGTTTTGATGCCCAAAATTTAGGGGAAAAGAAGGAGATGGAAGTCATCAATGTGGTATATGCGTGGTGTAAAAAATTAGCCTAGCTCGAATTCTTTATGTCTATTTTTGGTGACTTTTAAATTGATGAATTTTGTTATAGTTCCTATGTGATCAGCTGTGTCATGACGTGAGAACATCTTTAATAAACAACATAGATTTATTCGATTCAGAGTTCAAGGAGAAATGGATTCTGGTCAAGGCCATACTTAATTTGTCTTGAAGGGATCTTGCAATGATATAGGGTGAATTAGACGTTATTAGATGTATAGGTGAGTACTTCAGTCGAAGCTATCCAAGAAATAACGATTTTATCCAACGTTACAAATTGATTGAGTGGACTGGTCATCAAGCAGTTGGTTGGGAACTGATTTATTTGATTAGTTGTGCGAGGCTTGGCTAGTCTGTTGTTGTTGGAATCAGGGAGCAATTTAATATTACATTAATAGAAAATCTTGCAAAATTGAGTCATGGTTAGTTGTGATTGAGGTGCAATGTTTATTGTGCCTTAACAAACATGCAACATGAGGGGTTCAGCTGCTAACTCTTCATTTTTGTTAGCTATGTTCATGACGCGTTCCCCTCTAAAAGTTTGGGAACAGATTTTTTCCTGTTTGCCTAGTGCTTATGATGTAGGATGAGCAAATTATTTGAATTGTAAACCCAAGATATCTAGTTGATATTAATCTTTGAATTATGATGTATAATGTTGTTCTAACATTCTCTATTCATTTTAAAATTCTCCTTCCCTCCACAACCGGGGGGTGGGGGGGAAACAAGAGAGAAGTTTTGAGTAATTCCATTTTTTTTTTGACAGAGTAATTCCATTTCTTGTTCCAATACACTAACATTTTCTACTGGAACAGGTGAGTCTGTATGTTTTGATCCGAAGACCAAAATTAGAGTTCCTGATGAGAGAAGTGGATTGTATGCAATAGATATTTTGGACCCTGACCTGGTATACTGTTAGTCTTATTTATATACTGAATTTTGCTTTAAGAAGTACTTAATTCTAAATTTGTTTGGATTTGGGATGAAGTTATTGACTGGAAAATCTAATCCTTTGCTCTTGTTCTCACATGCACACGAACACGAACTCATGTATACTACTTACTTTTAACGGTCAGTTTGTGTTGTTTAAGCATAGATAAATATGCATTTTGTAAATATAGTATCAACAGATACATGCATGTGTTATGCAAGCACATACTGACCCTCAAATCAAATATATGCATGTGTTGTATTGTGTTAATTTATGTGGAATATCTTACAGGGCTTAATAATGATTATTGTATAAATCCTGTGTAATTTTTGTATTTTACCCCAAAACTATTAGCTGTTTGAATTATTGGCAATATTCACTTTTATGTAGAAATATTTTCTGATCTTTTTGTCCATTCAATTAATTAGCTGTAAGTAGTTGAAACTTATAACTAATGGACTGAACGGATTTTTGTTTGTTTTTTTTTTTCTTTTTAATTTGCATCATAGATGATCGGATGCGATTCTATATACTATTTCCATGACATGATTGTTGAAATGACCAAGTGGGGTTTTCAAGAAGGAAAAACTCTTTTTGGATTTGGATACGATTTTCGGCAAAGTAACAGGTATCAACTAAATTTTGGATTATTTTATTGCTACTTCACTTATTTGTCCTTTGAAAGTATAGGAAAAATCTAAATGATGATAGTGAATCTTGTGATTTATTAATATATATATATATAGAGTTATTTATAAGAAACAATTTCGTATGAAGTTTTAAAGAACCGGAAAAGAGAAAACCTTGAAATCAAAGGAGTTACAAGGAACCTGTCCAATTGGTCAAAAGAGATGCATAAGTAAAAGAACAAAATAGATGTGACATTTTACGCCAAGTGACACCATACTTGGTAATATTAAAAGAATCCAATCAAAACTATGGTTCTTTCAGGAAAAAAAAAGTCTCTGATTTCTTTCAATCCAAGTGACCCAATAGAAAGCTCTAACCATGTGTAGCCAAAGGATCTTCTTTTTGTTGTTGAATGGGTGGCCTGAAAGAGTGAGCGATAGGAGGCTCTTTGGTTCGAGGGGAAGTGCGACTGTCAAACTAAGGGATGCAAGCAATACATTCCAAAACCTTGATGCAATAGGGCAAGCGTGAAAGATATGGCTTTGAGTCTCTCCATCTTGGTATGGAGAATTGAACAAAAAGGGCATCTACTGCAGCAAATCTTGGGTGTTGATGGTACAGCGTGAGATAGCTCCCAAAGAAAGAATTTAATCTCTTTTGGGTATATGCCTTTACAAATGGACTTTGCTAGAAGAGATGAATCATTTGTCATTTTAGAGCCCATATAAAAAAAAAAGATTTGATGGTAAAGAGACTTTTGCTATCCGGTTTCCAAATCCATTTTTCCTCTGCTAGGCCAAGGAGGGAGAAAGAATATTGGAAAGATCTGCCAATTCTGCTATTATGACCTCCTTGAAGTTTCTTCGAAGCCTCAAGTCACAAAAACTAGCTTCTTCCTTCCATACTTTGATTGAAGCAAACTTGTGAAGGGATATATAGAAAGTATGAGGAAAACATAAATGGGTGTCTTTTAACCAACGATCATTCTAAAAGGATGTGGAGGCACCATTTCTCAATTGACCAGCCAAACAGTCATATATGACAATTTGGTGCTTCATGACATCAGATTAACTTATCTCCTAAAAGATCTTAAAGTGATCATCTTTCAAATGTAAGACTTCTAGACAAGTTCTCTTCATGGAGGCAGCGTGCTTGTATTCCATCGAGGACATCTTGATTTTTCAAGTTTCTTTGTTGTCCTCTTTTTCCTATCTTGCCCTTGCCCTGCATGGTGAATAAATATTTGAGTTGAGTTGACTTTGGAGTACCCCATTCAGTTTATTTGAAAAACACATTCATATCAGGTCATGTAATGTTGTCCCTGCTTTGCGCCTTATGCACCTCTTGTAATTTCCTTGTTGAGTTTTCTCATATTGATGGTTGATATTATTTTTAGGTTTGTAGTTCTGGGACTTTTAACACTTCTGCTTTACCTGTTTTTCTAGGTTGCCAGAATCATTGGATCGTTTAGCTGCTAAACTGGAGGCAGTATTTAGTGCTTCAGGAGGGAAAAAGATTAATATTATAAGTCACTCTATGGGTGGTCTTTTAGTGAAATGCTTCATGTGCCTGCGCAGCGAAGTAAAAAATCTCATTCTTCGCATTCTTTATCTACAATCATCTACTGCCATATTCATCCTAACTCCTAGGGGTGGAGCCAATGATTTTTTAAATGGAGGGACAAAAATCTTGTAAAGCCATGTTTAATTAGAAAAGAGTGCAAGTCGGTGGGGAAACCGAATTACTTAATTTTTATCTATAAAATTTAAAAATTTATAAAAAAATTTGTTGACAGCAGAATGGGCCGACAAGCCCCTCCTCTCAAGTCTCAACAACTTGTATCCACACCCTGCTGTCTCACTTGATCACATCAAACACTTCCCAAGTTTATTTTGATTGTTTATTTCATTTTATTTTTTCTTTGGTTCTAGACTTATCTATCTTGCCTCTTTGCATATATTCCCTATCCACAATATGAAGATTTTTATTTAAATAATTTCTTACACTTGTTTGCAGATCTTTGAGAAGTATGTGCAGAATTGGATTGCAATTGCTGCTCCATTCCAGGGTGAGACTTCTAAAGTCAAATATATGCAAAAAGACAGTTTAAATCCTTTCGGCTTAGTAGTTCATAAAGATTGCGCCTTCTTGAAATTATTACCTTAGCTATCTATTATTCTTTAAGGCCAAATTTTGAGACCATAGCTATCTTCAAGAAGAGATTTGAGAGGTCATTACTGATAATTGGGTTAGATATTGTCCGGATGTGCTTTAAACCAAACAAAGGGCAATTTGCCCCTTCTTTTTTTGTGAGATTGGGTCAAAATATGTTTCCTTTTTGGTTAAATTAAAGTTATATCCGGAGATTTCCTACATGTGGGGGGCTTAATATAATAAACAACAAACAAAAAAGGACAGCTCTTCTTTCTAAATGGCCTTGGACGTTTTGTAGAGAACTATTATGCTATTTGACACAAAATTACACAGAAAATAGTAAGGATAACACAAGGCATTTTAATTCTCTATTTTTGAAAATTCTGTTGTTTCATGTTTTGTTGTTTTCATGCATCTTATTTCTGCTTTCTGTTAATGTACAATCAGTAGTTACTTTTTAATGTAGGAATTAATTAAAATTTTCAATTTCAAAGCTAATATAAATAAAAAATAAATACAAACAAGAATATGATAAATGTCTTTTCATCTTGTACTTTTCCCTCAATTGTTTGATCGAAAAGGTTACTCATGGTCCAAACGTCCTCCGATCCTTCATTTTTTATTTGGAGTGGTTGGTTTATGTGATTGCTAGTCCAAATATGGATCCTAAATTGATGTATAAAGTGCACTCAATTAAAAAATTGAAATATTGCTGTAACAGGTGCACCTGGATATGTTACATCTACCTTTGTGAATGGAATGTCATTTGTCAACGGATGGAAACAGAACTTCTTTATATCAAAGTGGAGCATGCACCAACTGGTATGAGTCAAAATGATAGCACCATTATATGTTTTCATGTTGCTTGAATAGTTGAACAGAGCTTTGTAGAAAGAATTTGAAATGAAACGATATTGACTTTATTGTATTTTCTTCCTCTGTGAGAATTATTCCTGTGGTCGTATTTATTTATTTTATTTTATTTTGATGATGGATGAATTTGGTCTTGCAATTCATGTGGCAGTGTCTGTAAATCCTTTCTCTGATTTCTACCTTTTGAGACTCTTCAGTTGAGCTTGGTTCTTTTAATGGAATACAATTCAAGAGAAATCCATCTAAGATTTAGGGGGTCAGTCTTTGGATTTTAGCTTTGGAGAGGTTCAATACTTGTGGTAGATTGTATGATCTTTCTAGTACCTCTGTGTCATTGAGTTCTACTACTTGTTAAATTGTAGAGGAAAAGGTTTTCTTGCTCTTTTTCATCTCGCTTGGTGTGCTTTTATGCTTCTCGTTTAAAGAAATTTATGGACCATTATCTCCTTTTTGTGGATCTTCTAGAGACTTGTGATTTTTCCTTTGATGTTCATTATGCTGATTGTGTATATTTTAGTTTTTAAATTGTATTTCAATCGTTATGGATACTTTTCTGGCTTAATTAATTTGGTTAACCCATCCTTTTTTTTAGTTTCTATTATAACTAACACTGTTGTTTCCCCTCAGCTTATTGAATGTCCATCCATTTACGAACTAATGGGTTCTCCGGACTTTAATTGGCAACATATTCCTCTTCTAGAAATCTGGAGACAGAAACATGATGACGATGGGAACCCTCACAATGTGTTGGAATCTTACCTGCTTAAAGAAAGTGTTGAAATACTGACAGAATCTCTTTCAACAAACGCGGTGAGTTTTAATTGCTGCTATATTGTCATATACATCACATCTAAAGATTGGGTCACCATTATAGTGTGCTATATTTTATATTTTCTCTGGAGGGGGAGAGGGAGAGTCGTATAATACTTGGAAAGTTCTCGAAATAGATGATTTCAAGATGTGAAGATTCGATAATGTAGTTAATATCCTACAATTTATCTTGGCAACCAAATGTGGTAGGTCCATGTGATATTCCCATGAAATTAGTCCAAATGTAGTAGGGCCATGCGGTTGTCCCATGAAATTAGTCGAGGTGCGCACAAGCTGGCCCGAACACTCATGGATATATATGTATATATATATATATATAAAAAGATATATGTGGTTTTTCGCACCGCTGGACTTAAACTAAACTTGAATAGAATATTATATCACAAATAAAAAAGTGAAGATTTAGACCTATGATTATTAAGATGCCTTCACAACTAAACTATATTTAGATCAGTAGTTTTAACTTTTAACTCGAACTTAGTGTTGGTGTTACGTCAATTTGTGGGTGATTACATAATAAATCACTATGATACATGTCTGTGAGATATTTATATGTGTGAGATAGGGAGATCTAAGATGTTACACATTCTAGGTAAACTGATTTTGGTATGCGTTTACAAACTTTTAAGTTTTATGTACTTGAACCAGATTCTTCATGATGGATTGACTATTCCCCTGCCATTTAATTTGGAGATTTTGAAATGGGCAAACGAGACACGGGAAGTTTTAAAGAATGCTAAACTTCCTTCTCAGGTTAAGTTTTACAATATATATGCGACGGGTCTTGAGACACCACATACTGTTTGGTAAGCCTACATTTGAAACGATATTTTACAAAGGATTATTGCAATGAAATTATTAAAATCCTGCTATGTCAGTTTTTTACTCGGCTTCTGAAAAATGATGTATTATTTATTCTACAGCTATGGAGATGCGGAAAAGCCAGTTGCTGATTTACATAATCTACGATATATTGAGGTCACTGTTGTCTATTCTATAGCATCTTATCAAATATGATTTTACATTCTATAGGGTGGAACTGGAACCTTGAAGAAATATTGTCAGACAACTTTTTGCTATTTAACTCAATTTTATATTCTATTGTCTACCCTCTTTCGTCCAACTGTCTTTGAAGTTATGAAAAATCAATCTGGAAAGCTGACTTGAATTTTCATAATTTCAGCCCAATTATATTTATGTTGATGGTGATGGCACGGTTCCTGTGGAGTCGGCAAAGGTTTGTTCTTGTTTATTTATTATCATTATTTTTTTAATAATTGGGATATCGGAGTTCTACTCCTTGCATTATACTTATGGCTCACCCCTACTAATTCTGGGAGGTTTCGCCAATTTGCTATCTCGGGAAGATAAGAAAGATTTTAAGCTATCAAGTTTTCGACCTGGGGCTAAAATCGAGGACTTTAGAGGGTATCTCGAAACCTCTCAAACCATTTTTACTAGGAACTAGGCACCTCTTGGGGGTTTATCCCTGTTTCATTCCTCTTCCTAACTTATGATCAACCACGTAAAGGATGAACATCTGCCAATCATTAAGATGATTGCCTACAATTTGAAGATGTAACTAATTTTCTAGCCTTGTAAAATTCTAATATTTTTTTGTCTTTGCTTCTTTTGGCTAGTCTTTGTTGCATTTCCAACATAGTAACACGAGCAAAATAAACGTTCAGAAGCCACGATGCATTTTCTTTTTCAGGCTGATGGACTCGATGCAGTAGCACGGATCGGGGTGCCCGGTGAGCACCAGCGGGTTCTTAGAGACCACCGCGTCTTCCGGAGGCTCAAGCACTGGCTCAAGGCAGGTGATCCTGATCCCTTCTATGACCCGCTAAACGACTATGTGATCTTGCCAACAGCTTTCGAGGTCGAAAGTCATGTGGAGAAAGGTTTGCAAGTAGCAGCTCTGAAAGAGGAATGGGAAATCATCTCCCATGACCAAAATAAGACAGATGAGTTATGTAATGACAAGCCATTGGTGAGTTCCATTATGCTATCTCGAGTTACTGAGGATTGCCCGTCCTCGAGGGCCGAGGCTTGCGCAACTGTTGTAGTTCATCCCCAGCAAGACGGTAAGCAGCACGTCGAACTGAATGCTGTTAGTGTATCAGTTGATGCATGAAAGTGGCGCGGCCTGTTCTTCCAAACCCGACTGCAATCAGCCTCATGAGCATTTGCCATTGATGCCGTTTGATCGAATATCTGTACAGTCATTATCACTTGTTTATGTGGTGAGAAATGTATATTAAAATTTAGATTTTCTTTTATTTTTTATTATTTTTTTATGTATATAGAAGAGACATAACTAAATGATCGTTTCCTTGCAGTGCTTTAATAATGGGAGAATTTAATCATGTAAATAGAAATATAAATGATTTAGTTGTTTGTTTGTTATTTATTTTTATAAATTTGTATTCTATAATTGTCGAATTAATTTGATAAGTGAATTTTATTAAATGGAATGTAACATGAACTAGTTTGTTCCTTTAATAAATTGGTAAAGTATTAAAAACTTTATATGTCTAAAAAATCGTTTTTGGTGGTGGCAAAACAGAAGATATCTTCTTTAGAAAAACCCTGATTCGATTTAGTTTGATTTGAAAAATAAATTAGAAACACCCTTAATTAAAATTGATACGCTGCTAAAAATAAAATGGGACAAGATTGCATGATAATCTTTTTAAGTTAAATTATAAGATTGGTCACCTATTTAGTTTTTGTACTTTAGAATTTATAATTGGACAATATTGCATGATAAATTCTTTATATGTCTACAATATTGCAACGTACAATTTATATAAGATAAGATAATTGGTATTAAAATTAATGAAATAATTTAGGTTAAAAATTATTTTTGTCCCAATATTTTCATTGAATTAGTGAATTAGTTTATAAACTTCCCCGTGGAGAAGCCTCTCGGAAAGATGGAGCTGGAAGTTCTCCCACGATTTTATTCCATGTACTTTCAAATTTGTAACAATTTAGTCTACATGAAAAATATCGTTTAACATTTAATGAAATTTATTTCATGCGTTGCTTGACAAATTAGTTAGGGACCAAATTTGTCTGTAAATTACAAAGGATAATCAATCATTACATAATAAAAATTGATAATTTATTTTTACGAAATTTTTCACAATATAAGTTTAATTGTTACATAGTCTAAATTGTTACGAATTTAAAAATTCAGAGACTAACCATTACAAATCAAAACTCGGGACTAAATCGTTACTCCAATAAATATACAAAGATATTTTTAAATTAGACACAAAATTGAAAGTTAGAGTTTATCATATATAGATATATATATTGTTTGGCTATTTTTAGTTCAACCTATTAAAAAAACAATAGTTGAGGTGGGGGATTCAAATATATGACGTCTTGATTAGAGACAGGTGTCGTTGAGCTAAAACTCATGTCGGCAAAGGGCAAACACCTTTTACAGATGCAACACAATTAAAATATTTTAAGAATTAAACTTATAGATTAACCAACTTATAAGTAAATGAACCAACTGTTTTCATCAATTTTCCACCCTTCAATTTGAAGGGTAGGATAATCTAAAGAGAAATTATTCAATGGAATTGTCACGGTGATATATACAGAAAAAATAATATTTAAAAACTTCTCTTTTATACCTATAAAATAGATATATAAATAATAATGACATCCTTTTAATCATATTAAATAATTTCTTCTAATTACAAATATTTATAAACTGTAATTAAATGCCAACATGAGCTTAGCGTAATTGGCATATGTTTCAAACCAAAAAATAGATATTTCTAGAAAAGTTATAAAATTTTTTTTTGTAAAAACTATTTAAATTAACAAATAAATATTTAATCATTTTTCAGTAGGTTAAAAATAGTTAATTTTAATATTATAAAAAATGTCGATTTATATCTAACGTCGAACCATAAATATTTATGGCAATGCAACGTGTCACGAATATTTAATACCAGAATGGATTGTGGAAATTAAAAGATGATTTATTTTTTATTTTTTGCCCTAATCAAGATTGCATCTTTTAAAAGAGAACAGTGAGCGCGAGCATGCGCGCGCCAAAACCCAGCCGCGGCGGAGGGAAGACGAAAACGAAAATATTTTCGAGAGAGGCTCCGAATCCAAAATTTCTTTCTTCCGTCGAATCAATTCAATGAGATCTTAATCAGGTTATTTCGACACTTTCTTTTGTTCTTCTTAGAATTACTCTTGTTTTTCGTTCTCTGATTCTATCGTTATTTCCTTGATCGGTGTGATTTTGTTCTTATTGTTGCCTGGATTCAAGTCTAGGGTGGATTATTCCCCTTCTCGCAAGGGTAAATCAATACCCTCTTGAATAATATATACGCAAATCACAAATCTATACTGTTTCGGAAATTGATGTGTCTCAATTTCACGTCTATGTTGAGTGTCCGTGATTTGGTGTTTCCCATTTATTTGGCTTTGAAATTCCCATATGCTACAGGATCAATTGAGTCGATTGAAATGTGGATGAATTTTATCTTTCCTTCTATTTTTTTCGTTTTCCATTTTCTTTTCCCTGTTTCTGGTTTTGGAATTGAGTTTTTATATTGTTCTATGTGCTTCTTGCTTTGAATGATGACCGAGTGGTGACTTATTTGAACATGTATCAGCTGAAAGAGATGGTGTTAGCAGACGAGGAAATCACTAGACTCTTTAGAATACGAAAAACTGTGTTGCAGATGTTAAAAGACCGAGGCTACTTTGTTGGAGATTTCGAGATTGGCATGTCTAGAGAGCAATTTAGGAATAAGTATGGTGAGAGCATGAAAAGAGAAGACCTTGTTATCAATAAAGCCAAGAGAAACGATAGCTCTGACCAGGTATAATCTCATGCTATGCAATAATAATATGAGATTTTAGTGACTCATGCAGTACATTACCACAGGAAAAATTTCTATTTGAGTTCTTCTCAAGTACTTTGACATGGAAAATACTTCACTATTGATCTTTGATTAGTATAATCATATTATTTGATAAATATTTCCCATGTTTATGCAGAGTTTAGTTATAGGAATGTACAAGCTATTTGTTAATTCTTTTATTTGCGACTCTTTTATACAGATATATATTTTCTTTCCTGAAGAGCAGAAGGTTGGTGTCAAGACAATGAAAACCTATACAAATCGTATGAAATCAGAGAACGTTTTTAGAGCAATATTGGTTGTTCAACAGAATTTGACCCCCTTTGCTCGTACTTGCATAGGTGAAATATCTTCTAAATTCCATTTGGAGGTTTTCCAGGTAAATGTTAAATTTCTAACTGTTTCCTGGAGTTTTCTAATGTTGGATTGAATAAAATAGCATCATCATATGCCAGAAATTTAATGAGAACCGGAGGGACCTCGTATGCTTCTTCCTCAAAACTAGTTATCATTGAAAGATTGTTACGTTGAATTCCATCTAGAATTTCAATTGAAGTTAAGAGATCTAAGCAATTACTCGTTTAATCCCTCATGTATAGCTTTTTTTTTTGGTTTTATAAGAAATCTGAAACATATGTATTATATAGACAAAAGAGCACTAAGAACTGGGTAGAGGGCACCCCGCCCAAGAGCAACTAGAAGAGAGCTTTTAAATGGCTGACAATCATGCTAAGGCTTAGTTACAAAAGTTTTTTTCTATAATTAAGCATACACCAAGAAGATACCACCAAGAAGAGGTGTACTAAACATTCCTATAAAAAATATCAAAAGTGTAGGCTTTATCTTTGACGATTTCTTTCCAACTTAATGTGTCAAAGAAGAGCTCTAGCCACACAATTCCAATTCCAAAGGACCTTTTCTTTTCAAGGAAACATCCAACCTGCAGTCCTTTATACAGCCAACAGTCTATTTGCTTGGCAAAACAAACCGAGATGCCAAAAATATCCAATAGATAATGCCAACCTCGAACCACATAAGGACAGTGGATAGATAAATGATAAATGGACTCGCTACTTTTGAGGCATAAACTGCACACCAAGGGAGAAAGAGCTCAGTTTCTACATTTCCCTGCTTTAGCTACAAATTTCTTGTGATTTCCATAATACCGTGCCTACTCTTAATTTACTGAAGTTAATGCCTACCCATTTGTCACTTGTTGATGCAGGAAGCAGAATTGATGGTCAATATTAAAGATCATGTTCTCATTCCCGAGCACCAGTTGCTGACAACTGAAGAGAAGAAGACGCTGCTGGAGAGGTATACTGTAAAAGAGACGCAGGTTAGTATCAAATTCTTTTCCCCGAAAGACACCACATGTTGAGAATTAATTTCTAAACACATACTGAAACGTGTATCTTTTAGTTTTTAATGTGATTTTGAATTTTGCTTCAGCTACCTCGCATTCAGGTCACTGATCCAATTGCTAGATATTACGGGCTGAAGCGTGGACAAGTTGTGAAGATTATCCGACCAAGTGAGACGGCAGGAAGATATGTGACATATAGATATGTTGTTTGATATTGACCTGATTGGCCATTGAAGTTACGGTTCTTGGAGCAGTGGTTTGAATTTTAGGCAATGTTTCTGTTAGCGTGGGCTCAATCTTGTGGGGAGTTTCTGTAGGATTTTGATAGAATTTCAGCGGTAGTGGACTGTTATTCATACACTAAACTGAGTAGGATAATTACATTTGTTTCTTTTCGAGTTTGACAAGTGATGATGAAGATTCAAATTTTCAACCTTTTGGTAAAAAATACGTCTTAACTAATTAACCTATGTTCAGGCTGACGAAGATATGTTTCTCTTCGATTTAACCTTCTGTTGTAAGATAGATTCTTATGTGCACCTGTAGTTCATATAATATTTGCCAGTTCTAAACTTCGATAGAACTTTTGATATCTTTGAAGTCGCATGAGTACAGACAGAATCCAAAATTTTTGTGCTCCTACTATGTTAATTAGGAATCTAACTTATGGAGCCTATTTCATAGAGATATTATTTTTTTTTGAGCAACATAAATATGGAGTGAAGGATTGAACTTCCTAACTTTCTTTGCATGTCCTAATGACCACCAATCTAACCTATGTTGATTATTTTGTAGGGATATTATTTTTTCCTACTATTCTAAATATGTAATGGATGATTGAACCTTTGATTTTTGTCTGCATAATCTTTAAGGTGTAATTTAGTAGATAAGATATTTATTACCTAATTCTATAATTAAAATTTTAATTATTGATTCTCAATAGTTTTATGATCCATTTTGTAAAATAATTTTATTATATTTGCATTGATACTGTATATAGACAAAAGTAAAAAATATATATATCCATGTTAAATTTAGGGTATTAAATTTTGTCAGTATATGGACATTTCAATATATATATGTAGAAAAAAATATATATACCCATGTAGTTAAAATTAGGGGGTTGAATTTTCGTCAACAATGTTGATATTTTTTCTTATTGTTGCAAAAAATACAACAAAATACAACAAAATATAAATAAATATTAATATTAACAATTTTTACCTTAGATGCCTTTTTTGTTTAAAAAAAAAAAAAAAGGCTCGCGCCAAAGAGCAGATGATTGTGATTCTACCCAATTTACTTACCATTTCCAGAAAACCAAAATCTGTGAACCTCAGCGAAGCAGCAACCTGTTCCAGAAGCTTGGAAGTGGAAGTGGAAGTGGATTCTTTGCTTTCCATTACAACACTTTGAGTTTCAGATAATGGCGATCTCCATTGCCTTCTCCGCGAACACCCATTTCCCATTTTCTCCAATTTCCAGATCAATTTCCTCTCTCAGTCCAAGCCTCGCTCTTCTTTTTAACGCCCCAAGAAATGCCAATCATGGGTTTCTGCCAATTCGACTCTTGGACACCAAATTGGACAAAATCAGGGCTGCCTTCTCTCAAATATCTTACGACAAGCAGTACCCAAAAGTGGGCGCCAAGTCTCTCGGACCCATTCCACCTTCCCAGCTAATTCAAGTCGTTGAAAATGCCGCCAAGACTGGAGCAGAGGTTCTGCCAGTCCACCGCTTTTCATTAATTCTTCGTCTAACAAATATGACGATATTTTGTTTTTCTAAATTCTTTTAGTTCATTGGTTGGGTCTTCTTCCTTCACGCCTTTTGAATTTCTTGTTCGTGGGACATGGTAGTTTCTGATATAAAGAATGTAATATAACCAGTTAGAATCAAAATTTGGGAAATTGGGGGGGATATCTTGTATTTGGAAGTGAAAGATCAATTGGGGTTGTTTTACTTGATTTGATTTGGATAATTGGGGTATGCAATATTTTGGGAAGTCATCAAGATCACTCTGAAGTGTCACAATGCAAAACTGTGTTTGACCGGGTATCAAAAATATGTAACTGGGAATTCTAACTTCTGAAGTTATGATCAAATATTACTTGGAGCGCCAAGTGTCTGTTGCTGGGAAATTAAAAGGTCAATTGAAAGTTATTCTGTATCAGTCAGTGTCTGAATTTTAGCTTCTGAAGTTTGCTCTACTATGGAGTTTATTAACACGATTGATGCCATTTAAGAAAACGACACTTTAAGTATTTGCTTGTTCACTTCATAGTGTGACTTTTGAGACCTTTATCTTGATGTTACCAGGTGGTGATGGATGCTGTTAATAAGCCTCGGAATGTTGAATATAAGGGATTGACCGACTTAGTAACCGAGTAAGGATTTCTTTGGAATTTCCAACTACAGTGACATACTTTTTATCTTCGGTGGCTTATCAAACTATAACTTTACAAAATAGATTTTGTTTTGTGGTGTGATATGAAATTTTTTGTTTGTATGATGAAATTACATGGAGACGAAGGAGATTCCTAGCTCATGACTCTCTTGGATAGATTAAAGATGTAGAATGAAACATATACATGTTTTTGCATCTAAAATAGAAGTAAAGATATAGAATGAGTAGAATGAGATATATGCATGTTTTTAAAGCTATTGTTGAATTGCTGCATGTCATTCTTGAAAACTTTCATATTTGGCGCTCTACAGAATCTCTCAATATTTAGTATATATACAATGTTTTCGCTAAATTACCTCTAGCCAAAGAAGCTTAAGACTTGACCAGATATTGTTGTGGGTATGGTTTTGGTCTAGACTTTATTGAATTGCTCTATTTGTTCCGTCAGTTTTTAGAAATGACAAACTAAACCCTCATCATTTGATCGATCTCTTTACAGATTATAGCGATATTTAGAGGGAAATCCCCTCGGTTTGTGCAAAAAAAGAGTTGAAGATTTTTGGCTTAGTCATACGACCCACACCATTTTCTTAACGACTTAGTATGTCATATTCGCATTCTGTTTTTAGCCTGTTTTCCTGATTTACTTGCAGCACAGATAAAATGAGCGAGGCTGCTATCCTGCAAGTTGTAAGAAAGAATTTCAAAGATCACCTCATCCTTGGAGAAGAGGGAGGAATTATAGGAGATTCATCATCTGATTATCTTTGGTGCATTGATCCCTTAGGTTTGTACTTGCGACTTTTTCTTTTCTGTGGTATGAAAATATAAAGTAGTAATTAGTAAATAAAATTTTCAGTATTAGGAGATGCACCAACAGCTTCATAGTAGATGATTTGTTGCCTCCAAGATTTATTTGTAAGTCTTACTAATGATTACTTTGTCTTTCATTTGATGAGGTTAAAGCTAGCAATTAGATACTGAACTTACAGTTCCCATTACATCGAGGTTTCTGGTGACAAAGAAACTTTATATACCACATATGTAGTTTGTCCCTTGGATTCTTTTGTTTGATATTTTATTACTAAGATATGGTCAATCTGCAAGATTCAAACTCAATTCTTCTTGAAAGAGTATTCTGTAATTACTTTTCTTCACAAAGTTATTCCGTGAAGTTGGGTTCCAGTTATAGATATGTCTACTTGTAAATGTGTGAGCATTTTGAGCAGCAAAAGAACTTTTGTCTTGACATCTTGACTGCAAAGGTTTTTAGTTTGAGATGGTATTGTTAATTTTCTACTTTCTAGACATAAATCATACCTAGATTTGAGGACAATTTTATATCATCATTAATTGATTTTAATTTAACTTTTGAAATGTTTATATTGTCCCGATGATAATTTGATGTCATAATGTACTAATTCTTTTTGAACCATTGAAGTACTGGTTTGGTTTTATATCTACTCATTAGTTCATCTTGAAATCCCTTCTAATATATGGAGGACATGTTGAGTTTTATCATCATTTGCTTTTAGAATCCTGCGGCAGAATTTTTAAAGTTTATTCCTCTGTTTTATCATTACCATGTGTGTAATACAATAAGTACAAGTTGTCTAACCTCTTTATTCATCCAGATGGGACAACAAATTTTGCACACTGCTATCCGTCCTTCGCAGTATCTGTTGGAGTTCTATTTCGGGGAAATCCTGCTGCTGCAGCCGTGGTATTCACACTGTAATCTATTTGCATGCCTCGGAGCTGTGCTTTACTCATGGAGCAGTAAACAAAAAAGTTGACCATTAAAATTGAGTCACATTATTGATTATTCAAACAGATAACCAGTTTGTGCTTTTCTTCCCGTAGGATAAGCTGGTCTAAAATCATCAAAGCTTAAAACCCATCTTGTCTGTGATCTGAATGAAAGTTTTTAAAAACTAACAAAGAGAAACAAAATGATTCCTGAAAAATTTTAAACTTTGAGGAACCCATGTGGTTGGATTTGAATCATTCTTAGTATCTAGAATAGTCTGGTTGAGAATGAAATAGGAAACAACGAAAGTAATTATCTGGGAAACATCAAAGTGGTTATCGTAGCAGTTGGGCTTGGACATGTGACAACATAAAGATGAGATGACGTTGACAGAATAACATGCCATTTTCATAAAAATTATGACATAGCCACGATAAGCACGTGTGTTGAAATATATGCTTTACACGCATACCTTTAGGGGTTGGAAAAGCTCCCAGAAGTTTTTTTCCCTCTCTCTCTTGTTGTTGTAGTAGTAGTAATCTTTGGAAGCCTTTGAATATTTTATTAATCAATGAAATTTTTGTTTCTTGTTTAAATAATTGAAGTTTTTTCTCAAATCCTATAACAAACATTATCTTGTTTTGTTTTGTGGTAAATGGGAAAGAATCTTTCATCATATTTTCTATAGATCATGAGACAAAAAATGATAAACCAACGAAATAGATTATCAACTTTTAGATAAGTAATCAATCATCATATTTTCCTGGAAATTAAAGATCAAGGAAGGTTCATGCTTTCTTTTATTCAAAATGACAAACCAACGAAATAGATTATCAGCTGATTTGATTTTCTTTGACATGCTTGTTTTTTTTCAAGGCTTCTGATATCTTTATGAGGTTTTTGCTGGCATAACGTATGTTATTTTTCAGGTGGAGTTTGTTGGAGGTCCTATGTGCTGGAACACTCGCATATTTACTGCAACTGCGGGTGACTGTTCTTATAAATTTTTGCTTAAAATATAGTTTTGGTTCTTAAAGTTTATCCATATTTCTTATTTGGTCTTAAGTTTAAAAGGTTCTATATTAATCCTTCAAGTTTCAATAAGTTTCAAATTCAATCCTCAATGTTAAAATCTAAATAAAGAATTAATAACCAAAGTAACATGATTTGTTTTGTTGTTGATTAACATTAACATTTACATAAAATTATAGTTTATGATCTAGAGATGACAATATGGACATATTTTGCATTACTTGCACAGGATTGATAAAAGATAGGGTTAAAGCATGTTTAGGTAGTTGGAAAAGAAAGGAAAATGTTAGAAGACTAAAGGAAATTTTATGTCAAAATGTCAGGAAACAAAATATAAGTCATGGTCACTTTATCATTAAAGGTTTCAATATGAAGGTCTGAATTTGGAATTGATTACAACTTGAGGGACTAAAATGGAATAATATTTGAGACAACTAGAAATGGGTAATTTTAGGGTCTAAAGCTATATTTTACGCCTTCTATTTTTTTTATTTTATTTTTAGTTTCTGTTCCATTGGTTAGTTTATCTTTATATTGATGTTTGTTACGTTAGGTGGGGGAGCATTCTGTAACGGCCAAAAGATTAGTGTGAGTCAAACTAGCCAGGTGAGTTTGTTATGTAGAAAACAATTTGAAAATGATGACGTTTGTTAGCATTTTCATTGTCTTCCAACTCCCAATGCATTGGAGATATCTGTTTGCTTTGTTAATGAACTATTTATTATTTATTATTTATTTTATTATTATTATTTTGGAGAAATCTTATCCAAATTTTCATGGGGCAACAACGTTTACCTCTTTATGTCTTTTCTACTATTAAATTATTATATTTTTTGATTGAAAAAACTAATTGTCATACTATTGGAACATTGTTAGATATTTTTTTCCCTAATTCACAGATTTGATAGACACAATTAAAAAATCAGTTATATTAAGCATAAGATATAAGTTTGTGTCTAATATATTCTTGAATTTTAAAATGTCTAGGTCAGGGTTCTATTAAACACAAATTGTAAGTTTAGAGACTTATCAGACACTTTAAAGTTCAGAGACCTATTAGACACAAATAAAATTGAAAGGGTAGGAATCTATTAGATATTTTTTGAAGTCTAAGACTAAACTTGTAATTTAACATATATATGTACGTATGCAAGTTTCTTACTGCAGCTTTCCCTTGAAAATCCATGATGCTGAAGTAGTCATATATTTCTGCTGATGAAGATTGTAGCACTCTCGTGCTGTGTTAATGGTTTTTGTTTTCTTCCAAAACACTTGATCTACTACTTGACATCCATGCCCATGAAATTTGACTGTGCTTGCACATTTTCAGAAACTAAAGAATGCTCACGTCACATTCATCTCTTGTAATTAAGTTCATCAGAGAAGTATTCTCATTGTATTTCATAGTGGGGATAGCTTTGTTTGATGGCTTAACACTATTTTCTACTTCTTTCAGGTGGAACGATCTCTTCTGGTTACAGGATTTGGATATGAACATGATGATCCATGGGCTACAAATATGGATTTATTTAAAGAATTCACAGATGTCAGCAGGGTATTCAACTTCTACTGGTTAGCCATTTTTGACAAACAGTGCTCCGTCTACTGCCAACTGTCTACCTATTTACTAAAATTTTTTTTCTCGACTCTTCAATGTGCAGGGAGTGAGAAGGCTCGGTGCAGCTGCAGTTGACATGTGCCACGTATCTCTAGGAATTGTAGAAGCTTACTGGGAGTATCGTCTAAAGCCATGGGATATGGCTGCAGGTGTTTTGGTACTGCACTTGGTCTTGATGTGCATTATTTCCAGTCTTTGAATTGGACATATGAATAGGAAAGCTAAGGTTATTCTGGTGGCGACCTAAGAAACTCGTACAATTCAGAAGAATTTTACTCATTTTTCTTCAAGATGATGACCTCAAAGGAACCAGACTTTAGGATTTCTCTCTTATTCTTTAAGAAGTTGTTTCCATGTGCAGATAGTCGAGGAAGCCGGTGGAGCGGTGACTCGCATGGATGGTGGCAAGTTCTGCGTCTTTGATAGATCTGTTTTGGTTTCTAACGGCGTTGTACACGACAAGGTAATGCTTATGGTTCTGCACCCAGAATAGAAAATTTCATCTTCTGTATTTCTAGGTGCTGATTTTGGGCTACTAAAGGCATAAAAAATGATTGTCATCTTATTGATTGGAATAGTCTCCCCTCCAATCACAAAAATGATGGTGGCTTTGTCATTGGAAATCTTAAAGACAAGAAGATAGCTCTTAATACCAAATGGGGTGTTAGAGATTGCCACTAGAAAGAGCGTTGATAGTAAATATCTGCTCGATACTCACCGATTTACTAAAAGTCGTAGCAAAATTTGAAGAAACAACCCATGGGAGGTTGTTACAAGAAGGAAGTGGGTCACTGAGGATATACAATACATCATCAAAATTAGACTGACCATTTTACTAGCTTTTGGAATGCAGTTTGATTAATTTTCTTTCTTTTTTTTTTTTTTGAAAACAAGTTTTGTTAATTGATTAACCATTGAAGCTCATTTTTCCTACGCACTTCCAAATCATTAGCCAAAAATTTGCTAGTTTGTCCATGAGAAAACCATTGTTGGCTCATCATCAAGTTGTTCTGAATTGCAGCTTCTGGAGAAAATCGGTTCTGCCACAGAAAAACTGAAGAGCAAAGGACTTGATTTCTCATTGTGGTATAAGCCAGAAAACTACCAGACAGACCTTTGAACTGCGCCACTTGATATCCACTTTTCCAGTCTCCGAGAACAACGTTGCAGAACGAAATTGCTGTAAGTTTACATCAGGTAGAGCCATAATTTTTCGCTGTTTCCCTTTCCAAATAATAATAATAGTTTCAACTTGAGGATGTTTCATATTCTGCTTACATTGTTTTCCAAACTCAGGCTATGAATGTTTAGTTGAGATACATACACCACATCACATCAAGTTCGGTTAATGTGATGTTTTATTTTTGTTCACCTTTGGTTCAATGACAATACCTTTGAGGATCATCCCCCTCTTCCAGTGTCCTCCATATTTATACATGCTAAACTTGATCTCGCCGTCGCCAGACTTGTCAGGAACAACCTTGAATTCGCCTATCGGTATCTTCACCCACTCAGCTTTTTTCTTTTCCTTCAATGTTACTTTATTCTTATAGATTTTCCCATCTGGCTCCGTGAGGCTGATGGTAACTGGAACGTTCCATCCGTACGCATCCTCTGTGATCTTGATCTCAAATACTGCCTCGTACAATGTGTTTGGTGAGAGGTCAGATTCCTTAATCTTCCCATTGATTTCAAGCCAACACACGTTTAGAAGCTCTATGATTTTAATAGTCTTATTGCTACTGCTGTAAAGAAAAAAGAAAGCGGATTGGGACCAGATAGAGTAGGATCACAGGTAAAATAGATTGAGAAAAGAAGAAGTTACGAAGTAAAAGACAATATTTAGCTTCATGCTATARCTCATTGGATTTTTGGGATGGGTTGCTAATCATGGATGTCCACCTATTTATAGCCCATACACACTTGCTCATCAAATAAATTTTACGCTACATATTAGCCTCGGATAAAGTGATGATCTAGCAGCCATATATTTTCCACATATTGGCCTTGGATAATGTGATGATCTCGTTGCCACGATTTTGCAACATCTTGCTTTCTAGTAACTTTTAGTGACTTTAATTATCCAAGGAAGCTCCTTGGATAGATTTGACAAAATATTTAATCCAGTGGTTTCTAGAAATTTCTTGAATAGGCTTGACAAAATATTATTTAACAACTTCAGATGTCACGGTGCCATTAGACAAAAAAAAAAAAAAAAAAAAAAAACTCGGCAAAATCTTTTCCCGACAAAACAACAACAGAAGTTAATAAAGAAAATGTTAGTATAAGATTATTATACCTTAACTTCGAATGCCATTTCCAGTACCTGTTGTCTGAACTCCATTCTATTGAGAGAGCTTTGGGAAATAACATGTAACATTTATTTGAATTCTCATCAAACCAACGCATCTGCAAAGTATTAAAAAACAATCAAGGAAAAAGAAATCTTTCTTTTTCTTAAATAATTGATAGCTAAACTAATTAAGATATATCAGTGTACTAAAAAAACAGATATATCAGTAATATTTCTTAGTATCGTCGCATCTATCTAGTCCACCTAATTTTAGAAAATTTCTAGATATCTAAGTGCMTATTTGGCATGTCATCCGAATTCTATTTCAGATTTGTTTTTGAAAATTGTAGTTTTTTAATTTGAAACTTTAAAATACAGAATTGATAAATACTCTATCTCGTATTATAAACTAATTTTATTTTTACTACAATTAAAACGTGTAAAACATAATATTTTATAAACTATATAGTATTGTAAAATAATAGTTATACAAAATCTATAATGTTAATTTTCATAATTGGTTTTAAAAAAATTAATTAATTAAATAGTATTCTAAATTGAACTAGAAATTTAATTGAAATTCAATTTCTAAATTTACTACCAAACACATTCGAAAACATTGAAACTATGACATACAATCATTGTTTTTCATTGCATCTTATTACTAGCAAAACGCACCCTAAACTGACTTTTAAAATTATGTCCATTTGGTTGATTATACTTGCAAAAAAAGTAATTAAACTTTCAATTTTTTGAATGATTGAAATTAATACAAGAGCCCTTCAAGTACAAAATTGAAAATTCAATACGAGGACAAAATAGGCAATATTTTGGAAATTTCATAAACAAGTTTAGACTAAATAGGTAGACGATCTTGAAACTTCAAAGACCAAACTTATAATTTAATTAAACCTAAAATCGAACTACCTCATTCACATGTCTATATATATATATATACTAAGATCTTTATTATTATTTCAAGATCTTGAAATGAGTATTAGAAATATTATATCACTTGCCTTTTTGTTGTCGTACAAGAGTTCTCCATCAGGGAATTTGACATCACTAAGCTCATCCACTCTTCCGGTGGCGTCGTTAGGCTGATTTCCGTGCTGCAGAAAATCCATGAAACTCGAGATCTCATTGCCCATTTTTCTCACAGTAGGGACAATAGAAAAGTTGGGGCTTAGGCTCTGATTTTATAGGGGTTTAATAAAAAAACCTTTTAAAAAAAAATTTTTAATTTAATTTAATTTCATTTTCAAAATTGATATGGTGATGGATGAATTTTGATGGGAATATGTTCTCTTTGTTGTTTGTTTGATAAGATACTTGGAAAAAGGAAAAAAGGGGTTAGAATAAATCTGCAAAATTGAAAAAAAATAGCAAATAAGCTTGAAGTTGAACATATTCCTGTATCTATTTTGA
>NW_019104509.1:1382350-1395999 GCF_001995035.1 Momordica charantia
AAGAAAGATAAGTGCTGTGGATGAAATAATATGCTCTTTAATTTCCTTCAAACTTTTGACACACTCTCAAATTTCCATAAAGACACCCTTAAGTGTTGAGGGGTTGATTTAATAGCTAATTAACAATTTCTGTTTTTTATTTTTAGTTTTTATGTTTTCTAGTTACCCTTGAAAGATGACAGGATTAAGCAATCTGCTGAAGTGCTGTGAAATGTAAAAGTGAACTTGTAGGGGAGCGTTCCGCTTTTGAGGGAAGCACCCGCGCGAGCAGTGGTGGACGAAGCGGAAGCCAGAATGTTGACTTGAGTAACGCAAACATTGGTGAGAATCCAATGCCCCAAAAACCTATACCTACTAATTTGGTGAACTTGAGATGCATTTTTCCTCGAGCTCCTGAAAAAGATTGGAAAAGAAAAATCATATGTGTTTGATAACTGTTTTTTATTTCAAACCTATTTGATAACAATTTTTGGTTTTCTGTCAAAGAGTTGAAGAGATATTTTAGAGAGAGAAAAAACTATATAGGGTTGAGATGACAATGAGGTGAGACATGAGTTGGGATACCTCCTCAATTTCCACCTCACTATTAAAAAACTCGACAAAAAAACTGTCACAAATTGTTTGGGTGCAATTTTGGCGGAAAAAATGCTACTTTCCAAATTTTAAAAATTTTATGACAATTGAAAACAGTCATGTAAACTGATTATTTATTTATTTATTTAATTCAATGACAGTTAAAAATTGTAATGAAACGGTGGAGACACAATTTTGATAGGAAAAAACGCAAATTTATGGATTTTGTAAAATTTTGTGAGTTAATTTTTAAAATCTATAATTTTTTCTATTGGACGACAGTTAATTTTTTTGGATTTCATTACAATTAAAAAAACATGACACGTAATAAAAAAATTTGTCACAAATAGTTTTGGACATGTTTATTATTTAATTTTTTATTATTATTTATTTTTGCAAGAATTTAATACTTTATCTTACCTTTTGTTTGCCTCCAGAATGTCTAAGAAATCATTTTAAATTCAATGATTTAAAGTCTGGAGAAATAATTATAAATTATTTATCTTACAATGAAATAATTTGAAATGAATATAATCAAATTTAGTTGTTTGGATGTTTCGCTGGAAATAAAAATAAAATAAAAAATTTATTGAGTTAGGTTTTTTTATCATTTGAGTATTAAATATGTTGTATTTAGGGTGTCTTTTAAAAAGTTGTTGGTGGAAGAAGTACTCGAGTAGCCTAACACGATGTGTTGGATTCTATTAGATAAATTATTGGTTGGGTGGTTATTAGTTAGGAAAGTCAAGAACCAACCGGTTCGTTTGATTTGTCGGTGTTGATGTAAAATTTTGGTCTAAATTTCACCACATTCGCACCAATCTTCAGTAATGAAAAAGAAATTGACATCAATCTACAAAACAAAGATACCTGGATATTGGAGTGGTGTTAGCCACACAACTTGTGATGCCTAAGTTATAATCAGAAGGTTGATGATTGTCAAGAGTATAGTTTTTCAGTGTAGCTTGATTGTGAGATTTTTTCGATGCTCCCGATTTCTCCTCATCGCTCCATCTTCATTGGGGGTCGTCCACCCCTTCGTCTTTTAACAAAAATATGGATTCCACTCCTCGGCTCAACTTTTTCCTTCTAGGGACCATACAACCCCTATAGGATGTGAATATGGTTTAACGAAATAGCTTTATAAAAATTTTTAGTATTGTGGATCCGCTTTACTGTCGGCTGTGTGTTCTCAACCCACTTTTAGTATCGAAATGGGTTCCTTACAAGAAAGRATTACTTCTACCAAGGAAGGGTCCATAACGATTTGACCTATTATGCTCGTGCCACGGCATTTGCACCCAAGTTAAATAAATAAGTAAGATTTTTATAAATAATTAATTTTATCACAAATAAATTATAAACACATTTCAAGCATTATAATTAATTTTAATGTAAAGATGCATAATAAACATGAATAACAAATTTTTGACAATTAATTTCATGTAATTTATGATAAAAAAAATTAATTACAAAAATTAAATAGAAAAATATTTTACAGAGATAGGTTTAAAATCAAAATTCATTTGGGACCATTGGATCTTCAAATGTTTAAAATGAAGGGTGGAGATCTAATTGTAATATAATAATAATAATAATATATTAAAAAAATAAACCTCCATAAGTCCCGACCGCCAGAACCTCTTTTAAATTATTTTTTTTTTTTAAATTTTAATCAAATCTGTTCTTTTGTCTTTACGGTAACATCTGTTTTTTCAATTTTCCTTTTTCCTTTTTAATTTCATTTTCTTTCCTTTCTTTTCTTTTTTGTTTTAAATCCATTATTTTCCTTTCTTTTTCATTCTCTCTTTTCTTTTCAATTTCTTTTTCTCTTTTGTTTTTCTTTTTGAATAATACGTTATGCCACATGTCATCATTTCACTGGTCAACGTCCGTCACGTTATCCGCTTGGATATTTTTCCTTCAAGCTTGTTTTAATCATAACTTTTTCGTTTGAGTTTCGATTTGGGTAATTAAAAAATCTCTGAAATTGTTGTATCAGGCTCTATGATGTGGACACTCCAAAACAACTAAAATTTTCGATAAACAAAATTAGATTTGTTATCATCCAAAATATTAATTAATTTGAGATTAAGGACCAAAAACAAACATGAAGGTGACCTAGATTAATCAACCTTTAAAATAAAAAGATCATAAGAGAGAATAAAATAAAAAAGCTAAGAAGAAGAATAAACCTCGAATTGTGGTGGGAAATAAGTGAAAAAATTTATTTTATAGTTCTAAGAAATAAAGAGAGAGATTTTGCTACCTATAAATATTCTATGATTAAACACTACTAAATGAGGATGATAAAAACTTTTTATATTCTAATATTTTAAATGTAAAATTAAGTAGAATTTCAAAGGACAAACAGAGAGAAAAAGATAATGAATTTGAGAGAGAGACAAAGGTGAGAATTTAGATATAAGTGGGGAAAGAGAGAGTAAAATATGAGAGACAGATAGTCCAAGGGGAAGAGACGAAGTATGAAGAGAGTAAAAGATAGGTTTGAATGACAAAATTGTCATAAAACTAATAAAGAAAATGTTTGCTAACACAGTGTGTTTTTTATATAGTATATACTATACATTTGATTGATGACCTATACCATTTATAATTAATTCTTCAGTTGAATTATTGTACTAATTAATTACAATTAAAAGTTGATACAATTTTATTAAATACATTTGTTTTGAATTTAACTTTTATAAACTAACAACGATTAATTATTTAAAATTAACTCGGGTTAAACTGGTTGAAAGTTGATTTTGATTAATTTCAATACTCTGCAATTAATTAAAAGCAATGAATCATTGCAAACATGAGCTTAGTTTTTTACGATACAAGAACTTGGTTCACCTTCAAGGATGATGTTGTCAAGATAACGAGGTAGTCCTGGTTTATTATTAATTACCCAATGGAAAACTTAGTAATATTCTCCATAGAAACTCCAATTCGACGAGAGTACTATCATGGAAGCAAAGATTTCATATTGGGGGTTGCTTCTGCTCTTACTTATCTGAATGAAGAATGTGAGAGGCAAATAATTCAAAGAAATTATGTGAAGATTTGCAATATAATTGAAACTTGTTTCTAACCAAGTAGCTAGTCCCCATGTGTAAAAAAAAAAAAAAAAAAATTTAAGACCATTAATTCTTTAGGGTAAAATGTACGTTTAGTCCCTAAAGTTTCAAAAAGTGACCGTTTAGTCCCAACCTTTCGAAAATGGTTCTAAAAGGTCCCTAAAATTAAACTTTTTTTAGTGCGACCAATGAAATGCTGATGTTATTCACAGAAAACTGACGAGGGTTATAAAATGGATGTTTATTAAATTTATATTATTTTTTAAACTTATGTACAAAATCAATTGTCAAACTTAATAAATTGGAAGGAAAATTCTAAATCAGTCCAATTCTTCTCGTATTTACCCCTTTCCACTTTCTTCATCCTTGCTATGGCTCCCTAGCTACAAGAACATTCTCCCCAGACATGGCTTCATTTCCATCCTCGTCTCGGAATGTCGGAATTGATGGAACTACCCCTACCTAGAATCTGGATCTTCTCAACTTCACGCTCAATGGGAACCCCCGGTATCCACGTCTTTAGAATTAAATTCGATGTGTTTATGCCAATCAAGAATATTCAACGACCCCAACGAAAATCAGGTGTGGGAATCGATTTTAATTCCTTGACCACTAATTACTTCATCGATGACCGTGGGTTTTGGTCGGGCGACGGCCCGATTCTTAAAGAAATTGGCGGTCTCTCATTTGCTGGGTAAATATACGCTGCATATATAAATTATGTAATACTAGCAAACAGATTAAAGAAACTCTCCTTTGTTGGTTAAATATACACTGCATATATAAACTGTATAATACTAGCAAAAAGATTACAACATAACTGGCTATAAACGATACAGATACTGACAACTTAATAAATACTCAAACTTGATAAATATAGTCGAGACATGCTTCAATAGCGCTGACCTGAAGACAATTATTCGCTCTGCACAAGTTGCCGACAGAATACAGCGATCGTCTTAGTAGGATACAACGACTAACCCCAGTAGAACAATAACCTCAAACTACTCGAATCTGACAGAACTCTTAGATACTTGCTCTCAACAAAAACAAGAACAACACCACAAAAGAAGAGAGAATTCTTGTGAGAGGAAGATGAACTGAAATGAGAAAACTTGATATGTCAAATGAGAAAACTTGATACGCAAAAGGAGGAAAACCACAACTATTCCAACCATGTAAATCTATCACACAAAATTAAACACAGGTAACATTTTTAAATATGTAATTAACACATAAAGGTAAAAAACTTCTCAAAAAACTTAAGTTTAACATCATAATTAAATTCCTCAATTTCATTCAAAATTCACTTTCTTTTGCACATTAAAAATCCAACATCCTTCTCACCGTGCACAATAACTTATTTTTCGGGAAATTTAGAATTCTTTCTTCCAGTTTACGAGTGTGATGATGAATTTTGTAGAGTTTGTTGGAGAAAGAGGAGAGAGAAAGAGGAGAAGTGGGGAGAGATTGAAATAAAATGCCACGTAATTTTAAAAATGATATAAATTTGATCTAGGGATCAAACTGTCACTTTTTGAAATTGAGAAAACCTATCCCCAGACTTTCACGTACTAAAAAATTATTCTGGCATGAAATTACGATAACATTCTCACAAGTAAGTATTTTGAAAAATGTCGATCCACAGCTTAAATTGAAGTGCACCAAAGCAAGGAATTGGAACCATCATCATCGCACCAATCATCATGGGAATTGAAATAGTAGCCTTATTGTAGAGAAGAAAGAAGGTTGCACTAAAGGTGACGAACATGCACACAATGGAGATGAACAGCGAGCTGAGTCCCAAAATTAATTTAGCTGGCAAAGAGTGCAAGAAATCTTCTTCTGTGTAGCGTGAAGTTAGGATAGACAAGAAAATCAAAATAGAAGTTGAGGATGAGATCAAAGCGGTCGCATCGGATAAGATGAACACGGTGAACCAGATGTTTGGTTGAAAAATAGGAGTGCCTGTCTTATCATAATTGCCGGGAATCGTGAAGGCTGCAGCGAAAACTACGGTAGCGATGAGAGTTGAAACAACCATACAAGAGTTTGCTGTGTTTTGCATCCATTTCTCGCCCTCTGTCAGTAGATCCTTGTGTTCTTTCGTGAATAATTGGCGTGGTGTTAACTTGCTTTTTTGCTCTTCAGAGGATATTTGATGTGACGTTATCATTAACTTTTTGTTGTCGTCGAGCCGTAGTAGATCTTCGTGTTCTTCCGTGCATGGTGTTGACTTTTTGCTGTCTTCGCATTTGACCTCGACTAGTAGCTCTTTGTGTTCTTCCTTTTTCGTGTCTTTGCATTTGGCCTCGAGTTGGGAAACTGGAACTACCTTCTCAATTTCATTGAACCAAATCAATTCACGTTGCATTTGAAGAGCTGCTCCGGAGACCTTGTTGAGATGATGAGGAGCAGCTAGTTTGGCAACCAAATACATTATGTCGTTATTATTCTCAGAAGTGTTTTTTACTAGGAAGTCATTGAGCCAACCCACGTCATATAACAGCTTCCACACAACTTCAAGTCGATTCTCAATAGCTATATGAAGTATGGTCGTAGCATCAACATCTTTTTCCCATAAAATCTCTGGGAAAAACCGAAACACCTGAACCAGAAACTCAGCATTTCCTGCCTTTGCAGCCACATGCAATAAATTCGGTTTGCTAATCAACTTTACAACATCCTCGTATGTTGAAAAATACGAAGCATATTCAAACAACGATTGCAGTAATCTAGTAGCTGCTTCCTGCGTCATATCTTTTTTGTACAACCCCTTTATAGCTGTCGTCAAAAACAAAAATTAAAAATTAAAAATTTAGGATGATCCTAATTTGTCAAACATGATCCGATCCATCAAAGCATACCTTTAACTATGCGCACTTTCCAACTGGTTGCGGGCATCCAGCTATCCCTGCCTATTGGTTTTCTGGCCATCACCTCGAATGGAGTCTCGCCATCATCTCCGCTATGGTCACCATTCTTCTTCTTGCATTTCCTAGTCGCTAAATAATTTACGTCCGATTCAAGAATTTCCAAACTTATATCTGATCAGCAGGAAACGCGAGATTAGAATTGTACGAACGAGAAAATTAAATACTTGCGTCGCACATATTATATTATATTGTTTGAGTTACCATATAATTCGCTGTTTAAGGTGGCGTTGAAAATGTGAACCTGTTCTTCTACTGGTAGCTCGTGGAAAATAGTTTTGGACAAGAGGTAGTGAGCCATGTCTCTACGCTTGAACAATACTGCTATGAGGAGGGGAGTTTTTTGGTCTGAGGAGCCACACTTGGATGGAAGATCTTTGTCCATGGCCACCATGAGCCTAGCAATTTCTGTGACTCCTGATGCAGCGGCAAAGCAGAAGGCAGTGTATCCATCTTTGTTGCGTATGATCAAGTCATCCGGCTTCATTTTGTGGAGCAGATGCTTCACGAAACTTGTGTGCTGGGCTTTCACAGCAACATGAAGAATGGTGTCTCCGTTTGCTGTTAACTTAGCGCGAACCAAGTTCTTTTCCTGCCCGGCCTCGTCTATCAGTTTTTTGGCATACGTCCACTGACCATTCAATGCAAATTCTCGTAGAAGAATTTTTCCTCGATCTGTACTTGGTAAAAATCTCGTAAGATTCCAAGTCACCTAACAAAAAGTTTATAATAAACACGGATATCTCCTCCCTTGGTTTCAAAGATCATTTTTTTAAGTGGAAAAGAATAAACCAGAGGCTGACCAAACTTAATTTAACAGAAAATAACATCTATATAAAAAAAATATGAAATTTTAAAAATGAAAAAGTTTTTTATTTTTACCTTCATTCTTGAAGTCCAAGAGCCGACCCGGAAGTAGCTTATGAAACTTTTGAGTAGCTGTGGGTAGCCGTGGGCTGTCGTCGTCGGTAGACGTGGTAGAACGAAATAATCGTCCCATGGAAACCAGGTATGGTTAATTACGTTGCTGCCCTGCGAGATGAATGAACTGCAAAATGAACCGCAGAGTATTTGTAGGAAGCAGATGGAGGTCCTTTATGCCTTCAAAAGTGCAAAAAGGAAAACAAATAATGGAAAAATTATAAGCAAAGAATAATACTTTATTATTATTTTTTCCTTTGGAACTAGCCAAGAATAATACTTAACTTCTTGTCCATAGGTAGGTATATTAGAAAAAATCACACTTGAGAGAGAAAATAGGTTTTTTTTTTTTTTTTTTTTTAAAGAAAATGTTTGGGTACGTACTTATCGATAAGACCTAACTCATTAGTTCTTCACAAGAAAATTATTATGCTTTGTTGATATATAGGTTAGTCATAAATGATTTTAAATTTCAAGATTTTTAAATGATGGAAATAATTTTAAATTCTTAATTGCATTCGGAACAAAATGAATTTTTTGATAACTTGAAATGATGTCGTGTAACCATCCTTAGATGGTGGAGTGAGGGAAAAGCCTCGGCTACGTGCTCCGCGAGGCTTGAATAATACCACCACACTCCTAGTAGTTGAAACCAAATGAATTTCAAATAGTTGAAATTAAAATTTATTATTTGAATGTTGGCCAGAAATGAAAAAGAGATTTACTTGGTGTCCCGAAGTGATATTGTATTAATAATAGTGGTTTTAATAATGAATAGGATGCTAATCCATATAAAAATTAAGTTGTTTAATCAAATGAAAGTAAAAAAATATATATTATTTAATAGATCACTATTATATATATTGGAAAAGGGACATAACACCATTAAAAATAATTTTAATGTAGACTTTTAAAAGAATAAAAAAAAATTATTTTTTATATATTTTCAAATAAAAACAACCTCTTTTTGAAATAATATAAAAATAACATTTTTAAAAACAACTTTTATATATATATATATATAACTTTTCTAAAATAATATAAAAATAACAACTTTTTCTTAAATAATTTTAAAATAACAACTTTCATATAAAAAAATATAAAAAATATAAGTAGTAAAAAAAAGAAAATCAATGCTTAAAGATTTAAATCCCAAGTCATATAAGAAAGAATCGAGAGGCCTACGCTACTAGGCCAAATAATATATTAAATTTGAGGGCAAGCAAATAATAGATATTTATAGCAAATCACGCATACCACGATATTAAGGAAGAATCAAGAGACATACACTATTGGCTCGTTTGGTAACGGTCTCATTTCCAGTTTCTCGTTTTTTGTTCTTGTTTCTATTTTTTTTTTTAGAATTAGAAACAGAAATATGTTTTGTAATCATTTCTATTTCTTATTTGTTGGAAAAAAGATATAGAAACAAAAATATGTTTGATAACTATTTCTGTTTCTTATTTTCATTTTTTTGCAACATCTTGTAGGTGATATTTGAACCTACTACAACCTATTGACCTAGAATATATACCTTACTCATGTTAACTAATTTTTATTTTTAGTTTGACAAAATTTAGTAAATATAATATAAAAAGATATAACATAGATTCGAAGAATAATATTTATTAAAGAAAATATAATTTAGAATATAAATTTCTTTGATATAAAAGTATCAATTATTAGCTTAAATAAAGACTAAAATTTCAAAATATTTTTAATTTTAAAAATAGAATTTTTTTTGTTTAATAAAATATAATAACTTTAAATGAAGAATAAATTATCAAAATATTGTAAGTTAAAAAATATAAAACATTAAAAAAGGAAAAAACAATGTATCCAAAAAATTTTTAATTTTAAAAATAGATTTTTTTTTGTTTAATAAAATATAATAACTTTAAATGAAGAATAAATTATCAAAATATTTTAAGTTAAAAAATATAAAACATTAAAAAAGGAAAAAACAATGTATCCAAAAAATTTTAATGTTAAAAATAGAACTTTTTTTGGTTTAATAAAATATAATAACTTTAAATGAAGAATAAATTATCAAAATATTTTAAGTTAAAAAATATAAAACATTAAAAAAGGAAAAAACAGTGTATTAGAGAAAATATAATTTAGAACTTGTTTTGATATAAAAGTATAAATTATTATTTTAAATAAAAAATAAAATTTTAATTTAGAAATAGAATATTTTTTGTTCAGAAAATATAATAATTTTAAATAAAAATATACTTTGAAGTAAAATTTTTAAATACGGTCAATTTAAAAAATAGGGAATTTTTTGTTTAAGAAAATATAATAGTTTTAAATCAAAATAAAATTTCGAAACATTTTAGATTATAAAAATATAAAATATAAAAAAAGAAAAAAAATAGTAAAATATTTGTAATTTAAAAAATAGGAAATTTTTTATTTAAGAAAATATAATAGTTTTAAATCAAAATAAAATTTCAAAACATTTTAGATTACAAAAATATAAAAAATATGAAAAAGGAAACAAAAAAAATAGTAAGTTGCGTGACTTGGTGGTCAAACACGGTACTTTTCATATAATGATAATCATATACACTAGAAGACCATTGAATGCGCTTTTAAAACTTGAGACAAATATATTATTTAAATTAAAAAAGCGTCTGGACACAAAATAAAGAAACAGAAACGGCAAAAACGAAACTACTTTTCGTAGTTTCAAAAAATTGGTCCATTTTTTGGAAACGTTTCTCAAAATTTAGAAAGAAGAAACAAGATTGGTTATCAAACATGTATGTTTCTCAAAAGATGAGAAACAGGAACAAGAAACATGAAACGAGAACGTTAACAAACGAGTCTTATGATGATAGGTGAAAAAGTTGTACATCTAAACTTCTAATTTTAAAAATTAAACTCTTAAAATTTGGTTAGAAATATCTTTTTTTACTATCTCCTCTCTTTCTACTTTCTCTCCTTGTTCTTCCTCTCTCTACTTTCTATTTCTAAAAATTAGATAGTTTTTTTTCTTGATCATCGTGATCAAGAATCATTGAATTTAAATTGAGAGTTGAAAAATGGAAATGAAATTGGGGTAAAAATAGGGAAAAAAAATCTTAAATTTGTTCCTACTTGGTGTCAAAATCGCACTTTAATGGAACTCGAAAACCGATTGTGTGACACTTCTTCCGCCCACAAGCAAGTTAGCCAATAAGAAATCGGATAGTCGGTGGCACAACAGCTATATGTTGCGACCTCCACCCCCATTCTCGGGAAAATGGTTTTGGAAAACAGGGTTAGAGAAAAAGATTTTGGAAAATGTTTGAAAACATTTTGGAAAGTTTGTTGTATGCTTGAATGCAAGAGAATAGATTAGCGGCAAGACAATATTACAATGCAATGTAGGGAAGATGACTAGGCGTTCCCCCTATGGTACATTCTATGGCATATTTGATCTGACAGTGTGTACGTGCAAAGTGGCGAGGAGTCACTCGCCACCAAAAGTACAATGAAAAGTAAACAACATACAAAACTAAATACATAACATAAAAGTATGTGGAAAGAGGTAGTTATGGGCATGCGACCACAGGCAACAGGCCTTGGACGAACATGACCATGCATGACATTTTCCCCCACTTAAAATGATTGACGTTTCTGTCAAACCATTGCTGCTCGAACTCTTCAATCTCTGCTACAGTTGTCTTCAGGTCTTCGACACGCTCCCAATTGATCTCTTCATTTGGAAGTCCTCTCCACTTGACTAAGAATTCATGTACGTCTATCCGTGGTTTTCCCACTCGGCTTGTTTTATTGGCGAGGATTAACTCAACTTCTTTGTCAACCTTGTTTGTCAATGTGACCGCTGGATGAGTTACCTCATTTTGTGTGGGGTCGATGGTATCCGGATGGTAAGACTTCAGGTTGCTCACATGAATCACTGGATGTATTTTCATCCACGAGGGTAGTTGTACCCTATATGATGTCTTGCCCACCTTCTGAAGGACGTTAATTAACCGGTCATTCGTATTTCAGTACAAGGCGCTGGTCTTTGTTCCCCCGGAAGCAAAGTTGTTCAGGTCTCAGCTTCACAAGAACTTGATCTCTTGCTCGGAACTCTAAAGGTCCGTGCTTCTTGTCCACACACTTTTTCATGTGTTTAGACGTCTTCTTGAGATATGCTCGAGCCACTTGTGTTGATTGTCGCCATTCTTTGGTGAAGTGGTAATCTTGAGGGCTCTTTCCCACATAAGGGTGATCAACAACATGATGCAACACAGGTTGTCTCCCACATACGATTTTAAAAGGGTGTTATTCTAACAATTGAAACATAACTGAGCCACGTCAAACATTTGTATCCAGTTATTTTACCGAGCGTCAATAAAGTGGCAGAGGTACTCTTTTAGCATACTGTTGAAACGCTCTATTTGACCATCTGTCTGTGGGTGATAGCTCGAAGATATGTTCAAATTAGAGCCTAGTAGGTGAAAGAGTTCTGTACAGAATGTCCCTGTGAATCGTCTGTCAATATCGCCCACAATGCTTTCAGGGACTCCCTATAGTTTCACAACGTTTCTGAAAAATAATTGTGCAGTCATTTCGGCCGAGCACATCTTCGAAGTTGGGATGAAGATCCCATACTTAGAGAACCGGTCGACTATCATGAGGATTGCTTCTGTCTCCCCGAGTTTTAGTAGGTGGGTGATGAAGTCGAGAGACATGCTCTCCCATGGTCTTGATGGAACTGGTAGGGATTCTAGCAGGCCCGCAATCTTGGTTCACTCCACTTTGTCCTGTTGGCATATGAGACACATTTTAATATATTGCATCACGTCGTCTCTCAGATTGGGCCAATAGTAGCCTTTCTTTAGCAGGACATATGTTCTCTGCTACCCAGCGTGTCTTGCCCACATCGTGTCATCACACTCTCCCAGTAGGAACTTCCTCAAGTTCCCAGAACGGGGAATGTACAAACAGTTGCCTTTGGTGAAGAGGATGTCATTCTCGACCCAAAACTGCCAAGTCTTCCCTTCGTTGGCCAACTGAATAATCGCTTGAGCAGCTGGATCGTTATGTAAGTTCTCTTTGACGGTTTCACGAATGGATCCTGTCAATTTACTCACTTTCAAGTGAGCTAACATGCACCGGGTTGCAGGTTCACTCTTTCTACTGAGGGCATCTGCTGCTTGGTTCGCCCAACCTTGCTTATGTTCAAACTGAAAATCAAATTCGGCAAGGTATTCCTGCCATCTAACTTGCTTTGACGTTAACTTTGGTTGGTTGAAGAAGTGGCAGATTGAACTGTTGTTAGTCTTGACGACGAATTTGGCCCCTAGGAGAACCGTTCAAACTCCTTCCTTACTATCCTCTGTACATTAAGAAAATGGTTTGTGGGAACCATCTTAAAACTGAGAGGGGCATCGAGAGATTGATAGAGATGTTCGCTAGAGTTTTCAAAACTCATTCAACAGACGACCGAGGAACCTAAGAGAAAAATGGGAGAACCTCCATTTTAAAAGGGAGCAACTTCCCCACTCACCACCTCCTGGTGGGAAGTGGGGGCGTTTCCTCCATTTTTTCTCTTAAACAAGACTTATAAAGCAATTGTGTGACACTTGCTTCCACCCACAAGCAAGTCAGCTAATAAGAAATCGGATAATCGGTGGCACAATGACTATATGTCCCAACCTCCACCCCCAATCTCGAGAAACGGTTTTGGAAAATGGGGTTAGAGAAAAAGGTTTTGAAAAACGTTTGAAAGCATTTTGGAAAGCTTGTTGTACGGTATGCTTGAATTCAAGAAAATAGATTAGTAGCAAGATATAAATATAACGCAATAATGTAGGGAGGATGACTAGGTGTACATGCCCTATAATACATTCTAAGGCATATTTGATCTAGCAGACATGTACGTGCAAAGTGGCGAGGAGTCACTCGCCACCAAAAGTACAAGGAAAAGTAAACAACATACAGAACTAAATACATGACATAAAAGTATGTGGAAAGAGGTTGTTATGGGCATGCGGGTACAAGCAACATGCCTTGTGTTACAAAGGCGAATTTCAGAATATTAGTGGCTTGGTTGACCGGACCAAGACCACAAGCATAAACGATGGGAAGGATCGACGTGTGACAAAACTGGTGACCGGAGCCAAGGTTGCACGACATT
>NW_019104509.1:1401029-1411407 GCF_001995035.1 Momordica charantia
CGGCGAAGCCTGCCGAACTAAAAAATTATACACCAATATGATGCTCTCATGCTTAAGTCAGAACTATATTTATGGGGAGCGCAACCAGTTTTTTTGTAGCATTACTTTGATGGGTCAATAGGACAGAGTTCCTTGGGAACTCAAATTTAGCTTTAGACGATCCTATGATCTAAGAAGTCTCCCAACTCGGAGGCGTCTACGGGCCAATTTTATTCAGACCTGAGCCTGGTTGGCCTAAAACGATGAGCGACCTTGTTGGCCATTCAAATGGCTTAATTTTACCCGTAACAATTTCTAAATTTTCAAACATTTTCTAAATTTTATTACTAAGATATGTCAATCTGCAAGATTCAAACTCAATTCTTCAGTTGGGTTCCAGTTATAGATATGTCTACTTGTAAATGTGTGAGCATTTTGAGCAGCCTGCTTTATAAAGAACTTTTGTCTTGACTGCAAAGGTTTTTAGTTTGAGATAGTATTGTTAATTTTCTACTTTCTAGACATACATCATACCTAGATTTGGGGACAATTTTATATCATCATTAATTGTTTTTAGTTTAACTTTTGAAATGTCTATATCGTCCCGATGATAATTTGATGTCATAATGTACTAATTCTTTTTGAACCATCAAAGTACTGGTTTGGTTTTATACCTACTCATTAGTTCATCTTGAAATCCCTTCTAATATATGGAGGATATGTTGAGTTTTAATTATCATCATTTGCTTTTAGAATCCTGCGGCAGAATTTTTAAAGTTTATTCCTCTGTTTTATCATTACCATGTGTGTAATACAATAAGTACAAGTTGTCTAACCTCTTTATTCATCCCGATGGGACTAAGAGATTTAGCTTTGGTTTAGAATTTGGCAGCGCTAAGAAAAATAGTAGCAAAATGAGTTTCAATGGAATTTCTTGATGAATTACTAAATCCCGAAAGGTTCTTTTAAACATACACAGAAAGAATTTCAATGGCATTTTTCCATCTAAGGTAAAATGCTTCAATCAACAGAATCTTACAAGGCATTATTCCTTCTAAGGATTATGCTCAACGGTCAAATAAAATTAAGCAAAGAATAAGGCTAATTACACAAGGAACTGGGCTGTAACAAATAAGGTATCACGTTGCACTATAATTGCAGCAATAATTAAGGAAGATTCTGATTTAGAGAGAGATGATTACTATCACCTCTTAGTTGGCTATTTCATTGCTGATTTCATGGCTGATTTTGTTATTTAACAGCTGGGGTCTAGTTGGCTGCTTTGGATGTTAATAAGGTGGCGTCATTGTGGCTGCTTTGGGTGTTGACGAGATGGTGCCGTTGTTGTGTTCTTTATCATCGTTTCTCAAACTTATGGTAGTGGTTGAACCAACGCCAAGTTTGCCTAGTAATTCCTTGAACACGGCCTTGTAAGTGACTTGGTCAGAATGTCTGCGAGTTGTTTTCTGGAGGGAACATATTTAGTGATGAGGAGTCCAAGTGCCACCTTTTCACGGACAAAATGATAATCCAACTCTATGTGTTTTATCCTAGCATGAAAAACTGGATTAATGGACATATAGGGAGCACTCATATTGTCACAGTATAATTGTGGAGTTTTTAGTAAGGGAATTCCAAATCCATGTGAGTTCAGCTGTTGTGCTGGCCATGACGTGATATTCAGTCTCTGAACTTGATCAAGCAATAGTAGGTTGCTTCTTGGATGACCACGAGATGCAGTTTGCTCTAAAGAATATGCAAAATCCTGTCGTGCTACGACGAGTCAGAGGACATCCGCCCCGATCTGCATCACAAAAAACCATATAAATTAGTGGAGCTATGTTTATAAAGAGTGATTCCATGATCCATTGTTCCTTGGACGTAGCGTATGATTCTTTTCACAGCCTTGAAGTCTTTAGTCATTGGATTTTGGAGTTGTTGACACACTCGATTTACTGAGTGCACGATGTTAGGTCGAGTGAGGGTCAAATACTATAAATATCCTACAATGCTTCGATATAGCTTCGCATCAGTAGGTTGATTATCATTTGGTGAAGCTTGAGTGGATGTGGCTATTGGTGTGCTCACGGAGGATGCTTCTAGCATTTTAGTCTTCTTTAGGAGCCTGTTTTAACCCAAGCTCTTGGAGATGGACAGAGAGAGATTTTTGAAAGTAGTCAATCTCTTAGAGCCTGTTTTAACCCATAAAGAGATTTTTGAAGCTTACACACATGAGATGGACAGAGAGGATGGATAAAACTTGGAGGTTGTTTCATGAATACTTGTTCCTTCAAATGAGCATAAGGCATTTTTTGTTAAGGATCCCACCTTGAAAAGAGAGGGAATCTAACATAGGTTTATAATAGATATGAGCTACTCTTCTCATTGCCAATTGATTTTGAGATGGAACCTCATGAATATTAATATGGTATCAGAGCCCAAAACGCTCAAACGAGCAACCGGTCCAAAAATGGGATCCGGCCAAGATCGAATAATAGACAGGGACCTAACATAAGTTTATAATAGACATGAGCTCTCCTCTCATTGCCAATTGGTTTTGATATAGAACCCCATGAATATTAATATTTTTGACGTCTAATTGGCGAAGAGTCCAATTTGTGCTAGTGGCTAAGGATAAAATTAATCTGATTGTCCTGGGCTTAATCACCGGATTGTATGTTTCTTCATATTCCAACCCTTCGACCTGACTATATCCTTGGGCCACTAAGCGAGCTTTGTAGCGTTCAACTGTCCCATCTTCCTTGCACTTAGTTTTAAATCCATTTGGGACCAACAATATTTATGCCTTGTGGTTTAGGTACAAGACTCCAAGTTTGATTCAATTTCAGTGCTTGCATTTCTTCTTCCATAGCCTGCTTCCAATGGGGAGATGCTATAGCAGCCTTGTAATTCTTAGGTTCTGAATGTAGTGTTTCAGCAATATATGAGTGATTCTTGGCAACCTTCAGGTGATGAGCTTTTCCTTGGATAGGACTGGATCAAGTTGAGGATTTTTAGCCAGTTCCCTCTTGTGACCATGTTGTGAGTGCTGTTATCTTGTGAGTGAGTTGGTGGATCTGTAGGTGTGTGAGTATTTTCTGCATCAGAGAAGGGAAGTTCAATGTAAATACTATTGCTGATATCAGGGAGAGACTCACAATTTATTAAGTTAGAGCAAGGCGGAGTAGTATTTAGAGTTGAAGAAAGCAAATCTGTATCAGTTTCTGAGTTGGTCAGTGTAGGATCTGCTTCTTGAGTAGTAGAGAAGTCCAAGCTGGTGGTGGCTGCTGTCTCTGACGGCACATTGTGTGGTTCAATTTGCAATGCTTCTAAGGGAGGTGTATTAACTCCAGCATCAGTAACACCTAATTCATTCTCGTTGTCTGACCATTTTGTGCCTTCTGAGTAAGAGTTTGCAGCCTGGTCGAAAGCCATTGTATATGCCCACACATTGATTGACTCTTGTTCTATTGGTATGAATGCCAAGAATGTCCTTGCTAAGTGATCCTTCTTCCTTGTCTAGAGTGCCTGCAAAATCAGTGATAACAAGGGAGGTGTTTTTCTTGCTACAACTATCAGTATCTCGTTTCTCAAAAGGGAAGACTTCTTCATCAAAGACTACATGTCGAGAAATATAAACCCGATTATTAGAAGAATCTAGGCACCTATATCCTTTATGAACCATGCTATAGCAAACAAAAATACAAGGATAAGTCATTTTTGAGAATTTATTAGTATTAGAATTGCTTATTTAGATAAGGAAAACATCGACATCCAAAAATCCTAATGTTACCATAGGTGGGTTCTTTCCCAAAAAGTTTTTTGGAAGGGTGATCAGTTAATGTTTAAGGTCTTTGTAGGCATCCTATTTATGAGATAAACACTATTCAAGAAAGCATCGACCCAATATCTTAGGCATATGAGCTTGAAAAATGAAAGAGAGGCAAGTTTCAACAATATGTCTGTGTTTTCTTTCTACGAACTCCATTTTGCTGTGGAGTGTATGGACAAGAAAATTGATGATGTATTCCATGTTTTCTAAAATTGTCTTGAAGACTATAGATTGAAATTCACCACCACCATCACTGTGAAAAACTTTGATCTTTCTTTCAAGTTGGTTTTCAACTAAAAGTTGGAATTTTGTAAAGCAGGTAAGAAACTCAGATTTCTTTCGCAAAGGATAAAGCCACACATGCCTAGAGTAATCATCTATAAAACTAACATAGTCGTATTTGAACTTTTGACAAGAAGAGATAGGAGCGGGTCCCCGAAGATCACAATAAATTTTATCCAATGATTTTGAGCACACATTCTCGTTAATCTTAAAGGGGATTTTACAATAACTTTTTCCTAATTGACAAGAAGAGCAAACTTGTTGTTTCGTTTTCCAATTTGAGACATTGATGAGTTGTTTATTGGAGAGAATTTTCAAGAAGTTGTCATTCAGGTGTGCTAGTCTTCTATGGCATACAACATGAGAAGCTGTCTTTAATGAAATAGCAGTAGATGCAACAAAAACAGCAGGTTCAACAAAGGCTCCCGTTTCAATTTTCGGCTGCAGTGTTTGCAGTTCATATAGTCCCTTCTTTTCACAACCTTCAGTTAGTACTTGTCCCTGAGAATCCTTAATAGCAAATTTATTAGCAAAGAAAGATATGGAACAACCATTATCTTTAGTAAGCTTTCTAATGGACAATAGATTTTTCTTTCATTTCTGGCACAACAAAAACATTTTTAAGAGTAATATGACCTTTATGAGTTGTGAGCATTGTATTTCCAGTGTGGGTGATATTTAATCCTTGACCATTTCCAACATACAGATTGTTAGATCCTCTATGGGATCTTCAGGATTGAATTGTACCTGGGTCATTGAGTATGTGGGAGGTTGCACCCGAATCAGCATATATGTTTGTATCTTCTGTTGGGTTTGTAAGGTGATTACAAACAAAGTCCCACGTTGGTTAGGGAAATGAATGATTATGGGTATATAAGAGAAGACAATTATCTCCATTGGTATGAGGCCTTTTGGATGAAACCAAAAGCAAAGCGATGACGAAGGTAAGAGAAATTCGTTCTGTACAGCAACGTTAACATACAGCTGAAGAACGGCGGACAATATCATACCATTGTGGAGATAAGGTGGGGTACTTGGGTACCGTTGTCCTTAACATCTCCCACTTCATTCAATGTAAGTGCAGCTAGAGGATACAATGGCTTTATCTGTTGGACAACAAATTTTGCACACTGCTATCCGTCCTTCGCAGTATCTGTTGGAGTTCTATTTCGGGAAAATCCTGCTGCTGCAGCCGTGGTATTCACACCGTAATCTATTTGCATGCCTCGGAGCTGTGCTTTACTCATGGAGCAGTAAACAAAAAAGTTGACCATTAAAATTGAGTCACATTATTGATTATTCAAACAGATAACCAGTTTGTGCTTTTCTTCCCATCTTGTCTTTTGATCTGAAAGCCAGTTTTTGAAAACTAACAAAGAGAAACGAAATGATTCCCGAAAAATTTTAGAACCCATATGGTTGGGTATGAATCATTCTTAGTATCTAGAATACATCTGGTTGAGAATGAAATGGGAAACAACGAAAGTGGTTATCTGGGAAACATCGAAGTGGTTATCTAAGCAGTTTGGACTGGGACATGTGACAACATAAAGATGAGATGACGTTGACAGAATAACATGTCATTTTCATAAAAATTATGACATAGCCACGATAGACATGCTTGTTGAAATATATGCTTTACAGGCATCCTTTTAGGGGTTGTAAAAGCTCCCAGAAGATTTTTTCCCTCTCTCTCTTGTTGTAGTAGTAATCTTTGGAAGCCTTTGAACATTTTAGTAATAAATGAAATTTTTTTTCTTATAACAATAATTGAAGTTTGTTCTCTAATCCTATACCAAACAATATCTTGTTTTGTTTTGTGGTAAACGGGAAAGAATCTTTTGATCATAGTTTCTATAGATTCATGAGACAAAAAATGATAAACCAATGAAATAGATTATGAGCTTTTAGAACAGTGATCAATCATCATATTTTCTTGGAAATTTTAAAGATCAAGGAAGATTCATGCTTTCTTTTATTCAAAATGATAAACCACCGAGCTGATTTGATTTTCTTTGACATGCTTGTTTTTTTTTTCAAGGCTTCTGATATCTTTATGAGGCTTTTGCTGGCATAACGTATGTTCTTTTTCAGGTGGATCGGAGTTTGTTGGAGGTCTTACGTGTTGGGAACACTCGCATATTTACTGCAACTGCTGGTGAACGTTCTTATAAATTTTTGCTTAAAATATAATTTTGTTTCTTAAAGTTTATCCATATTTCTTATTTGGTCCTGAGTCCAAAAGTTCTATATTAGTACGTACCTCAAGTTTGAATGAGTTTCAAATTCATTCCTCAATGTTAAAATCTAAATAAAGATCGAATTAATAACCAAAGTAACAAGATTTGTTTTGTTATTGATTAACACTTACATATAATTATAGTTTATTGTTGTACGACGGATTTTCATTTTAAACAAGAAAGTCACGTGGCTTAGAGTAATGCGGTCTGCGAGACCCGAATTGAAGAACTGGACACCCAGCTCAGGCGATGGCGGAGATAAGCTCGGCTGAGTAGAAACAAGCACGGGCGCGAGCTCGGTAAAGTACGTAAACCGGTCCGAAATGGACAGGGAGTCAACCAACGTGTGCACCACTTCCAATATCTAGGTTGAGAAATTCAGGATACGGAGGTTAAGAGAATTCCAAGGGAGGACGGTTAGTGAGGACCGCCACTATAAGAACCTAGAAGAAAAAACAGTAAAGGGCACAAAGGAAAAAAGACTTTTTCTTACTATTACTGACAAAATCCTTTAGGTGCTAACTCCTTCCCTAAACCATTAACAACATTTTGTTTATTTGAATTTAAATTGGCCTCCCAAAATAAATTCAATATTAGGAATTGACCTCTCGAATTCTCCAATCTCCGTCATAGGAAATTTTTAGAAAATATTAAAATAGGATTTAGAAAAATAATTAATTTTTTGACTTTTAGAAATTTCATGAGTGCTTTTAAAAATGTCAACTTTTTAGGTAGAATTGCCTTTATAATTTTTTTTTCATTTAAATGTTTTTTTTACAACAAAAATTTTCTTATAAAAGAAGATTTACAAAATGGAAAAATATTTTATTTTTTAAAGAAAATATATTTAATATGACTTTTTTTAAGGAAAAAATGCAAACAATTTTGTATTAGTATTTCAACTATTTTTCCAAACCAAACCGAGGATAAATGAGAAAACAACTAAAAATACATCATTTAAGCATATTAAAAATCAAATCTTGGCCTCCCGAGATATTGATCAAGAAGATCGGCCACCCAACATTTTGAGGTTCCATAGTTGGGAAATTTCCTTTTGAAAATCTAAGTTAAAAAACTTTGATAAAATTAAAAAATCTCCACTGAATGGTATCGCGATGAAAATTACATAATATATACATATTCGTCAATTATTATATGCATATTCTAAAAAAACATGTTTAAAAAAATTGGATCAATCAAATGTGATGTTACAAGGAACAATAATATAAAACTAGCAAGAGAGATAAATGAATAAAAAGAAGAACAAAAACAGAAGAAATTAAGCAAAGAAAAAGTAGTCTAAATGTGGAAGAAACAATGACAAAAAGAGATATGCCTACTATGAAAAAAGATTTTGGGAGAGAAATTGTAGGTTTTTTTGGTGATGTGTTTTTCGTGTCGTCCCCTCTACCAAAACAAACACCATCAAATCTTATGATTTTAGGTAAAAATTCTAAATCAAATTGAAATGTTTTCCAAACGGCTAAAATTTTATTTTGAGAAAACATGGAAATTTACATTTAATCGAAAATCTTTTTGATTTTGTTACTTTTTTTTATTTTATTTAAAAAGATTTGATTTTGAAAAGGAAATTAATATTGAAATCAAATATTTATTTATTTCTTTCTTTCTGATAAAAACACACAAAAGAGAAAATATTGACCATAAAATAAAAACAAAAATTTTATAGGAAAACTACTACAAATGAAATAAAAAAAATCATGCAATGGAATACAGACAAATTTAAGGGTCTACCAACATATTTTAGAAAAGTTAAACAAATCATTAGTATTCATTCAACTATTTTGTAGTTCTCTTTAGAGATATATTAGTTTTTTTAGTTCAACGATTTTAGAAGTAAAGATTGAACTACCAACCTTCGGAATCATATTAATTAGATGTCTTTTTCCTTGGTTATGCTCGAATAAACCCTTAGAATTATATTAATTAGGTTCTCCGTTAAACTAGTAAAAGGTTTTTCCTATAAAAAAATTAATAATTAAAATCAACCCTAAAAGGGAGAGAGAAACTTTCTACGATCTAGATCTAACTCCATCATCAAATCTATTGTCCTCTCATCAATTTATACAATTTTCATGATAATTAAGAGATACATATTAATCTTAATATAGCTCAATTAGTTAAGATATATATGTGTTGTTGAAAGAAGACGACGAAGATCAGAGAATAACAGGTTATTTTTTATACAACACAACTAGTTGCGAGTTGGTATGAAAAAGGTTCTACTCTTACTTAATTATAAACCAAAATACAAGTAGTCTGTGAGTTCCATTTTTTACCATTCTCAAACTGATCCCTTGGTTCGAATGACAACACCTTTGAGGAACATCCCCTTCTTCCATTGCCCTCCTTCATATTCATACATGCTAAACTCGATCTCGCCACCGTTGTCATGATCTTGTACCGTGAAATCGCCTATCGGGATCTCGACCCACCGCCCTCGTGGCTTCTCCTCCATGTCTTCTTTGCGCTCTTGCTTGCTCCCATCTGGCCTCTTGAGCCTTATGTTCACTGGAACATCCCATCCGTAGGCTGGATCTTTGATCATCACCACAAATGCTGCCTCGTACCATGCTCCTGGTGAGAGCTCAGATGCCTTGATCTTCCCATGGATTTCAAGCCAACACACGTTTACAAGCTCTATGGCTTCAATTGGGTTACTACAAGAAAATAATTTTGATTTTCGTTTTTTAGTTCAGCGATGGGAGATTGAATCATAGACCTTTTGGATGATCTTAAAATGTCTTATCTATTCGAGCTATGTTCGGACGAATTTAACTGAAAAGTTAAAGAGTGTCATACCTTGACTCTTCCATGGCTTTCCATTTCCAGTACTTGCTCTCTTCAGACCAAGTTATTGAGAGAGCTCTTGGAAATAACATGAAACAGTTACTGTTTGACTTCTTATCCATCCAATATTTCTGCAATTGTATTCAAAACAATGAAGAAAGTGTGAAGTTGTGTGTATTGAAATCTCTCTTATTCGTTTACTCAATTATATAAAAACTAATTAACAGCTCTTAGATGTAGCACAAGATTTTCTTTCCTCTCTCTATCTCTAAATCCGATAGTACTTCGTTGAAATGACAACTTATAATATATTTAACTGATTAAGGCATTAATAACATTTCTCAAAAGGGTATAGGTTTAAACTTTGATCTCACCCTACATAATGTACAGTTCTAAAAAAAGCACATGCATGATATTTATATATATGGTATTAGGTTTATTTTCTTTGGTTAAATTATAAACTGGTTATTGAATTCTTTCAAAATTATATCTATTTAGTCCCTCCACTTTAAAAATTTTCAAATAAGGACTTTTGCATTTAAAATATTGTTGAATAGTTCACTATTATGTCGTAACATTATCATTAATTTTATCAATGATCTAATAATATTTTTATACAGGCTGACTTTATAATTTAAAGATTACGTGGTAGACTGATATTAAACTGGTTCAGCCATTTGATAATGTAATCATTAGACTAAACAAAATTACAAAATTGAAAGTAAACATCTATGACATTATTTTCGGAAGTTGAGAAAACTTATAATTTTAAACTCTTTAAAGTTTATATATCTATGATAATTTTATTTACCTTTGTTCTTTTGTTCAAGAAGATTCCAGCATGGAGTTGATCATGAAGCTTATCCATGGAGGATCTGTCCACTGCGGAGTCTGCATCTTTCAGAATAGCTTCCAACCCATGACCCAGTTGCTTCACTTCTGCCACCTTTGCTCCGCCGTGGCTGGCGGCGCTGCCAGTGGCTGGCGGTGGCGGCTGCGACTGTGCAGCCTGCTCTTCTGACCACCCAGAGCCCATTTTTTTTTCTCTTTTTCTATCACACAGTCCGATCAAAAAAGGGTTGGAGTTTCAGCTCTGACTTTATAGGGATTAATCAAATTTTTAAAAAAAATATATTATTTCATTTCATTCTCGAAATTGAAATGGTGATATATGAACGTTCATGGAATCTATTCTCTTTTGTTTGTTTATACAAGATATTTGGGGAGAAGGGCT
>NW_019104509.1:1416259-1483510 GCF_001995035.1 Momordica charantia
CTACAACAATTTTGACTTTACATGACCTGCGCAAAAAAAGTCAAAAGAGATATGAGTGCGTTTTTTTTTGGGGCATATTTTTCAAGATTTATGACGGTTTTTCATCGTCATAAATGCCTGCAACAATTTTGAGATTCCATTGACTGTAAAAAACAAAAAAAAAAGTTACAAATATTATGAGTTTTGCGGGAAAAACAGAGATTTACAAATTTTTTTGAGATTTATGTTGGTTTGAATCATGCAACAATTTAGGATTCCATGACGGCGACAAAACCGTCACAAATATATATTATAAGCAAGCTTGTTGGTATTGAAATGACAGGGATTTACATGGTTTTAAAGATTTATAACGGTTTTAACTTTCATAATATATTTCTGTTAGTAAACGAAGAAGAATAAGAAATATAAATTATGAGAGATATATGTAAGATATATAGCTAGTTAAACTACAATATTTATTTATTTATTTATTTTTGAGGAACCTATGGGTGATGCCTTATCTTTTTCTCATTGTGTTTTTGTTAAGGAACAAACTTTCGAGATCAAACATTTTTTTCTTTCACTCGATGCAGTTTGAAGAAGGGTGTAAAGGTAAAACCAAGAAACAAAAAGTCTACAATTCTCACTCCACAATTATAATGCTATATTATTTTATTAAAAAGAAAACAACTTAGATAAAATACTCATAATTTCAAATACCGTGCAATCATATATTCAATGTCTGGACCATCTCATCTCTACTCTCACTCCTTGAAGGGAAGGACGAAAAAAAGAAAACTTCGTGAATTGAATCCCTTTGTAACAGAGTATCAGTCATATTGAATAATACTTTAGTTTTATCGGCGGGTCAAGCTTAATTTTCAATCTTTTGGACCAATGCATGGTGGATTCGAAGTCCTCCCTTCCATTTCCCGCTCCAAACCTCATACATTCCAAAGTAGAGTCGGTGGTCTCCTGGCGAGCTTGATGGAGCCTTCACATCGATAACTAAATCGTCCTCTAGAATATCGAACTTCTTCTTATCATAGCTTTTTGATTCAAGGGACACCTTCTTATACATGAACTTCCCTGACTTCCCAATCTTAGCCATCACGTAAACCTCACACCCTTTCCATCCAAAAGCGTCGGGTGCCATGGACACGTTGAAACCGACCTTGTAGCTTTTTCCAGCCTCCACATTGTCCGTTGAACATGTCATCTCCAGCCACGACACCTGTAACAGCTCTGCAGCGCTACTCGAGTCCTTCCTATGAACCCAGTAACTCCTCTTAGATTTAGTAGTAATAATTTAACATGACATCAATGGCAAAAAGTTCTATATATATCCAAACTCGTGTAATATCATTTATGTCATAACCTAATAACGAGAGTTGATATTTGCTTACGGTTTGCGGGTTGGACGAGGCAAGCGCCAATAGCGGTTGTCATTGCCCCATGTGATGGTTAAGCCTCTTGGATAAATTATAGTCTTCTGATTCTGTTAAAAATATGTATATGAAAACGTTACGAAAATGTCAAAAAGGGAAGATATAAAGAGAGAGACTTGAATGATGATAAAGGATTAATTACTTTGATCTTTTCTATTGCCTTTGGATCTCCATTGTAGTGAGGTGTTGAATAGAAGGCAGCCATAGCTTTGCTAGAAATGAAGGTAGCTCTCTCTTTTTTTTTTCTCTCCTTGTGAGAAATTATGGTGAGGGAAGAGATTGTGTAATGAAGCATTTTATAGTTGGAGGGAGGAATAATTTTCCTTTTTTCTTTTACATTATTTTAAGTTAAGGAGGAGTAATTAATATAATGGAAGAATATGCAAGGAACAAAGACATTTTGATGGGCTTACATTAAAAAGCCATCAAGCTTGAAAAACACGAAAATTAAGATCCAATTTGATAACTATTTTCATCGTTCTGATTTTTTGTTTATAAAAATTATGCTTCTTTTTTCGTTTTTTTTATATGGTTTTCACCTTCCTTAAAAGACATATGCCAATTTTCTATTAAAAAAATTATTTTTCTAAATTCCTAAGTTTTTAAATTTGCTTAGGTTTTAAAAATGTTTTTAAAAGTTAGATAACAAAAATAGGAGTAGTGTTTATAAGCTTAATTTTTAAAAACAGAAAATAAAAATTGAAATGGTTATCAAATAGAGACTAAAATTTGAGATATGTGTTTTCTTTGGAAGTGTTTCTTAGCCAATCATTTATCTGGGAAGAAAACTAATTCAATGTTTCTATCTAAAATTTGGAAATGTGGTCGCATCTACTGGAATAATGCAAGTGATGATAATTTTTCTGTGAAGTCTATGAAAAGAATCTGTTGTCCTTATGAACTTATTGTTTGGTTCAGCATCCAAGATTTGTGCCACTCTTGTCCCTAAAAAATGTGAATCTTTTCTAGGGCGTGCTGCGTAGGGGCATTAATGCTCACGACAGGCTCCAAGCCAGACTTCCTTCCATGTGCTTAAGCTCAAGTTGTGTACTCTCTACAATCAAAATAGTGATTCTATGGATCATTTATTTCTCCATTGTCCATATTTAACCTTCCTATGGACGTGTTTCTTCAAGATCTTAAAGATATATATTGGTCTTCCTGCTAGTGTTGATGCCTTCATACCTGAATATGCATAAATACCCCACTCTTGAACAGTAGAAATTTGTTTTGGTGCAATGGTTTCTGCTCTAATCCTTTGGTTTATTTGGCTCAAGAGAAACAACTGTCTCTTTTCAGACAAATATAGACCTGCAGCTCTTCTATGAGATGATATAAGAACCGCTGCTTCCTCTTGATCATCTAAATCAAGGTTCTTTTGTAATTATGCCATCTCCACCATCTCTTTAAATTGGAGTGCATGTTTTCCTTTTTATTTACGAAAATTTTAAAAAATACTTTGGTAATTAAAAGCACTTTTGCACTCTTAGTTAAAAAAAAAAAAGAAAAAAAAAAGTACCTTTTTTAGTAAAAAAAAATACTTCTTTATTAGTACTTTGGCATGTCAAATAATAACTAAAGTAAAACTATAACAGTTTTTTTTCAATATAATTCTACTGAGGTGAATTAGTTCAAACCTTGCAAACTTTAATGTAGAGAAATCACTAGTACTTTAATCAATGAATCGTGTGTATATATATATATATATATATGATGAAATTTATTTAGAATTCTAATGTGGGTATTGAGTCATATATGTGTTAAAACTATATTTTGAGGCCCCTTACCCATAATTTTAGTATTGATTTCACAAGAATATAGATGTCTCACTTATATAAAAGTTCTATAGAAATATTGATATTCATGAGTTTAGTTGAAAAAACCATAGAAATCCTAAAAATACCATAAAATACATGCGAATTACTAAAGAAAAAAAAAACATTTTAACCCTCTGTTAAATGTTTTTATTATCAATGCTTATGTTGACATTATTTATTTTTTTAAAATATTTTTTCTGTTTCATCTTTTTTTTACCATAAAAATATCATATTTACTATTTAAATTCTAAACATATTATAGGTGCGTCAATTGAATATTTAATTTCTTAGTCGAGGGATAAATATTAGTTAAAAACAATAATTTTGCTGTTAGAAATAAGATTTTATGTTAGTTGAACTAGTTAGTGAGAACTCGAACCTCTAATCTTTAAGTAATATTTTGGTTGGTTTAAATTATCACTACTACACTTTGAAATTTTCGTGATGTTAATGAACAGTAAAAAATGTCGAAATTTTAATAAAAACGTCACAATGAATAGAAAATATTTTCCTTAAATTTTAAAGTGAAAAATAGGTCGGTGACATATTATTTGGAATAGATTTTTAAAAATGTTTAAAATATAAATCACAAAAGAATATTACTTTTTAAAAAAAATTATATAAAGATATTATATTTTTTAAAACAAAATTACTTTATCATGGTTCTTTACACATTGTCCCCACAATTTTATTATTAACTTTTCATGTAGGAAAGAAACGGCAATATTTTTTCAAAGTAAAACAAAAGATAAGATTAGATTCTCTCTTATTTTTCCTTCTTTCTTTAATTTTTTTAGTAAAAATTTTGACTTTTCGACTCGACTCCCCTCTTTTTTTTTCCAACTTCTCCGATTAATATTTCATTCTTTTTTTTATTTTTTGAAATCGATATTGTATGACTTACGCTATGAATCTCTATAATCGAAACTCGTTACTTGAGTTGAGTAATACAATAATCAAGTACATTACTTGAATCAAGACTGATAGGTAATACCACAATTCCAAGGTCCTTGCTGCAGCGTCATCTCGACGATTATTTATTCATTCTTATTTTTAGTTCCCAACTTTAACATTTCTCTCCATGTGGGTTCATTTTTTATTAGAACATAAAATTAAGATTCCTAATGATTGAAGCACTTAAAAAAGTTTAAATTTTAATTTACAAAGAATTAATAAAATAAATATAGATGCTAGCTTTTATGGTCTATGGGCGGCATACATACAATGATGTTTGAAGTTAGCTGCCAATGGTATAGTAAGGAATAAGAGACAAACTAGAGGATATTGATTTGATTAAAAAGTTTAATTAAAAATAATGGTGGAGAAAGATCGAATAATTATTGAACAATTAGTTAATTGGGTATTTATTCATCCTCGCTTATCTTCACGTTGACTACTAATAAAAATTCATTTTCTACCGTTAGATTTCAACTCATTTCCTTTCACTTAACACTAGTCCTTTCAGCCAATGAACCACCTATGATGGTTGGATGTCTATACTTCTTAGATATTTAATATAGAACTCTGACTATAAAACGAAGTTAGAATCTATAATTAATACGATATAGTCAAATCTTTATCCATAGAGGTATAGAGAGAGAAATAAGAAAATAGAAAACAAGAATCTACGGTTATTACCTGTCTTAGTTAAGTTTTTTTTTCCTTTTTTCTTTACAAGTGGTCAATATTTGGTTGTATTAAGTTATTTTTATTCTTGGCTTACACGTGTATATAAATACCTACTTGGAGATCTGAAAAAAAAAAGGATGAAATGTGGAGGGAAGTGGGACAAATGACCTAAGATTATTTGGATTGATTCCTCTTTGGATTATAAGTACTGTAACTAGTATTACTGTGATAGGTTTAATTGGTATTTTCCTTTAGGGTTCATATTTTTTATTAGGTTTGGAGTACATGGAGGCGTAAGTATCATTTTTTCTTCATTTTACCTCTATTATGGTATCAAAAGGAGGGATCCTATGGTGTGAGAAGAAGGGTTAGATATCTTATAAATGATTAAATTTATCCTAAAGGTTTTTGGTTCATTGTCAATTTGAGCATAGCTCAACGGGTTGTAAAGCACCTATCTTCGACATAAATAAGATTGTGAGTTCGCATCTACACCATCATGTGTTGTACTAAAAAAAGAAAAAGCTTTCTGAGGTGATTTAATCATCTTAAGAATAATAAGAAAATTAATCCAAGATAATTTTTTAATTATACTTTGGTAAAATATAACAACAATAATAAGTCTACTTTAACTGAAAATAATAATAATAATAAAAAAAAACTGCATTTATCTTATACTGTTTTAAAATGTCTTTTTAAGCTAAATTTTAAAAGCACAATCTTTTTGAAAAAAAAAATTGAGAAGTATTTTAATTTTTCCCATCAAAATTTGTATGTAACTTAAAAATTTATCTTTAAAAATAAGAAAGAAAGAAGAACATAAATGAACTTGTTTTGTGAACAAAAACCTCATGTGAAAATAACGTTAGTTGTTTAAATCTTACGTTGATCTCTGTATTCTTAGTTTTAGTTCTATTGATCTATATACTTCTAAAACGTTCATTTTAATCTCTATATTTTTGAAACGTTCGATTTTGATTCATATACTTTAAAAAAAATAACTGTTTTGGTCACAATTTTAACACGACGCCACATTCAATAAATTTTTTGAAACATAGCCATAACTTTATATTAAAGAGCTTCCATTGTATTTAAAATTTGTGTTAGACTAAAAAATAGTCACTTTATAAAAGTACAAAAGTCAAAGCACATGAATCAAAATAGACGTTTTAAAAGTAAAAAAATCAAAATGAATAAAATTGTATGTACATCGATGAAATTAGTACTTAAACACGCTTTAAACTGAATCCGCGTGGCAAAAAGGACAAAAAGTTGGTGAGAATGGAACAAACTATATATCACAATTCACCACCCAAAGTTCGTTTACTCAGAAAAAGCATAAAGAAAAAAATAAAATTTTCGTTTATTTTGACATTTGTAAAGCATTTGAAAATTTCGGCCGTGTGTTTTATAATTTTATTTGATCTCTCCTATGTTTATACGAGTCTTTAACTTACTAAAAGTCCAAAGAATATATATATATATATATCATGATTAGACATTAGCATTTTCTAAAAATATATTTATAATTTAAGTCGGGAAATTTAGGGATTAGCTAGCTTGAGAGGTTAAGTAAAATAATCCATCTCCAGCGGAGTAAAAGTAGGATGAGACACATTGATATAGATGTATTGCATATATATATTCTATTCGCAACGTTACAGTGACAGATCTAGAATTTTACGTTATTAGGGGTAGAAGTATATATAAACATCATGATGGAAAAATATCAATTTTAAGTCTGAATTTTGTGCGTGTATGAATTTGCATGCCGACCTGAGTAAGCTCAATTAGTTAAGTTATTTATTTCCGACCAAAATTTTGTGAGTTTGAATCTTCATCCCCACATGGTGTTGTACTAAAAAAAATATCAATTTGCACTTTGCTTTAAGATAGGTGTTGTAATCTTCGCTTAAACTTTAAAAAAACGTCGGTAATTTGACTTTTTGATAGATTTTCGTTTGAAACATTGTTGAAAAAAATATTCTCATATTTGTCAAATGGAGTAGAGAACATATATTTGGTATGAAATTGATAGAATTTAGACAAAAACGACGTTATAGTTAGTTTTGTTTTTTTAAACATTATAGTTGGTATTTTTCTAGAGTACATTATAGTTGGTTTTTTTACTTAAATTTGTAAGTTTTTTAAAATTATTTAATGGTGCATTGTTAATCAAACTTAATTGAGAAATTTCATTTTTATTAAGTTAGTCCAGACTTTCTCTTCAAATTAATGGGTAGAAACTAGAAAATATAACATTTACCAGTTCTTAATAACAACGTGGTATTGCTCATTAAGATAGAGGATCCTATGTGAGGCAGAAGGAATTGAATAAATAAGAAGAAAAGGTAGAAATAGGAATGCGGAAGGAATCACCTTTACCGGACGCAAGAGGAATGAAGTTACCAATACTTTAGCAGTTCATGCAAGAGAGACAACATTTAAGGATCTGGATCGAAAAATACCTAATGTGGGTACAAAGAGTTCTTCACTGACCTTCCCAATTCGGATTGATGTTTCTTTTTCTCTGTTCTTTTGTAAACTTTTCTAATTTGTAGTAAAATATATATATATATATATAGAAGTCGTGTGGGGAAAATATCTGTCTATTATATTAATTTTAACTAATTTTAATTAATTATTTAAGGATATATAAACCTTTTTTAATGTTAAAGTGAGTATAGTTCATCGATAATTGACATATATTTTCAACGAATAGATTGTGAGATCAATCTCTTGTACTAAAAATATAAACTTTTTTTAATTAAAAAATCTCTTAGTAATATTGTTTTCTTTTTCAGCTTAAACCATTAAAATTTAAAAATATTTAACGTTTTTTATTAATAATTTAATTGAAAAGATAATAAATTATTTTAAAAATTTAGGGTCGAGAAATAAATCGGAGATGTGTCGGGTCAAGGCAAGGAATGCAATTCTTGCATAACCATGTTGCCCTTTTGTGAAACAGAACATATTATAATATAGATCAAGATGTTCTATGCCAGTAGATTATGATATAAGTTTTTATTTGTTAATTTTGAGAGGACTAAAAATAATGAAACAAAGGTTAATTTTCTGATATATATATATATATATATATATATATATATATATTAGTACATTCTAATACCTTTTCTAGAAACTCATGAGTGAATTGTGAATTTTTTAAGTTTAGCCACGAATCTTAACCACTAAAAACTTTAGCCTAAAGAGTTTAATTCGTTTGATAAAAATTGTTTGACCTTTGAATTACCTCTTATTAATCTTAATTTTTTTACTCTTCAACTTTCCTTATTCTCTATTTTCGAACTCTCTTGTCACAAATTTAGGGTCCATTTAGTTAGGTTCTTTTTTTTTTTCAATCCCTGTTTCTTGCTTTTCATTTCTTATTTTTAAGAAAAACATAATTATATTTGACAACTCTATCTTATCCTTTCTTTTTTAAAATAAATAGAAATATGTTTGGATAACTATTTCTTATTTTTTATTCTCTAAAATTTTAAATTTAAACAATTAAAAATTTTATATGAAAATTAAAATTTCAAGTTAAATGTTCAAATTTTTTATGTTATATATATTATTTGTTAGACAATTTATAAGTCAAAAATAAAAAATAATATTTTTATCTGTGTTTTGAAAAAAACCGAAAACCAAAACAAGAAACAAAAATACGAAAACTGACTTTAGTTGTTTCCAAACTTCTACACAATTTTGGAAATACTTTTTAAAAATAAAAAAATAAGAAAGAAGAACGGTATGTTACCGAAACAATAAACAAAAACGTTACTAAACTGACCCTTGAATACTTTGAATTCTTTCATTATATTCAATGTTCCATTTCGGCCAAACTTTCATCTCTCTCGAAGGTACCCCATTTAACATAAAAAGTACATAATGTATAAAATTCAATTTACAACACCAAAGAATTAGATGTAGCATAAAATTTAAAGCATTAAATTGGGTTTATATGCACTAATCTACGAAGGTTGGCCGACGTCAATTTGCAGCCATAGTAAATAGGAGATAAAATTAAATAATTACAGAAAGTGAGAAAAGAAAAAGTAAAAGAAAAATGAAAAACAATAATAATAAAAATAATAAATATTAAGTGGGTGGGAATAGAAGTATCCAATTTTACGATGGATTAATCTAAGAAAAAAATATGAATATATGCGGGAACATAAGTGAAGAATGATAAAATAATACTTTTATTTATATTTAAAAAAATTGGAAACAAGAAAGAAAAAAGAAACTTAATTTGTCTCCAAAATTTCTACGCGAGGTTTCTTTTTAAATGAGAAACGAGTAATAAAAGTAGTTACTAAGTGTTTAATTATGTTTGTCAAAAATAAAAACAAGAATGTTACTCTAAACATACTCTAAATAGTTATCAAAAGTGAGAAAATAAAGAAAATAAAAAGGAGGGTAGGAAATAGAAGTATCCATTCCCATGGATTAATAATCTAAGAAAAATATATGAATTATGACATGCTAATTATATATATATATATATGCTTCTATTAATTTTAAAATTTGTTCATCGACAATCATTATGGGTGGCTCATTTGTCCAAATAGATTAGGATTAATTAAGAGTTCAAACTCTATGATAACTAGCCACCCTATTGTAGGGTTAGACGGTTGTCTCGTGAGATTAATCAAAATGCACTAAACTGGTCCGGATATTCACGGATATAAAAAAACAAAAAACAGAAAAAAGAAATTGTTCATCGGCTGTATGAAGAATAATTTCCATTTAAGAAAAGGGTTTTGCTTTAATTTTGTGTGCTATCTTATGGTGAGGATGGGAGAGAGGGAATCTTCAAACATTTTAATGGACAACAGACAGACATCCACAAATTAAAGCAAAGAAATGTCTTTTAAGGTCATGAGTTTCATTTATGTGTCGGCTGAAGATAGAGCCTTTAATATGGAAAAAAGAAATGCTTAAAGAATAAGATATCAATTTATTCTTTGGGATATGAATATGATATGATATTCCCAAATGTTTCTGTAATTTATTATTAACCACTTCTTTTTAACTCTTTTCATGAAAGAATATCTATATATGCATATTCACAATTCAAGGTGGAATTAAGTTAGAAAACAACCGATGTATATAGTATGGATCATGCCAAAACGTCAATACAAAATTAGCTCAATATCGGCCAAGATATAGCCTTCTAGATTACACGGATGTGTGAGATATCAAAATTTCATTTTTAATAATACACGAAAAAAGGTGATGCATTTGAAACTGATGAAGATGTTGTCGCACATTATTTTATCGAAATTTTAAAGCTATTAATAAGGTCTACATGCACTGTTTTCTAAAAAATTGGCCGTTAATTTGGATGTTTAATTATTGAGCGTGTTGCTCATAATAATCGTCGGATACATGTTCGAAAATTTGTAAGCCTTGTAGTAACTATTTGAAATATATATTAAGTAGGATCAAACCATCAATGAATCAAAAAAGTTAGACTAATAGCTTAGGGTAAATTTAATTCATTTATTGATATCTAACGTTCCCCTCACTCGTGGATTGGAAAATTGCACAAGACCCACAATTGGAAATCAACAATAAATAGAAAGGAATCAACAATACAAGAATTTAACATCTAACCTCGTGTTATGATATACTATGTTAAATAAACAGAATTAAATTACCAATAAATCTAAAAGCAAGAAGAAGAAAAAAAAAGAGTGAGAAAGGAAAGAAAACAGTGGGTGTTGGGAATAGAATTATCTATTCCAAAATTCCATCGACTAATCTAAGAGAGAGATGATAGGAATGGCCTTGCCCATGCATGCTTTTGTATTAAATTTATTTTGTTAATAATGAATTTATTTTGCAAAGAATATGGTCTTTTTCCTTTTGTGTGCTGTGTGGGTGAGGAATAATAATCTTCTAACGAACATTAATTGATTATGGACAGCACAAAAACAGCAAAGATATGTCTTTGAAGGTAATGTTCGGGTATATGTCGGCAACTCTGTCTGATGTGGAATAGAAAAAGGAGAGTCAATTTGTCTCAAATTTAAAAAATTATATACAAAATTAAAATCAAAAGATAACATATAGTTGGATTTGTAAGGTGAATGCAAACAAAAATTCACATTGGTTAGAAAAGAGCATGATCCACAATTATCTCCATTGGTATGAGACTTTTTAAGTAAAATCAAAAGCAAAGCCGTGGGGTTATGCTCAAAGCGGACAATATCATACCATTATAGAGATACTTGGAGTATTTGGGTGTATCGTGTTCGAGCTTAGCTCAGCGTTATCGTAATGATCCCATTTCTTCTTTCTTCTTTCTCATCAAGTTTCTTATTTCTATTCACGTAAAAAAAAGTCTTATTTTTATTTCCATTTTTTTATCGTGTATAAAACTTTTACTTTTTAATTTAAAATTTTGAATAACAAGGAAGAAATAGTTTACAAACATTTTTCTATTCTTTTTCGTAAAAAATAAATAAAAGAACAAGAATATTAACAAACGGGTACTAAAATTTGGGGGCCCATATAGTAACGTTCCAATTTCTTGTTTTTGATTTTGCAATTACTTATGTTTCTTGTTTCTCATTTTTTGGAAATATTCTCACAAAATTGTATAGAAATTTGAGGAAAAATCAAAACAAGATTCTTGTTTCTTAATTATTTCCGGAAAAATGATATGAAATAGAAACAAGAAACTAGACGTTATCAAAATGGGCCCTTAGATTTCAATTCAAGGAGAGTGAGCATCGACAAAAATAAATTAAAATTATAGTCTTGATAAAGGGAGATGCTTTTAAGAATAGATGAATTTATTCTTTGGGTTATAAGCCTTCTCATTGGTTAACATTTACTTCCCATTTTTGGGAATTGACATTCGAAAATCAGAGGAAATTAATAAGGATAAATGGCACTTGCAGCGCCCAAACACAAGTGACATATGCAGTGACATAATCCAACAAAAATAAGAGTTTCTGTTGAAAGTTAATCTGTAACTTTCAAAAATATGTATTAAATGTAAGTTGTATTTCCAATAAGAACTATGATAACACACTTTGTGAGCTACATTTCATGAGATTTATATTGAAATTATTTGTTAGTTTTCGTTTCTTCAGGACAAATTTAAGCACATAAGATATATTTTGCAGGAATAAAGCATCGGGAGGAAACGAGACATATTTGGATCAAAATGAGAGAAAAATTGCAATCAAAATGACCAAGATGAAATAATAACAAGATTTGGAGCTAAAAACCCGAGGAGATAGCGCCATGGCGCTAGCCTAGAGCGCCGCTGCACTCCGAAGTTTAAATTCCGCGTNTGTGAGCTATATTTCATGAGATTTATATTGAAATTATTTGTTAGTTTTCGTTTCTTCAGGACAAATTTAAGCACATAAGATATATTTTGCAGGAATAAAGCATCGGGAGGAAACGAGACATATTTGGATCAAAATGAGAGAAAAATCGGAATCAAAGTGACCAAGATGGAATAACAACAAGATTTGGAGCTAAAAACCCGAGGAGATAGCGCCACGACTCTAGCATAGAGTGCCGCGGCGCTCCGAAGTTTAAATTTCGCGTTTGTGAATAGTGTAGCGTCATGGCCTTGTATATAGCGCCACAGCGCTGCCGCGACAACTTTTTATAAAAATAGGGTTGTGCAGCCACCGTAAGGGGGGAGTTTGGAAGAGGTTTTATGGCAGTTTGCCTTTTTGGCCAAATCGGAGGGCAAGGAGACCATTGGAGAGCTTAGAAAAGTGATTTTCAAGGCTCGGGATCGTGGAGGTCGCTTCGGGGACGGACGATTGACACGCCGAACATAGTTTCTTCTCCTTTCCCTTGATTTTTCTGGTTTTGTTATGGACTTCTCATTGTGATTTTATTGTTTTCCATTGAATATGAGAAGCTAAACCTCTCATCTTGGGGATTGATGTAGCCATTGAACTTTATGCATTGATTGTTTAGTTTTCTTGGTTGAATGTTTATGAATGTTTTATTTATGCTTCTCTATGCTTAATGCCTTGAATCTACTGGCCATAGATTGATTGATTTTAGACTTGAAATCTTACGCTCGGGAGAGGTGGTTTAGAGTTAGAACTGTGATGCATAACTAAAGGGGTTTTAAGATCGGGAGATTTAGAAGTCCTTTAGAGGTCGATAAAAGACTTGTTCAATAAAGCCTTTACTTGTTATAGAAACTAGAGGGATATTGGTTTCTTAATTCTTAAGGAGAATTAGCTTGCGCTCGGGAGAGGCAGTTGAGATTTGAGAGTTCTTGGCCTATATAATTAATAATTCGTCCAATCTTGAGTAATTAAGTAGTTAATTCATAGATTCAATAGGTGAAATCAATTCCCTAGGACATTTCCCCCATTGTTTTTATGTTTATTATTGCATTTTTATTTTCTTTGATTATATTCTCCCTTTTGATTTTGATTCTCTAAATAAAATTGAACAATTGTATCTGTGGTACTTGAGTGATCTAGAAAACCAATCCAGAAGACGATATCGGTATTGACTTACCACTTTATTAAAGCTTGACCCGTACACTTGCGGTGAGCAATCTATGCTACAAACTACCATGCTCATAAATATTGAATTTCATTATGAATTTTGTAAAAATTATTACATGATGAAGAAATTATATTTTTACTTTAATTATTCATGTATTTAATTTTTTATGTGGTATAATAAAGCTTTATATGCATGAATATTTGTGAGTTCATATATACAATTAGAGATATTGTGGATTTATATATGTGTATGGTTGACTTAATTATTAAGTTTATAAAAGAAGAAATAAAAAAAATGCAAGCAAATTTGGTATGAGAAATGAACCAAGTTCTGACTTGGGAAGAGTTTAATTATCATATCAAAAGTTAAAACTTCAATGCTCTTCTATATTTCTTCGTGTTGTCACTGAAAAAAAAAATCTATTTGTTTTTATCATAATAAAAATAGTCTCAGATTTAAATTATTAACTTAATACAAGTAGAAAGAAAGGAAAAAAATGCTAGTAGGAGAATATCTTCAATTGTGTTAGTATCTATACCACTTTTTTAATTAGGTCTTCTCTATTTTTTTTCGGGTTAGATTGAGTTGAACAACACTTTTGAACTTAACTCAATCCAACCATTTAACTGTTTGGTTGGGTTGGATTGGCTCGAATTATTTTGATCATTTGTTTAACATTTTTTCAAAAAAAAAAAAAGTTAAAAAGTTTAGTATTTTAAGTATCATATTCACTTATTCTCAAGAATTGAATTAAGATCAGGAAGTTGATGTTAATTTTTACCTTAAGAAAAATTATACTCTAAGAACTTACAAGAAATTATATTTTCAAAAGGATGTTGAAGAGTACAAAATTTAATTATAGTTTTATATTTAGCAAATAAATATTTTTTTAATTAACAATAAATTCGGGTTGGTTTAGTTCAACCTAAAACTAATTTGAACCAACTCAAACTCTATAAAGTTATAATTTATTAGAACTAAACCAACCTAATTTAAACACATTTATAACCTAATCCAACATGTAGGATTTAGGTTGAGTTGTATCAATATTCGTTGTAATTTCATTTATCAATATTCAACTTTAAACCTTGGTTTTAGATTTTAAAAACCAAAGATATGAAATACAAAATAAACCTAAGGCTCCTCTTTGTGGATAATTGTCCTAGCCACCTCAATCTGTAAAAAAACAATTGAAGAGAGTTATATTTTTAAAAAGATACCATATAAATTTATTGTGCCCTTGAGATATTGAAATATCCATGTTACGGCACGAAAAATATACCACATTTGAATTTTTTTTAGTATAACATGTGGGATGGGAGATCGAACTCACAATTTCAGATTTGAGATATATGTCAATTATCTCTCAGGCTCTGTTTTGGCACATTTGAAATTATTGATAATGTTCGCACACTTGAGAGAACTAAGGATTATTGATAATGTTCACACAGTTTGTTTAAGGCAAGATCTTTGAGAGAGCCACACGTATACATTAACTTGTTGGGAAATTTACATTGTTAGAAAATAAAATTCGTTGCAAAAAGTGCCTGTGGCGACGTCGCTAAGGTACCTCTCACGACGAACTACATTTTGTCGCCAAAATATTTGACTAAGAAAATTAAAATTAGACGAAACTTTTAGCGGCGAATGTAAATTTCGTCGAAAGAAGGTACTTTTTGCGATGAAATATTTTACGTTTCGTTGCCAAAGGTGCTTCTTTGCAACGAATTTTATTTCATTGCACAAAACTTTCGTCGAGCAAATAAGAAAATTCTTGGCATTGAATAGAGCCAAAACAAGAATATATGGTTTTCTTATCTTAGAGAGTCACACATATACCTTGTAAGTGACGTTTGAAGAGTTCTAATACCGCTTGTTCAAAACAACGGTATCTTAAACTATCTCCACAATGATATTATATTGTCTACTTTTTGGGCATAATCCTTATTGTTTTACTTTTGGTTTCATCCAAAATGCTTCATATCAAATGGAGATAATTGCATCATCTTCTATGTATAGTATATAGACACGATTCTCTTACTTAGTTAGTGTAAGACTTTATTTGTATTTCTCGCAACTCTAACGAACATATATAGGAGGAGGCTTCCCAACATTATCAATCTGTTTGTTAAACTTTTTAATAACCTTGTGAAGTTTGTTAAACTTTAGTAATAATTAAGAGTTCACTACTACAAAATTGGCTTCTAGAAATAGTCATTATATGTTTTTCTTGACGTTTATAAACTATCGTTAAAAGATATTTCATGACAACAATTATAAACTGTCTTTATAAAATATTTTGTGACAGTTATAAACTATCGTTATTTAAGTTTTTGTTGATAGAAGAACAAAATTTTTTTATTATTTCAGTGATAGTTATAAATTGTCATCAAATTAGCGTAATTTATGACATTTTTAAATTGTCGTGGATGGCCGATTCGTAACTATTGTTGTAACTATATTAACTTTGGCATTCTCCTTTTTCCTTGATGTCTTGATCCATAATAGTTATATATTTGTCACGAATTATATTAATGACAGTTTTTAATTGTCATTGAAGTGCTGGAATATTCTTCCAAGCGAGTAAGATAAGAAAACCATATATTATCCACTGCCCCAAATTTTTAATGTTCGCCACGCATTTTGGTGTAACCTTTTACAATTGTTAGATACAATAACATTGTTATTAATTTTTACTTTCTTTTTATTGTCACAATTTGTGACAGGCATGCCTAACATCCATTTCCTCCTTACTTTGATGACTCAAATCAACCGATCCCTGAAAGTTGATGATCTATTCATCAACCATCACGACGAACGCATGATGGATCTTCAACCCTCCCTTCCACATCTTGCTCCAAACTTCATACATACCAAAGTAGAGCTTGCAATCATCAGAGGGTACTGCTGTTTCTTTGGGAGTGACTGTAATGACCAATTTGTCCTCAGGAATGTCAAAGGGCAAGGGCATCCCTTGAGATTTCCCCTCAAAATTTACCTTCTTGAAACTGACAGTTCCTCTTTTCCCAATCTTGGCCATTATGTAAACTTCACGCCCTTCCCATCCAAAGGCATCTGGTCTTAGGGATACTCTGAAACCCACTTTGTATTCTTTGCCAATCACAACATCTTTAGGGGTAGAGCCAGTTACTTCTAACCATGCCACTTGCTTCAGCTCTGCAACACTATCTTCATCCATCCTACAAAGTGTCATACCTCTCAAACCAAGAAAATAATTTTAGATGCCGTTTATATATGGCGATCTCAACGAGATCGTTGTCGCAAACAATCGAAAGAAATAAGGAAACCAAGAAAAAAAGTACTCTATAAAGTTCATTCCTCTCACGTGTCTATAATCGTATGAGTATTGTCGCAACGTCATCGCGACGCGGAGCGGCCGACATCATCCCCTGACGGGTCTCTTTTGAGATTCGGGTTTGGGGTCGCTACCAATCATATACGATATGTGATTGGTCACCTATTTTAAAAACTTGGTCTACGAAAAACAGATTTTGGTTCGGGAGTCGACTGAGTGTAGGGAATGTGTTAGCACTCTACGACACCCGTTCGAAAACGGTACCATATTTTGTCAACAATTATCCTATTATACTTTGGTCCAAAAAGAAAAATAAGACGTGTGAATTACTCCTAAGTAACCTACCACTATGCCAACACCATATGATACAACTTAATATTAATTCTTATCATACAAATCTTTATTTAAAAAAAATGTTAAAAAAAAATAAAACTAAAACGAGAAATAATAATAATAATAATAATAAAATAAAAAAAATTTATTTTATTTTAGATTTGAAATTCCTCTAACAAACTTCCTTAAAACAAAAAAAAACATTTAAAACAAACTTGTTTTTAAAATTTAAAACAAACTTATTTTAACAATAATCAAATCATATTTAAAACAAATTTATTTTAAAACTAATCAAATCATACTTCTTATTTTAAAAATAATCAAATCATATTTCTTATTTTAAAAAATAATCAAATCATATTTAAACAAATCTATTTTAAAATATACCAAATCATATTTAAACAAATTTATTTTAAAATATATATATCAAATTTAAAACAAGCTTATTTAAAACAAATAAAAAAAAATCAAATCATTTCTAAAACAACCATTTTCTATACCACGTACTGCACTGAGGAAATTCTGGGTGTGCCCGCGGGTCTGAAACCGTGAAGGAGCACTCGAGGTCGGATTCAGGCGGTCGGTGATCCGTGCGTCGATTGTAGAACTTTGCGCTGGACTACTGTGGTGCAGGTTGGTCTGAACTTGTGATCATCGGGGGACGTGTGTAGTCTGTGTATCGTTGGGGTTGCCGGCCTGGGTGAAGAGGAAGAGAAGGTGATGGTAGAGAGAAAGAAGGAAGTGAATTCTTCTCTGTATGGGTTATGTCCGTCTTTCCTCTCCACTGCAGCCCTCCTTGAATACACCTAAAACTAACCATAAAAAAGAAAAAGGGGAAGAGAAGAGAGAAAAAGAGGGAGGGGATACGTATGAAGGAAAAAATCAAAGGAGAAAACTGTTTTTTTTTTATCTTAAAATCAATTTAAAAAAAAACAATTATTTTCAAATAAAATCTAATTTTAAAACTTAATTTGATTCAATTAAAACTTTACATTAAATTTTATAATAAAGTAAATTATGTTATTTTAAACTAAATCAATAAACATAAAAAAATATATAAAAATAATAATAAATAAATTAATAATAAAATTTTAAAAAAAAAAAACGAAAGTGAGCCGGACCAAATACGGTGTCTACAAGTATTGTCTACTTTGGACTTAAGAATAACCCGAATGACTTTACTTTTATAATCAAGAAGGTCTAAAACAAATTAAATAGGTCAAATTTGAATTACAAATAAGCCCACAATATAAAAAATAAAAAATATGAAAACAACCTTAACAATAGTGGTAGAGCGAAGAAGAAAAGAGAGGGACAAATTGCTCGGAATTGAAATATTATATATATGTAAAGTTAGAACGTAAAAGTTTGCCTCACAAACCACACTACTAATCTCTGAATAGAACGAAATACGAATAGAGTAGAGGAGAATTCATCCAGACATATATTTTTTTTGTTTTCTTTTTTTTTTAATACAAAAGAATAAAATAAAATAAAAATCAGTTTTCCACTTTAAAGAAATTAGACCATCAAAATTAATTTAATAGGTATAGGAGAATTGATAAAAAGAATGAGAAAGTTGCAGCTCACGGCTTGTCTTTACCAGGTAATTGCCAATAACGGCTGTCTCTGCCCCATGTAATATTTAGTCCCCTTGGATACAATTTGAACTTATTACCCTGTAAAATTAGAAATGACATATTATATGCCATAAATTAAAAAAAAAATATTAAATAGGTTGGTTTTTGTAAATTTTAAGGTTTTATTATTTTTTTTTCTCAGAATTGATATCGTGTGGCTCACGGTAATAAACCCCTATAACTGGAGTTTGTTGTTTGGGCTGAACAATATTATGACCAACAAAAGACACTCGGTAAATTTTAAGACTTTGTTTTATATTTAAAAATACATAATTATTTTTATACTGAGTGTATATATATATTAAAAATAAGGGATCGTATCTTTTCATTTATGTTTTAAAATAATGTACCAGCTTCAAAAATATGAACGACCAAACTAAGATGGCTAACCTTTCTATGCGAATCGACTAAGATTAAATTTATAACTTTTACGTCACAAAATTATCTCTCTAAGAGAATTTAATTTAGATTATATTTTACTTGGATCGAGAACTTTGCATGTATGAAAAAATCTTTATTTTATCTCAAATGTTAACGTAATTGTTATCATTGTAAAGTATTATGACATGATTAGAAGTGATTTTGACATGTCAAGAATTACTTTCTTTTCATCGCCAAAATTAACAATTTTTTACAATGACATCTAAGTAATTTTAGAAGTGAGAAAACTTTTACCTTCTAGAATATACATGAAATTTATCCTATACAATAAAACTTCTCCCTGAAATCTTGCATGAGTCACCTAAAAGTTAATCGGTTTCATTTCTCTCTCTTAAGATTTAATATTTTTCCGAACTTTTTTCTTTCTAAAATTTCGTCTTTTATAACTTTTCATTCTCTTTCTAATCTATTTTTTCTTCTGAAAATTATGTCTTCGATTTTTTCGTTCAATTTTCTTTTATTGTAATTTTTATTTATCTATGTATTTATTTATTTTCTCTAAAAATTACATTTTGAATCTTATTTTTATTTCTAATTTTTTTACTATTATTTTTCTCTTTCTTTCTAATTTCTTTAACATATCTTTTCCTCTCAGCTTTTTTTCTCTAAAATTATTCTCTTTTTGTTTTTAACTTTTCTTTCACTAATTTTTTTCTAAATCTTTTTATTTACCTCTCTAAAATTTATCTTCCAAAAGTTTAATTAGTTATATCTCTCTAAACTTATATTTCAATGTCTCTACATTAGGGATGACAAAAATTTCTGCAAGGTCGGGCCCCATAAATAGTAAATGCATGTCCCGACCTCGTCCCTGATTCCATTTTTTTAATAATTATATATATTTATCACGTTTTTTTAATTTTTTAAGTTCTAAAAATAATTAAAAACAATTATAAAACCGATAATTTTTCTCGAGAACGTCTCTCGGATCGAAGAACGAGGTGGAGACAGAGATTAAAATTTTCACGAGCACGAGAATGGGGGAGAGCATCCTCACTCGCACCCACATCATTGTCATCTCTACTCTACATAGAATTTTCTCTCTCTAATATGTATTTTCAAATTTCTAACATTTTAAAAACATAAAACTAAAAATGGTTACCAAACATATTTGGTTTTCCATTTTTTAAAACGAAAAAACAAAAAATGGTTATGAAACATTTTTGTTTTTTAAAAACAGAAAACCAAAAACTAAAAACAGAAAAATCAAAAACGAAAAACAGAAATGGTTATCAAACAAGCCCTATGAAAGTTTGAAATTAACGAATCTTTCAAAAGAGTAATTCTTGCTAAACATGCCCTAATAAATTTTCCATTTTTCATTTTTCTTATTTAAGCTTGATTTGGATTAAACTTTTTTTTCTTTTTTTGTTAAACGTTGAAACTTTCTACCATATTTGGAATACACGTTTATGTGGGTGTATTTTAATTCTCTTTATTTTTTTTCCAAAGCAACCTTAGATTGCAAGAGAGAAACCATAAGCTAAAGAGTTTGCAAAGCATACCTCATCCTTGATGGCGTCTGTGGAATTAACTTTGTAGTGAGGTTTCCAAAGGAGACCCATCTCCAAGGATGATAGACAAGTTCCACATATAATTCCTTCAACCTTCTTCTCTGTCTCTCGAATGAATATCAGTTATTTTAGTGCTTCTGATGAGTGATGAGTGAGAATAGTATAAGGCAATTAATTAATTAATTAATAAGGCTTTTATAGAGCAAAAAAAGAGTGGAAGAATATATATTGGGTTTCTAAATAGTACAAATAAAGTTTCACATTGGTTAAAGAAGAGATGATGACAGTTATCTTTTTTGGTATAAGGTCTTTTAGGTGAAACCAAAAGTAAAGCGTGAAAGTTATGTTCAAAGCAGATAATATCAATACTATTATACAGATATTTGAGATACTTATGACACTATATATTTTTCTTAAAGATGGTGCCCCAAAATCAATTGGAAGAATTTATTTTTGGAGGAAGCTTTTCCTATATACTACCATATTGCAATATATGTTGTAAAGTAATGGGAGAATTGAATTCTCTTGAGATTTGTTGTGTACTCTTGGATTGTATTGACTTCCTCTTCTTATCTCTTTGGTTGTTTCTTCTTCTTTCTTTTTCTTTTTTTTTTTTTTGTTTGGGATGGGATAGTTTTGATGGAAAGGAATCGAGGAATATAACACATATATAATTCAATTTGTTGGATGGTAAGAGAAACGTGTAAGATATTAAATCCTAAACATGTGGCCACCATGGAATTTGAACTCTCAAAACCTCTAAATTAATGAATTTCTCATTATAATTGACTTGTGAGTATTTAATATTAAAGATTAATAAACCACATCACTCAATGGATTGGGTAAATTTAATTTATTGATGAGTATCTCAACATTTTAAAAGCAAGCATGAAATTTTTTTTTCACCTAATAAGATGTCGGGGTGGGGATATGAAATCTTTGACCTTTTGGTTGATGATATATGACTTGACCAGTTAAACTATATACAGGTTGACAAATTTGAATAAATATACTATTGAGATGTCGGTGTTAAAGAATAAAGCGGAGACCTACTTCCATTGGCCACTAGTTATATATATGTTACTATATTTTGAAAGTCAAGGAAACCACCTCCAAGGAATAATAATCTATCTTTTACATTCAATATCTGTCAATCAATTTAACCCTCTTTTTTTTTATAGATCCAACGTTTGATTCTTCATCCCACAATCATAAAGTTAATAAGGTTTTATGATTTGTCAAAGAAAAGAAATAATTAATGTGATGAGCTTTTAAAAAATAACAGAAATTAAAGGTAGCCGTGGAAAAGTTGAAAACATTACCACACTTGCAATTAACAAGTTGCTTGAGATGCTCAACTTTGCAAAAGTTGAAAACGAATTATTATTTTATTAAATAGATTCCACAAGTTGCTTTTAATTTAATTTATTGATATTTTTATAGAATATTATAGCCTGAGATTTCAGCTGTCCACGACGCTTCAGTGGTTGAGGTTGATTCTCAAGTGTTCTGTGGACTGACTTGCTAGACATCCACCTCTAGGGTTTTTACATATTAGTGATGAAATTATCCCTACGCATCTTTCTTTCTTTTTTGGCCGCAAAGTTAAATTATAATTTTCGATAATGCTGATATCTTTAAAATTCCATCAAAACTGCTAGCTCAGTGGTAATTGACAATATCTCCAACCAACATGTTCTGAGTTGGATCTTCATCTCCACATAAGTTTTAAACACTAAATATGAGGAATATATTATTATATATTCATGTCTCGAAAATATTGTGGAGATTTTAATTTAATGGACATGTCGATAAAATGTTGATATCGATGTATATTTATAAAAAAAAATCAAGAAATTTATAAAACAAATATATTTCAATTGAAAAATAAACATTTCACCTTTTTTTTTTAATAAACTTAAAATTATTATTATGTCTATTTTTTTTAACAACGTATTTTATATTTCATCAACTTGTTTTTTATATAATGGAAATATTGATTCACTTTTATATATAGATTTTGAACCCGATTTTAAATATATTTAAGTATTTTTTTAGGGGCAATTACAAATATGGCAAAACCATTTAGTAAAATTAGCAAAATTAGCAAAATAGCAACTACATTTATTTTTTTCCAAATATATCACTTTTTTTAAATATAAAAAACGAAGATCCAATTTTAAAATGACAATTTTACCCAAATAATATATATCTGTAATACATCTTTAATATATCTTACTACTTATATATGTATGTGATATATATCTAATATACTACTAATATGACTGTCTGATATACTTACAATATGTATGTGATATACATCTAATACACTACTGATATGAGTGTGTAATATATTATTGATATAAATGAAAATTTATACTATATTTGAAAATTTTAAAAAGAGGCGACATATTTTGAAATAGATAAAGATTTTGCTATCCATGGCAATTTCACCTTTTTTATGGAAAATTTTATATTTGGCTAGGAGGAGGAGGATCCAATTAATGTGTTGTCTTTTAACTTATGCGCAGTTTGGAGCCTCTCTTACTATTTGGTAATATTCCTTGCCTTTAATTTGTTTAATTTTCAAGTTTGAGCTTTTCTCCATTAATTTGTACACTACTAAAAATTACTAATTAATTTACACATTGAGATTTCTGCGGTAAAAACTTCGACAGCCACCCAACACTGTAATTGGCATTACAGGACTCGTCCCCAAATAGAGGAAGCCCCAACTATACGTCCCGCGGGACTCGAATCGGGGAGGGGATATCCCCATTTGGCCACAAGCCTAATACGCAAGTTTATAAACAATTGAGATTTTTGTCATATAATCAACTCCTTGTTAATTAAAATTATCACTATGCAACTATAGAAATCAGTATCCTTCAACTAAACTTTAACAAATTTCTCACAAATCCACAGCTAATTGGGTATGATTTATGACTCAACATAATGGATCAATAATAGTTATTAAACCATCCTTCAATTTTTCAACAACAAATATATATCAACTCATAACATAACATCTACAAAGCTTCAAAAATATGGTTTAATCGTGTTTAAACAATAAAATAAAATAAAACAAATCTCTCATGTACTGATAGGTAATTAATTACTAATGGTTCAAAAGTTTAATCAGCCAATCGTCTGAACAAATGCATCATGAATCCTCAATCCTCCCTTCCACTTCTGAGTCCAAACTTCATACAAACCAAGATGAATTGTTCTAAGCTCTTTGGGAGTTGAAGCATCAACTGTGATTTCTAAGGGCTCCTCAGGGATCTTGAGACTTTGATTTGTTGGTTTGTCTCCTAAAGAAACTTTCTTGAACATGAACTTTCCTGACTTCCCAACCTTAGCCATTACATAAACCTCAATCCCATTCCATCCAAATGCATCTGGTTTCATTGATACATTGAACCCCACTTTGTACTTCTTCCCAACCTCCACATTGTCTGTTGAACATGTCACTTCTAGCCATGAAACTTGCTTCAGCTCCGCCACCGATGAACTTTTTGGCCTACAAAAATTACATAAAATTACACGGTTTAACTACCACTGAAGTCAAAAGCTTAATCTAACCGGTCATGATAACTTTAAACACTATCAAACGACCATAAATATTAATTTGAGAGTACATGACATAACAGCAGCTCAAGCATACCGGATTTCCTAGTCTAGTACGTATCATGTTATTAATTACGGCTGAATCCAGAAGTACTTAAGTTGATAGGTTACAGTAAATTTAATTTTTTACTCGTATTCTCAACACGCTTGAAAGAGATGCTTACGTGTTGGAGTTAGAGATATGCCAATAGCGATCGTCATTACCCCATGTGATGTTTAACCCTCTTGGATAAAATCTGGTGTTTCCCTGCGTTGAGAATCAGAGATCAGACGTAGAAAACTGATCAAAGGAAATCTTGAGTTATTTCAAATATATATATATATATATATATATATATAAAATAGTTAAAATCACAAAAATGAGAGGATGTCCCATAAAGAGAAAATTACCTTGGTATCCTTGGCTATGGCAGTTTGATCTGCTACTCTGTGAGGGCCAATTGTCATTATTGGGTTATAGGAGAAGAAGAAGGAACTGGAATATGTGAGTTTTGAACTGTAAGATAATCAGTTTAATTTGCTTAGTTCAAAGGTAGATGATGAGATGAGTGGAGAAAATCTGATAAATAAGTATTTATAGATGAAGAAATTAAACAAGAACCAATTTCCACGTACACCATGGGAAAAGGAAAGTGCTTTTTTTTTTTTTTGTAGTGATCTTGAAAAAAACAGCTGCAATATTCCCCACGAGGTTGAATAGTATTACGCGGTGCTTTAGAAACTTCCTTAAACTTTATGAATTGAAGAATGTCAATGGTGTTCTTGTTTTTTGTAGTTATTTTTTCTTAAGTTCGTGTATGAAGCTTCCTTTGGTTGTAATATGACCAGAAAAATGAATCAAATTCTCTCGAATCTCAAAATGGGCTGCTTGATGGCTGTTTTCATTTTTGTTTCACTTTTTCCTTTTTTGGAGAGAAATTAAAAGTCGAGGAGGTTGTTGATTTTATTTGTGCGACACCCTGCTGAAGATAGACAATATCAATATTAACGAGGTTTCATCTCAAAATCAATTGGGAGGTATAGCTCACGTCTATTGTTATAAACCTTTGTTAGGTCTCTTGTTTGAATTGATATCTTTTAACGAGAGGAATCATATTGCTCAATCAAAGAATTCCTATGATGTCGGTTATTTTTCCTAGATCGTTTTTTCCAAGTCTTTAAGTGATTTCATACCGGAATTAAGAATAAAACGAGATAATTTATAGAACCTCATGAAATCAAAGGAAAAGAGCAAGTAAAATAAGAAAGAACACAATCAATTTTTATAAATGGCCTGCTCCATTCCACTTGGCATTTGACAAAGAACCTAAACCGGGAGAATAATGTATACAAGAAACATGAAAGATATCAAAATTTATATAATTTCGTCTCAAAATCAATTGACAATAATAAGAAAAAAAAAAAAGTAGTATATCAGCCGTTATAACTTTCTAAAAGGGTCAACTTTTCTGATTTATTTAATGACTAAAAATAGTTAAATTAAATTTTTCTATTTGTTGATGTTTTTTAGCTGTCAAGTGTACTGACATTTTTTACCGTCATCATTTGATGCCTTAAATCCTATATTTATATTTTTTTTAGTATAACAACATACGGAAAATCGGAGATATGGATTCTAACCCGATTGATAATGTATATGTCTTGTTATATTCATGTTTCGCCACCACATATTTATGTGCTTTAATGGAACCAAAATTTTGAGTTTTTTAACCTAATTCTTATACTATGAAAACAATCGTAAATTCATAATCTCTTTAGAACATCATACCCGTGTTAGTAAAATTAAGATTCTTAATCTTCTTTTGAAGTAAGTTGACTTTCTTTTTTTTTTAACTAATACATTTAACTAGTAGCAACCATAGGTTTTCTCTCCTCTCCAAAGATTGAGCTAGTTTCTGCCAGGGAGAGGGGTGGCTAATGGCCGACTCCCCTCCTCGCCTTCTCCTCCCCGTGAAGGATATGTGTTTTCTCTCAGTCCTCTGAGTTTTTTTCAAAGAGTTTTCCTCTATGCTTTGTTATAGTTTTTCCGTGGTTTTTTTCAAGTAATAAGTAACATGGATTGAGATATTATGGGGACACTCTTGCTATTGTGGAGGTGACTTTTGGGGAGGATCCTTCTTTTCCGCTAACTTCTATGGTGGCGAACGGTCGTCGGGTGTTGGAGATCTTCCCGTTGGATGCTGATAATGCTGTTGCGGCTGACAAAATCAAAGCCAACATTGTTATGTATGGTCCATGGCTTAATCATCAGGGCATTATGAAGAGTTAGAGCTCTCGAGAGGACTACCTTCTGCGATCTCTTGGGATGACTCTTCATCTTTATTGCATTTTGGTTCAGAGAACTTCCATGGTTCAGGGGCAAAGCATGGTAGAGAAGGTGGGCGACGACGAAGGCACGGCAGTGATCGACTCGAACACCATTTTAGAATCTGTAGAGGCTATCAATGTTAATTGTATTAAGATCCGTGACCAACATGATTTGGAGAATTTGACTAATCTTTCCTTACCTGTGGAGAATAAGGCAACTTTAGAGCAATTATTTTCCTTCAAATCCTAAATAGGGGTGTCATAATTGACAAGATCTCTCAATTAATTGATGAATCTCCCCTGAAATCATTAAATGAGGTTGAAGATGGCGTGACTTTGGATGAAGTGTTTAGTGGGCTAAAATTTGTTCTTCCTATTTTATTAGCCAAGTTTAATGATCGTTTCTCTGTCCTTTAAGATAGTTGTTACCCTTTGTGGCTTCTGGTGCATTGTCGCCACTCTTATGATGTAACCCTTAGTGGTCTGATTTCTTTTTAACACTTWGATCAAAAAATATATATGTACTTTTTTTTAGTTTCTCTTTAAAAATATAATAATGTAAAAGTGGCAGCCAGCTTTATCATGTCAATATAGCCCTACTATAATCTTGAGAGTCAAGAAAAACCAACCTCCAAAGGAATAATTTTTTTTGGATTGAATCAATGACGCATTCAATGTCTGGCTAGCAACCACGAGAGATAAGATAAGAAGACCAATTTAATTTGTGGAAGAACTAGAGAAGAATATCACACACTAAATACAACCAAAAAAAAAACCGAGTGATGAAGAAAAAAAGAATTGGCCAAGTTGCTTTGAGATGCTCAAACTTTATGCAAAAGTAGAAAAACAAATACGCTCCCTAAGAGATTTATGCTTTTATTTGGGAAGTTTCTCCCTTCTCCTTCGACGATACAGAGTGGAGATTCGAATCTCTCGCAACTTTTTGATCGATGTTATATACTTTAACTAGCTAATTGAGCTATATACTCAGGTTAGCATACTTCTAACATGAGTAACGACCTTACTCCAAGTTTTTTTAATATACATCTAACCATTATTAAGGAGCAGCCACGTTGTAATGACCTCACTCCAAGTTTTTTTAATATACATCTAACCATTATTAAGGAGCAGCCACGTTGTAATGACCTCACTCCAAGTTTTTTTTATAGCTCAAAGTAAAATGAATGCAAACTCTTTACCCCTAACTACACCAATAGCAACAACAGACATGAGGAAAAGTTGAGAATCTTGGTCACTCGCATCACAAGAAAATCTTCTCTCTCAAAGTGGAAAAGTTTTAATATTTTGAAACTCAATTTCCCTAAGAGTGTGAGTTTGCTGTTTAGGGAAATCAACCTCTTTCCTTTTTAATCAAACTCTCGAGTTAAAAATATTTTTTCGCCAACTTGAATATAACTTAACTGATTAAGATATATATTTCAACCAAAATGTTGAAAGTTCGCATTCCTACTCTCGCACATTGTTGAAAAGAAAAAAGAAAAAGACAAAAGACAAAACGACTCTTCAATTGTCCTAACTTTTTTTTTCCTTCAACAATATGTAGCGATGAGGATTCGATGAACCTCCAACCTTTTAATTGATATATACCTTAACGAGTTGAGCTATATGTTCATAAATTGGGTCCTAACTTGTATTTTACTTTAAAAAGTAAAATTTCCTAATTTTATATGTTTTTAAATATATAATTCAATAAAAAAATTATCTTTGGACTTTTTTTTTTTTTTTTGGAAAATCTTTGGATTCATTATTGTAATCCATGCATAACTTAGAAGGTGTGAAGAAGGGCATCATCAGCTCACAAGCAAAGGTATTTAAGTGTTAGACGAAATATATATGTTTTAGTCTATAATGTTTAAGTATTTTTTTAATTTAATTGGGAAGGGCGGGTTTTAGGAACTAAAATTCAAACTTTGTAAACAACTATATAGGACTACATTGAAAAAACACCCATGTACTAAACACATATCTAGCCTAAAATTATTACTTGTGCATACTTCTAACACTTATTTATTAAGTGAAAAGTTAATTACAACACCACTAGGATTTAGAATTCGAATTCGACACTTAATTGCCCTTGCATTTTCGTGCATCCTCTGAAACAAAGACTATCTCTACATACCAACATGTATCTTTTTAGCATGTTTTGTYTTCACTCACATGCTTCCTAGTAAATCAACTAGCAAGTCGTCTGACTCCAAGATTGCTCCAAGCCAGACACGCTTAACTTTGGAGTTCTTATAATTGAGCTATCGACGAAAAGAAAGGTACACCTTATAATTAGTATAGATAGTACTTATCAATTCTTTTGAGCCTTTCTTAACCATACTTCCATGATCTCAGGATCCCTCTTATTCGGATGTGACATCAGTTCATTCATGGTACCCCTCCTCTCTACTTGACTGTCTCAGGTTTTAAGAACTCAAAAGCTAACTCATTGATCTATACCACACAAAGCTCAAATGTCGCTCATCCACACGCTATACACTCTGCCCTTTTTTCGGTTGCTCTATTGTAAATTGTGGTTTCCTAGGACAGTTGTGACTTCTTGCGGTTGAATCCATGGGCCGACAAGAGACAACTTGGCAAACTGAAACATCTTAGAATTCAAAGAAAGAGAAATTAGAAAAAACGATTTCCATAGTAGAAGTGTCGAAAGGATCTTGGAGACATTGCACTAAAGGGAACCATTTGAAAATCTTACAATATACATTAGTGTAATGGACTTTCCTTAATCACACCAGACCTGATATTGTCTTTATAACCAACCAACTTGTTCACTTCATACAATTACCAAACAATGCACATGGCAAACAATCGAAGGAAGATTTTGAGATGAAACTATAAACTTGCATTATCACATGTTAGTGTAAACTAATTGAAAACTCAAAAGATCGAATCCCCACTTTTATATATTGCTGGAGTTTAAAAAAAAAAAATTGAGCTCTCTCTTTCTACTCGATTCTATAAGCATATAAGGAAAGAGTAAGTGAGATTACTAAGTTTAACCACAATCAGATTTCTGTCATAATACTCTTGGTAATTTCACTTATATGAACATATAGCTTTATGCAACTTGTAATTAAATATCAATATCCTTCAATTAAGCTACAAAAACCAACTGTATCATAGAGTTTAACATTTATTCTCACAATCCACAACAGTTTGGATTAATATTAGCAAGTTAAAACATCCTTTTGTTTATACAAACATCAACTGATCATAACATCTCAAAAGCTTCAACTACATTTTCATTCAAAAAATAAAACAATAATAAAATATCTCATGTCACTGACTCTGGTGCAGTAGAATGGCTCAAATTTAGCCAATCTTCTGAATGAATGCATCATGGATCTTCAATCCTCCCTTCCACTTCTGAGTCCAAACTTCATACAAACCAAGATGGATGGTCCTAAGCTGTTTGGGCGTTGAAGCATCAACTGTGATTTCTAAGGGCTCCTCAGGGATGGTCAGCTTTTCATTTGGTTGTTTGTCTCCTAAAGAAACTTTCTTGAACATGAACTTTCCTGATTTCCCAACCTTGGCCATTACATAAACCTCAATCCCATTCCATCCAAATGCATCTGGTTTCATTGATACATTGAACCCCACTTTGTACGTCTTCCCAATCTCTACATTGTCTGTTGAACATGTCACTTCTAGCCATGAAACTTGCTTCAGCTCCGCCACCGACGAACTTTTTGGCCTGCAAAAGTTATAGAAAATTTTACAGTTTAGCCACCACTGAATTCAAAAGCTTAATCTATAATAAGTTCCAACAATTAGCATCAATATTAATTTAAGAGGAAATGACATAACAACCGCTCGCTCAAACATGCATACAGGATCTCCTGGCCTAACACCCATGTTAATTAATAATTAATACTACATCTAAAAGTGCATAAGTTGATAGATTACAGTAAATTTAATCTTTTATGCATATTCTCAACATGCCTAGAGAGAGATGCATGCTTACGTATTGGAGTTAGAGATATGCCAATAGCGATCGTCGTTGCCCCACGTGATATTAAACCCTCTTGGATAAATTCTGGCATTCCCCTGGATTGAGAAAATCAAAGATTGGAGGTAGAGAACTATTAAGAAAACTGATCAAGGGAAATCTTGAGTTAATTTCATGTATATAACTAAATAAGTTGAAAGAAATGAGAGGATTTCCAAAAGAGCAAACCTTGGTGTCCTTGTCTATGGCAGTTTCATCTGCCACTCTGTGAGGCCCAGTTGTACTCATGATTGGATTTATAAGCTCTCCCACAAGAAAGAAGAAGAAGAAGGAACTCGAATGTGTGTTTCCAACAGTAAGATGAGTTTTTTGAGTATTTATAGATGAAGAAAAAAGGATGTTATTGAAAAAAATATTATTTGGGACTTCTCTGTCTGTAGTGATCTTCAGAAAAAAGAGGAAAAAAACAGCTGCATTATTTCACAAGGAAGTTGAAAGATAGAATATTACTTGGTGCTTAGATAAACTTCCTCAACTTTACAAAAGGATTGTGTTTTTCGAATATGGATGAAGCTTCCTTTTGGATTTCTGTTTTTTAATAAGACCAAGCAAGGAATAAATACTCCCTTCTAATCTTTTGTATTTTTATCTTTCGTGGGCTGCTGACAGTTTTTCTTTCTTTTCTTTTTTTTTTTCTTTTTTCATTTCTAGAAAGAGAACTCGTGGGAACATAAGGATTTGCCAAGTGCTACATTTTTAACCGTTGCAAGTGTTGCTACTTCTGTCGAAAAGAAAGGGGAAAGGAAAGTGAATGTTGTGATGTGTGAATTTCGTAGAATGGTTAAAGGTGACAACACCAGAGATCGTGACATTGGAAGAAGCTCATGTGGTAAATTTGAGTTTAGATTTGGCTGAATTTTGATACTATAGAGAATGTTTTTCCGTTCCTTATCATTTTATCAATGAAAAGTTCGTTTCTTGTTCAAAAAGATACCATAGAGAATGTCTCTTCATCTCCTATTCATCCTCGACATGTGTCGATGGATGTTGAGTTCAATGATTCTATAAAAATAAATCATTTACAACCTTGAAATATAAAAAATTTAATCTCTATATATACATATTATTCTGAGGATAGGGGACTGAATTCACGATCAGAATTAAAATGGAGAAAAACTATTCCTCGTCCCCGACCTCATTCTCGTTAAAATGAGAAATTCTCGCCAAATTCAGTGGTCTCCATAGAAAAAATTGACACCCCTACCAGCAACTGCATCAATCACACATCTAATGTTAGATATGACCAACTGTCAATGTTGAATGAAGTTGCTTCAAGTGTCTAGGCAAGAAAACTTCTATACCTTGCTATGATCAATATATGACTTCATTTAAACTATGCAGTTTCCACTAGACTATCAAATATCATAGCTCCTTAATCGAGCTAAACTCACCTAAATTAAGTGGCTTCTGGCCTCGTCCTGCTAGACTACTAGATATTAGATTCATCGAGGGTACAACTCACTCGGTATCATTTAATGTTTTAAAATTTTAATTTCCTGTCAAGAATAGTAAGTACATAATTATATCAACCTTTACAAAATCCATCCTATTATAGTCTTTACAAACAACTTAAAAAACAACGACAAGTGAAAATCAACACCATAATGAATTTAGATAGAGCTCTCTCGACTCCTCAAAGAGTGGTATGAACAATCAAAGTGATCTTTGGCATTTTAGATAAGAACATTCTAAATGGGAGTATTCAAAAGGTCAACAATAAATATTAGTTTTACAAGATTTAAACAATATTTTCAATACTACTGCAGTATGGAGTTCTTCTGTATTACCCTCACTATTTTTTTTTAGAACTGAGAGTCGGAGCTTTGCTTTCTTATACCCAGGGACACCCATGCCCGCCCCAAGGCTCTACCCCACTATCAGAATCATGAGAAGAAACCAATTAAATCAATTAGTTAAAGAGATAATAATGTGACCAGATGTAAATCGAAGTAGTATGGAATCATTTCAAACTACCAAGTTGACGAAATGATCCTAATCAACTCATGCTCTTGTGAGCAGTAGATGCAGATGCCAGATCTTCTGCTGTCACCGGTTGGTGCAACTGCAACAACCATAAACAAATTCCAGAGTTAGGAAAGTGAGGAAATAAATTTATTTCAGATGCCCAATAGTTGGATGGAGAGAACAAAGAAGTAACAGGAATGGTAAATTCTTCAGAGAGCAGTCAAAAAACATGTCACAAATTATATGGATCATTTTTTCTTATTTGGCAAAATTGGAGAGAAACATGCACAAACGTTGGAGTTACATAACAAACTTAATGTATTTTATCAAAAAACACCCACTTTATTTCCATTTCTTATTTGTAAATTTGAAGCTTGTATGAAACTAATCTCAATGCTCAGAAAAAAGCAAAACTGTTGATCATTAAGTGCGGATTGATCGGAATCATACTGCTTGTGCAACGGTAAGCCAGTGAAAAGAACGCCGAAACATATCATCTTGTGAAGGCAGGGTGCTGTGGTTCCAATATGTTATGTTTCCAAATTTGGCCTTCACCTCCCAAGAGTCCTGAGACTGTTCAGAAGCTTTTCGCTTTCCAAGATCTTTCCTCCCTAGCACAAAGCCTGAAGAACAATAGTTACAAATACATATTGATCTTTTAATTCAAATTGGTGAAATGAATTGTGGCGGTAATTTATATCAATATCAGAAGCCTGCTTTCCTAGTACATGAGTTCAAATTAGGTAAGAAATGTTCGAAACGAAACATTTTCAACAGAAGACAACTACACACTAACTCAAAAGGATAGAACACATGTATCCATTCAAACAAAGGCCAAGGTAATAGAGGAAAAGAGCCGAGCCACCCGTACACTTCAAGGACGCACGAACGAATAAAGGAAATAAAGCTGCAGAAATTAGTTAGTGTGGGAGTGTGTTTCAGTGTGTGGGTCCCCCAATTTTGTAATAGGATAGTACAGCAGTAGGTCGTCCTGGGGTTTTTCGCAGGGGAGGGTATGCTTTCATTTTGGGATTTTGACTTAGACTTGTTCTAAAAAGGAGAAAGCCTGGCCTCTTTAAGAGCTCGAGAACGTTTGTCTTGTTGTTTCTACTGTTTGTTCATGAAATTTATGCAGATAGGTCTCTGAGACCATAATTAATATATATATCTTTCCAATTGGCTATAATTACAAAAGAAACAAGGGATAGTTACAAAACTGTTCTCTGTATAGCAGCCTAAAAACTAAAAAGAAACATGAAAATGAATGATCTTGTCCCTTCTCATTTCCTTTTTCTACAGTCATCTAAAAACCTATTGTTATTGTTACTTTTCATTCCGAATCTCCCAGAAATGAAACCAATATATCATACCAAAGGATAAGGTTCGAGTTATCCCTTTTCCTGCTGTCTCTTCCCCTTTAAAATGCACATGCAATGCACCAAATAAGGAATGCGAACAGGCAGACTTGCCAATGAATGTGCTAATCTTTAGCCAAAGAGATTACCAACTGAAGTTTCACAAAATAACCATTACGATAAAATTCAGCTGAAGGAGATAAGGAGAGAACTTAACTCTCAAGAAAGTATTATTGTACTCACGAAAGGCCTAGGCCCCAGGCTGTTGTTTTGACAATCCCAAAAGCAGAATTGAGACAGCATGAGGCAGCAAAACAATAAAAGACTAGATTTTTGGACAATTCTATAAAATTTGGGTCCCGAAAAATTAAATAGGTTTTAAATGAAGTTGATCATGAAATGGGAATAACATTGATAGCTAAATTCATCCTTTTCCAGATTAGATTCTATTAAAAACAGCAACCTGGAGACATATACAAAATGCATGTTGAAAATCCCTCAAAATATATCCAGACACATTACAAGTGAAGCAATAAGATTAATCAGAACAAATTCCTAAGAATTCTGGGAAAGTTCTTCAGCAATTGTTTCAGTGAATCCCATTGAACCCACATGTGAGACAAACAGTAGCAGCTAAATCTTAGAACAAGAACTACCAATATCATAATGTTCTAATTCTTCTTCTTCGGATTCTTAATACGCCATAGCCAATTTCAACAGGTCTTGAAACTAGCCAACATGAACATAGCTTACTCTGGTAATTGGCATCTACTCCTTTCCTTGGGGTCGGAAGTTTGAACCTCATATTCTCAGTTTGTTGTTAAAAAAAAAATAAAAAAAAAATAACGGGTCTTGAAACTAAAACTACAACCATATTTAGACATTAACTAAATCAATGAATTAAAACAAGTAAATGAAAAGGCAGTCCGTACCAGAGTAACCTTCTGGAAGGGAAATGGTAGCTCCTTGCAACTTTCTTCCTCTGAAATAAGCTTCCTCAACGCTCAAACCGTCAACCTCGATTCCTTCGTCGATGGACAAAAAAAAATGAAAAGGAAACACTCAGTAAATTACAAACGAATTACCGAAGGAGAAACGGAGAAAATTAGGGCATTACCAGTGAATTTGGGTTTGAAATAGTGAGAAACAGAGCAAGGACCATCGAGTTTAACGGTACAGGGAAGCTGATGAACTTTGCCGCTGAGGTCGACAGCTTCCGAGTCCCTCCCAAGATCAAGATCCACAATTACTTCCCTTTGCCTCTCGTTTTCCGCATCCATTTGATGAATTTTGAACCAAACCCCAAATCTGAAAAACCTTAAACCCCACGTAGATGCTTCGGATTTCTGGCGATGAATTTCAATCGACCATTTTTCCTTCAGATTCTATAATTCCCGCTCTTTTGAGCATTGAGAATCGGTTGTCGTCCAAGATTTTCCCGCTCAAAATTATCTTCATTGTTTTGTTGACACATTAAATCTTAATTTTTTGTTTTTTTTTCTTCTAAATAAAACTGGTGAATGAAATTTACTAGGAATTTTCTATGAGATTCAACCTACCCAATTACCAATTCATTGTCATTTTCTAAGATCAATTTTTTTTTCTTTTACTTATATTTTATCGTCTAACATTATAACATCTTTAGAAATGATTTTAGTATAACAAATTATTTTCATGTCGTTGTCAAAATCACTTTTGTTTAAAATAAAAATCTTTGACAACAATATATAAGTGCTTTTAGAAAATGGCAAAAATGTATCAAAATCACTCTCAATCATATTTTAATTATTTTTAGAAATTTTGTTTTATTTGGCAATTTGGGAATTTGAGTATAAGATTGAAAATTTTAGCTAAATAGAAGAAATCCATAATGTTTGGGTATCTTTTCAAATTTGTTTTAAAAGTTTTGATTTAATCCTTTTTGACATTTTTTAATTTAATCTCTCATTAGCCACAGACCTGGAAATTGATTTATAGAAACGCATATGACATAATGATTAGTAAATTGGCAAAAAATTAAAAGAGGAAAAATGTCACATAAAAAATAAATTTTTAATTCCTCCTTCAAAGTTCTAAGAAATTGGCAAAATTTTCGATTATTTTCTTTTTCATACTTTTTTCTCCTCTAAATTCTCACTAATTCAGTATGGATTGCGTAGTGAAAAGTTTGACATCAATCAATTTAAAACTTTTTAAACAACAAAAATTAAATTAAAAGGAAAAAAAAAACTCTCGAACGTTTGAGACTAAAATATATATTTAACTTTTAAAAAATAAAGGATTTATTTTAATCAAATTCTATTTTAGTTTCGTTTTAGACATTACTATTTAACTGTTATAGTATGTTTAATAAGATGTTACTTGACATAATGTTACAGATGAAAGCATACAACATTTTAACAACAAAGATTAAAACAAATGCTTGTGGAAAAAAAAGATTTATAATTACTTCAACAAAATTATGATTTGAGAAAATATATCTATTGATATGGGCAAAATATGACCATTGATAAATACACCATACAAATATATTACTGGTTTATCAATCACAACATTAAACATGAACTAAACTACAATTATCACTATTACAAACCTTGTAATCTACAATCTCATAGCTCAAAATCTGGATCAGAAGGACTCTATAGGAAACGCGAAGGTTGATAATGGCTAAAAAGGCTAACCTTCTCCCTCTTTTCGAAATTAGTTCTCCGAATCGGTGAGATCGGATGGACTCTCAAGTTCTCCCATACTTGCAGAAGCGAAAGACTCGGTAGATTCTAGTGTTGAGAGAGACGAAGTAGTGTCATCTGAATCATCGTCGTCGTGTAGAATAATATGATCGTCGTCGATCTCAGAGCCATCAGAGCCCTCAGCTCCTAGTAGGAGTCTGTTGATTGCAGACTTGGCAGTTTCAACAAACCATTCATCCTCAGGGAGTGCACTGATTAGACATAGCAATTCAGTTTTTCTTATATATTGAAAAGACAGAACGACAATAGAAGAAAACACGTATGTGCATGTGGCAGTGTGCATGCAAGTGACAGCAAGAGCGAGAGTGAGAAAAAGAGAGACCTTTGTGGATCAATTCCTCTAGCAGCAAACGTCCTGATAGCACGAGCAATGATAGCAGATGCAATCTGATGGATGTGGCGAGATGGGTAACCAGCAAAACGTGCAATTTCAACAGTAAAGTGCATATCCAGAATTAACTGCCAAGAAAAAGATATTATGCTCAGCACAGCGCACATGAAGAGAAACGAACTGATGCACAGATTACCCATAAATATAATCTTCTTTTAGTTTTCACTTCTGAATTAAGTGATCATTTTTAGGCATGTGGCCACCGATTTTAAGTCCATTCAAATCCTTTTACTTTTTAACACAACTTTCAAACAACAACCTATATATCCACCAACAAATTGTTTCAGTTTGTAACCTCACGAATGATAAAATGTGTTGTTCAAGGTGGGGGGTGGGGGGGTCTTTGGAAAGGCAGAAGACTGTACCTGCTGCAACCCGATCGGCAGGAGATTAACTGAATCGTCTTCAAAGACGCCCCAAAACTCTTGTTCATCAGACAACCAGATGAGGACAGTCTCTGTTAGCCTAGCAAGCAAAATCTTTTGTATCTTCTCTTTTCCAAGCAAGACATCTCCCGCAACAATTGCCAACTGTTGCAGTTTTGCAAATAGTGCCTGCAGTTATGCCAGAAATCACGTTATTAGGAACCAAAAAAAAGGAGTTTGAATAGGCAGAAGCCTGTATGGATTAATCATATTGTTGTTAATTCGGTCCCTGGTCATCAAACTGGGATCAGAGAATAGTATTTTACCACTTGTCAAGTTGACCTTTGGCTTCTTAAAATTTTACACAATTTAATTCCAGGAAACTTGCGTGTTTATACGAATAGCTCTCAATCTTAAATTTTCTACACTACGTATCTTAACTGTAACTTTGAGGGATTATGAGTTACTGTTCAAGGAACTTTTGACAGCACAAACATAGAGAACTAAATTCAATGTGGTTTAAGCCCAAAACCCAAGTTATAGTGCAACCGCTCAGCCAAAGTTTTTTTCATGACTGTGATCAACAAGCACAGATTATATATCCTATCGACCTAAAATGATTATCATGCACAAAAGAAAGATTAATATTCAAAGTTTTGTAATCAGATAAATGCACATAAATGTAATTTTCTCAACACATTTAAATTAGTTATAGACACCGGAAATGCTTTGAGAGTTCTTACTTTATTGAATTAAAAGAGATGCAAATTCTGTTAATGTAATGAACTGAGTGGAAAATTGGCTAATAGTACAAGATGAATTTTGATGATCCTATTGAAACAATACACATTAGAACACGTGGATATTCTAACATAAGAGGATGGTACCTGAAATGGAAGTGATGGACGAGGATCAGAACCCCAATGAAGATCCTCCCCGTCCCCATTTAAATAAATCCACGCATCTAATCTTGTTTTGCCTTCTCTTGAATATATGAAACTCAAGACATATTGCCGGCAGAAGTGATCTCTAAGCTTATCAAATGATTGTTGAAGATGGCGCTTCCAATCCTTCAGTTCAACAGAACTTCCTGAATTATAGACAACAGTTTCAGTTGATTCACTCTTCTGGTCTAATTCATCCTGCCGTTTCCAGATGGTAATCACAGCATCTGGTAAGAGTTCATCCATAATGGTAAATGCTATACCCAGAATTGCTAACTGTTCTGAATCAGTTTCAACTCTAAAGGGTATGGCCTCTTTTAACTCTGTGAGATTTTCATCATCCGAGGGGCTTGGTAGTGCTTTGAGTAGAGCATCCATGTACTTATCAAATAACTGAGAAATTCTATTTAACACGTTGCCTCCAAAATGAAAAATGGCCGATGACATCAGCTGTTCCAATATATCCTATAAAAGTTGCCATGTTTCAAAATCACATTGTCAGTTAATGAATAAATCACCAATTTACCAAACAAAGTAATAAGGGAACGTCATTTCAGGTGTTTATTTCCATCTATATTTGTGTACATTTTTCAGCATGCTTGTCTGTAGTTATATGGAATGATGTTTAAATTCTTTCTGTATATGATAATATCACTCTCCTGAAAAAGCAATGGAAAATTTATTGACCAAGTAATGATGCTGTGTATAATTCAGCTATTCTATAAGCATCTCTATGTAAGCATCATCACAAGGGCAGAAATTGGAAATAAATGCAGGCAAATACAAAATGAGAGATTCAAGAAGGCATAAATGCAAAGAGTAACTATGGGGATCCCGGTAACTTGCCATGTTTATGTTGGTGATGCATAAAATCATTTATTCAAATTTTAGGAACAACTAACAGTGGCTGGCCATGGGCCAAGCTATAAAGCCAAATGCCTTGAGGTCATAATTCAAACTACCTATGATATTAAAATTTGATAAGTTTTTCAACACTAAATGTTGTATACTAATCGAGGGGTGCATAATTAAGCCCAACACCCAAAACCATTTTTAAAAATAAATAATAGCAATATATGTATGCCAGAAAATCAAATAGAACAAGAGCAGAATTTTTTATAAGAAATATTGGAATACAAAAAACCAAATTAGGATGAAAAAAATGACCAACTTACATCAACAATGTGCATGAACTTCATCCCACTAACCACAAGCAGACTATCTGAGGATGTCACAAATGTAGACAATGACGATGCAAAGCGAGATGAGAAAACAAAGTTTTCATCAGGTTCAGCCAAGTCAAGAATGGCTCTTCTAGCTCTTCGAAAGTTCAACTCTAAAACTTCTTCCATAAAAGACCGCAAAAGCACCAAAAGTAATTTTGACAGTTTCAAGCCTTGTGTTTCCAACAATGAACAGTATTTAAGACTAGCATGTATGCATATGCTAGCTGCACGCAGAGCAGACACTGTCTCAGAAGATGGTGCATTGTCTTTCACCAATCGTACAAAAAATTCAATTTCCCATTCAGCCCATTGAACAACTCTATTTGTGTAAATAGGATCATCACCAAATATTGAAGCAGATTCTTTTGTTGCCAGTGAAATTGCTGAAAACACAAGCTTACTCAAAGTAGCTGAAAATGTCTTCGGACAAGCAGCACACGAAGGAAGAAAAGCTGAGGTGCTCCTTTGAAGGCGAGATCCAAATGACTTAAGCAGTAATTGATGAGCCAAAGAACCTTTACCAAGTCTTAATAAACCAGATAAGGCCTTTTTAAGCTCAAGAAGATTTACAGAAGGTTGTTCGGCAATTTCAATCAATTGTTCCTCAAGCATTGTTTTTCGTTTCAAGAATGCAGATTTGAACGAGGACAATTCAGTTGAAATCTCCCCAGTTGCTTTGAGCTCTGGAGAATTTCTCTCTTCTGCATCTAAAGCTTCCAGTGCTTCTTCAGCTTTATGCTCGGTTAAAAGGGTATCAACATTCTCAAGAAATATCATATTGTGACCATCTTCCACTTTTGACAAGGAATCTTGAAAGTCATTAATTTTTGCACCATCCTCGACTTCATCAGTGCCATCATTAGATTGGTTCCACTGTTCTAACTCATGGCATACACCACTCATTAGATCTTGCACTAGAATCCTTTGGGATGAAATATGTTTTTGCAGCTCAACTAACTCATGCTCCATCTCCACAGCCTCTTCAGATATCCTGAATAACACCCAAAATTAAGCCTTACACTCATGAATCTACAAGAAAAAGGACTGAAACTCAACTAACATGCACCCTGAACTAAATATGAATAACGACGAGAACATCAGTAGAAAAGAGGGACAGCCTTGAGGAAGACAAGGGATAATCTTCGTTTGGAAGGAGGAGAGGAAACTTGCTAGAAACCAGCTTAACGGATATCAATACCAGAATAACCGAAAGTGGTATACAAGTGCGAGATCAAATAACTTCCAGAGAGGGATGAGAATTTAAAATTATGCCATAGGTTAGTGGCCACCGGGAGAAACAAAACCCCTATTTTTTAACTTCATCTGAGGCAGTGAGAAGTTTGGTTAAAGAAGTGGGTACGGAAGCTGTTTGAGCTCTTCAAGAAGTTCTACAAGAAGAATAGATCTTCTTGAACCAGAACGGTTAGATTGACACCAAATAATGCGGAAGAAGCCAGTTGATTGGAAGTGGAACCTTTGAGACAACAGAATGTCCTTTTTTCCTTTGATGAGAAGAGACCAAGGAGGTTTTTTTTTTTTAAATAAACACGTATAATTTTTTTTCTTAATACACAGGTGGGGTGGGAAGATCGAACTCGTGACCTCTTGGTCAAAGACAGGTGCCAATTACCGTTAAGCTAAGCTCATGTTGGCGAGACTAAGAAGGTTTATTAAGCGATCAAAAATCTGATCACTAGCAAATTACCTGGGCCGGATGGTTATACCTTGAATTCTTTTAAAAAAATGTTGGAACATCAATAAACCCAATACTATGACGGTGTTTTTAGGATTTTTTGATATTGTTGTAATCAACGCTGGTTTTCCAGTGAACTGAAACCTGAAAATTCAAATTTTCCCTGTTTCTTCATATGCTCACTAGCAAATTTCCTAGGCTGGATGGTTATACCTTGAATTTCTTTTGAAAAATGTTAGAACATCATAAACCCAGTACTATGATGGTGTTTTTAGGTTTTTTTGGGAGTGTTGTAATCAACGCTTGTTTTCCAATAAACTGAAACCTTAAAATTTCAATTTTCCCTTGTTTCTACATATGCTTTCCTTTCTCTGGCCACAAGCATGAAAACATAGTTACTTAAAAACTGTGAAGTACGCATGCGACATTGACAAATTTTTAGTAGATGGCAGGCCAGAACCATATTATAATGCCAAAAAGGCAGTTTATTACTTCAAAGAACCCACTCTATTATTTGTACATTTGCTAAGTGGTCAGTTTGTTACCTTAAAAAAGCCAAATACTTAGTCTGCATATTGCCACATAAGTTCTCCACAGCATCCTTTAAATCCATGAGCTCACAGCACAGCCTTCTAATCCCCTATACAAACAACCATTTTTCTTATATCAAATCCAGTACAAACTAAAGAACCAAAAAAATGAAAATTAAGTTTAAAATGCAGAAATACACAATTCAACAAGTGTTTAGTGATATAGTTGCTTTTTTTAATGAGAAACTTAGAGAAAAGAAAGAATATACAAGAGCATACGAAAACCCAGCCTGACAAAAGGAAGCCGACCTAGAAAAAATGGGCTTCGATCAAAAAGAATTAATGCTTAACGGATAATTACAAAAACCTTAGAAACAGAGCCCACGGGGAAGTATTAAATCTATTAAGCTCCCAAACTTACTTCTTGGATCTCTCAACCCTCCTAAAGATTCTATTATTTCTCTCAAGGCAAATTTTCCACAAAATACCAAAGAAACAAGTCTACCACAGAAACCTTTCATTATCTGAAAGGGAGGGAACAACAAAACTTCCTCCGTCAGTGCCCGAGTGCCCGAAAATCCCCGTTATGAGCCCAAGATACCCCAAACGACTTAAAGAAATGACCACAAATATCCTACACAAACTGACATCTCCACAGAATGTGGTCAAGATCTTTCGAGGCACTTCTGCAAAGCACACATCACTGCAGCCTCAACAAGAAGGAATAATGCCTTTGAATACGATCCAAGATGTTTGAATTTTCCATGTAAGACCTGCCACCCAAAAAAATTTATCTCTTTTTGGAATTTTAACCTTCCAAAGTAAGGCTAACAACGGGCAGGGGAGGAAGAACTCTACAGGAGAAAGAAAGAGCAACAGAAAAACCATTTGAACAGGTTAGGGGACCAAACCCAAGAATCCTTTCTCCCCCGACAAAAAGGAACGTCCCTTTGCAGCAAAAGTAAGGCAGAAACCTCCAAAGTCTCCTTGTCCATCAAAGGGCAACTGAGACTCAAAGAAATAGAAGGATTGTGCATCATGCTTTTTTTACATTTAAACATCGGATGGTAGCAAGGCTTTCCCTTTTATTGGACAATTGGAGAATGCAGTTATTTATTGCAGATTGGTTGGCTGCTTCCTAAACTTCTTTTGCTTTTCTTTCAAAATTTGATGAATACTGACGATGTGTGGAATAACCAAAACAGCAGTTGGCGGCTGGAGCCCTTAATTTAGAATACCATTTTTGGACAGTGAATTGGAGGATTGGGAGAAGCTTAAAAGAGACTTCTTGCCAGCAGAAAGCTTTGTTTGAAGAAGACCAAAGTCTTTGAAAGCTTGATAGCTGAGGTGTTTTAAGAAGAAATCTCTCTTTTCTTGCTTCGCTCAAGGTGACCTGATCCTTCATACTCATTTAGTATTTAGAGTCTCAAGGTTCCAAAGGAGTGCAAAATCTTCCTATGGTATCTAACTTTGGGTGGCAATTGGCATCAATACAAACGACAAAATTCAAAACCAAAACTCAAATTGGTGCTCCCCATGTAAGAATAGCCAGGCAGATGCTCAGCATATTGCCAATTCTTTCTCCTTCGTGAAGGTCTTATTATCAAAGCTTTTAGAAATCTTCAACATCTCGTGGGTATTCTCAAGATACTTTGAGAATTTGGTGGCTTAAGGTTTATCCAGTCGGAATTCAGTACGCTTATGAAGATTTTGTGCGCACTTGCTTTCTATGCTCTCTTTTGGTACACATACTTTTAGAACGCAACTAAAGAATCTTCCAGGATGAAAGGAATACTGAAGAGTAAATATGGGATGTCATTGTTTATCACACGTACAAGTTTCTAAGGGCCTACCAAGTACAAGTTTCTTAGGAACACAAGCAAGATGAGTATGCACAACATTCATGCATTTTCTAGAGGGGAGTGTTAAAGTTCAGGTTAGTTCTGCTCCAATCCCAGAGGACGGAATTAGAATTAACACTACAGTTTTTACCCTTTTATTTTTGTGTGTGTATATTATACTCTTCACGTACATTTCTACACAATTTTTACAGCTAATTTTCCCCCGTGCTAGCTGTAAAGTAATAGTTCACTTTTCACTCTAGTTGAAATTTATCTACCAGAGATTCTCTGTACAAACAGATCAAAAAAGGGAGAGAGGATTTTCCAATTCCTTCACAATATCAATGATGAATTCATAACAGATAGATTAAAATCAGTATTGTAATCAAGTGGACAAACCAAATCATAATAATGTCGATAAATATCAGAAATTGGATGGAAACGGGAGCTAGAATAAAAACGAACAATGACCCAAAAGCTTGAATCTGCAGTAATTAAAAAAAAACAATAATAACAAAACTTCCTTTCCCTGCATTGTACCAGTAAGCAAGCAGAAAAACGGCAAGGGAGCGGAAGGAAGAAGGAAAATATCAAACCTGCTCAGTGTGGGATTGGTAGAGAGAATCAACCTTGGACTGCGGAATGATGCTCTCAATAGACGGGAAATCATCTTCCTCTTCGCTACTCTCCATTCTCTGAAATTAAAATCCTCTTCAAAACCCTCCCCAGGTGAAATTAGAAGCCGAAATGCTGGAAAAACGCCAAATCTCCAGAGGCGAAGCCGAGCAATGAATGTCTGCCCGCAATGGCTTCTGCTAACAGCTCCCGGACTGTGCGAACCGATTTTCCGATCAAATATTTGAAATTGATCAAAGGGTTCAGAGAAGAAGTTGAAGATTCTCTTCGAGTTGCACTTTTTTGCTCACACCTTCGTAATTGATTTGGTTTAGCCTCGGGAATCTCGAAGTTCGATGGAGGATCTTTCCACTGTACTGTATGAGTGTCCGAGCAAAAGCTCCCCTCCTGAGGAAGAAATAAAATGGCATTTTTTATTTGTTAAAATTACAAATTGTTTTTATTTATTTTCAACTATTGTATTAAACTCCAATGGGTTAAGGTATATTATTCTCAACTGAAATTGAACTTTAAAACAAAGTTATTAATATTACTGATATAATACAATCCAGCCAAACTCAGTGATAATTGACATATACTTCCAATCAAGAGGTTGTGAGTTTGAATTCTCTCYCCAATTTGTTATACCAAAAAAAAAACATAATTAAATAAGTAAGATATCAATTATATTGTTTGGGATTGAAGGTTCGGCCTTTCATTCTTATATGTTTTGTTCTAAAAAAGTAGCATTGGTGTATCATCGCTAAGCTATATTCGTTTTTTAAAAATATGAAGGGTGAGGATTTGAATTAGGCTCAATTTGACATTTATAAAATATGTTTTCTTCTTCCTTGAAAAATTTAATTAAACTATTAAATCGATAGAATTTTGAAAATATGAAAGTCTTTTTTTTCTTTTTGTCAAAATATTATATATTAACTTTTAAGAACCAGAAAAAGAAAAGTTCAAAAAACTATATTTTGACCCATTATACATGATTTTACTTCGTTAAAGAGATAGAAATTACCATTAAGCTAAGCTCGTGTTAGCAATACATCATTGAGTTGAATTTATAGTAGAAATAACATCATATGTGATTAGACCCCTCTTTAATTAAACAAAGACGACTTGACCAACATGTGCATTTAGCTCCGCAGTTATTAGCATAACTCGAAGGTTCAACTTTCTTCCAATTTATTGTACTTAAAAAGAAAAAAAAATTTGAAAAAGAGCGTGTACTTACCTTAAATCAAATCCAAATAATTTTCAATTATTTTTACTTCCTCAAATCTAGACTTTAAGGGTCGTTAAACTCAAAAAAATATATATACATAGAAAGAGAGAGAGTGACATGTCATTGCATTTTATCAAAATATTCCAGCTTTTGGAATCTTTTCCTTTTCACTTTTGTTTAAAGGCAAATTAACAATATAATTAGATGAAAATTGTATGATCCCATTGTTTGGTATTGGTACATATTTTTCCATAGAATCATAATTTTAAAGGAAAAACAAAAATCATTTCCAAATTCCTCCCAAATGACCATCTCAAGAATAAATCATCCAAACAAATATAACTATTCAAATATTTTCAAATAGTTTTGAATAACCGATCTAAATATATGTTTTAATCTCTGATGTTTAATTATTTTTAAAAATTTAATATTGAGAAATATTAAAATTGATAAATAATAAACTTGAGAAAAGTTTCTTATTCTTATTCCAAATTTCTTAGAAATGAGTAGAAGTTAATTTTTATTCTCTTGATGACATTTTTCCTCTAAATTTTCACAAAATTATTAAGTTTTATGCCATGTAAGTTAATCTCGGCCAATTTTAACATACATCATCAAAAATAAAGAACTAAATTTTTAAAAAAATTAAAACATGAGAAACTAAATTGAACCTTTTTAAACCATAAGAACTAAATTAAAAAAAAACCGATTAATAGCTGAAAAGCAATGCATAATCAATCCAAGGGGAGCCTTCATTAGTTTCATGTGAACATGGCTTGAATTGCAGATAGACTCCAATAAGAAATAAATATAAGTTACAACAATGGAACCAAAATCAATACCTGTAAGTTTATAAAGTTAAAACCTATGACCTTGGCGTAAGGAAATGAAGCTTTCTATGTCCTGGGATCTAGCACCGTTTTTTGATTTATGACTCGTAAGCAGCATCGGCTGCAGAGGTGTCCATGTCGTTCAAACCAAGTTCCTCGTTCTGTTCCCAGGATCGCTCATACTCCTCATCTAGGAACACCACCAAAAAATTTTATTAAAGAAACTAGCTTTCATTTAGATAAAAAGGAAAGAATATACAAGGAGCATAGCTCGACAAAAGAAGGGACATCAATCCAAAAAATAACAATTGAAAATTACAAAAGCCCTTCGAAACCGACACCCACATGCAAGTATTATCAAAACAAATATCTTTTGTAAATATCCACGTGACGAAAACTAAATCAAATAAAAAAAATTCTCTTATGTAAAAATTTTGTCGTTATCTCCTACTCATATTTTCACTCCTACCTTACCTACACACTTTTACAAAAAGCTTTTTTTTCTTTTTTTTGATAACCAGGAGTCGGAGTTTTGTTCCCCATAACCGGGGCACCTACGCCCTCCCCAAGGCCCGGACCCAGAAGACGTCAAAGAATTTTGATATTAAGCTCGCTTGAAAGGTTTGAACTTGAGACCTCTAAACTCGTAGACCCAGAGACCCCAAGCCTTCGCCCTCTTGTGACTAAAAAAGTTGTAACATGTAGCAAATTGAGACTATGCTGAGCTGAGCGCCCATAAGTAGCAAAGAGCATTAAAAACAGCCCAACAAAAAGAACCAACAAGTTCATTCTCAAATAAGTTGATACTCGGAAAATATTAAAATTAATATTTCCTGTTATTCTGAATAAAAAGATTAAGATAAACAACTAATTTACAGGCAGGGAAAAGCCACTCACGTGTTAACTGATGGTCATCTTTCATATCATCAGTCACTGGTGCAATAAACGAGTTTGCTAATGCATCGTCAAGGATTAGAGTCCAAGGTTCTTCCAAACTCAAGAGCTGCAATAAGAGAAATTAGCAGAAAAAAGACCCGGAAGATTGTCAAAGTAATAGTAAATATTCCCAATAAATGGAAGATAGTACAGCTTAGTAGTAAAATATGTTAAAATAAACACTCTAGAGAAGATTTTGACTCAAATTATTTATATAGAACTAATCTGTTTGTAGAAACATTTTCATTCGAAGTATGTTTCCCCCCAATGACCTATGTGCTTGCCAGCCCAAAGGTTTAAAATTACCTGTATGTAGGAGTTTATAGAACACTTTTTTCATTTTTCTTTTTATTTTTAACATAAAAAACACACATCCCACTAATTTCTTACTACCTACCAGTAAAGATTTCATCCACAACTCAACTAGAAAGAAAATTAAGAAGTTGCATATCCAATCCAATGCTATGGTTGTTTTCAAACATAATATTGGATTGGCGATCTCCCTCAGTGGCTTTCAATGAAATATTCTGAACGATGCAAATTACCTTGGTTAGTCTTGTTTTGAAGTCCAGCCATTTGTTTTTTTTATTTTCATCTAGACTGTCTCCGAAGGTAAATCCATGTACTCTCTCTAGACCTGCATTGATAATGATCCATAATGAGATTCAGTTGTGAGTCCAGATTTGATTTCGAAGGGTCAACATAATAATATAAATTTAGGTCCTGTTTCAAGGATCTAATCTAACTGAAAACTTTATCTAATCACATATTCACATGTATACTATAATGGACACAAATAAAATTTAAGTGAAAAGCTTCCAGAAACTATAAGAATCAATTTTCTAAATGGTTTTCCAATCTCTCCTAGTCATACCCATTTCATTCCTTCTGCTTGCGCCTTTCCCCTAGCTAAAATGTTGTGTTTATTGCCCCTTTCTAAGTTTCTCCTCCATTTTTTCTACTAATTTCTCCATCATATACCTGTTTCCTTAAATTCTCTCTTTCTTCTCTAATTACATTATCAAGTTGTCAACTTCGTTTCACCAGGTCGGTCCTTTCTGACTATCCTTGGTTTTCTTCATCTACTTCCAATGGTTTTTACTTTTTAATTTGGGGTGCACATAGTCGCAAAAGTGCCCACCCAAGCTTAAGCGAAAAGTGGGGAAAATAAAGGCTTTCTTTATTCTAAAAGTGCACAATAGAACAATAGAAGTAAACATTTCATATCAAAAAAATTATAGTAACAAAAATAATGAGAGAGAAAATTAAAGAAAAGAGGGCTTTTTTAAGAGTTTATTAGACATATAGAGGCCGTTGTGTTCACCATTTAAGACTCTATAGCTGACATTCAGAGGCAGTACATGTGAAATGATGCAAATGCATACAGTGCAGAAGATTAAATATACTCACTTTCACTTATTTTTGTGATTAAACCTTCAACGGTTGTAACAAGTCCCCCAAGAGTGCCACTAGCCAGCTCCAAGTCGAGATCTGGGACTTTTACACTAGCAGTATCTGACTGGCAAACAACACTACTCTATCAGACTGTATGTTCCAAATTACATGATACAAGCACATTAGTTACTTCACAGTCTCTTGCCCAGAACTCAGCCCTATTAGATTTACCTTTCTTTGTTTTTGAGGAAACAAAACTTCATTAATATAATATACAAAAACGGAAGGAAACCTCCATCAAGGCTAATGGAGCTTAAAGAAAAGCCCCCGATTAGCACATATATCATATAATATAAAGAGTTAGTACAAACCACATTGCTAAGCCTACACCGTGAGGCAGCTGTAAAATGATATGGTTAAAAAGCTAAAGAAACAAATTTCCATCAAAAAGAAAAAAAGAAAAAAAAAAAAAAACTTTTCGTTGACACTTCAAAAGTTACTAACAACCAAACTCCTGAAAGAGCAACAAGGCAACAACCCCAAAATTAAACTGTACACATTACGTTACCATCTTCAAAACACAAGATGGCACACATGCTATGGATACAACAAGGTAGCCCCCCATATTAAAAGAAACAATGCTGACTATCACCCTACTTTACAGAAAAGCATTCCAACCAAAAATAATTTCATGAACAGTTGAAAATTGTGATGATCATTCATCATGACAAACCTTTATCACATCTCGACTGAGATCTCTAACATCCTTCACATGAAGAGTAGTTATCTTTCCTTTTTCAGGTATTCGCCCACCTGGCTTCAACTGCATAACAAGACTACAATTATCATCAAAACTCAAACAAGCAAGTGAAAAGGTACAATATAGGCAAAGTATGACATACCTCAGAACTACGGTAACCACAAGCATCACAAGTAGATGCCATGACAATCACTTCTTGGAAGTAAGGAATTTCTGTGTTTTGTTAAGTTTAAACTTCTAATGTATTTCTGTAGGAGATCCCACATTAAAATAAATAAAGCCCATATAAAAAGTTGGAACAGACCAGAAGATTCCCCCTAGTTAAGATTTAATGCTCTTTAACAGATTTACAGGCAGTAGATCGATCATTCCAAACATAGTAAAAGAAATAGGAGAAAATAATAATGAAAATAATCCAATTCTTTCAATCATTAAGGCGATCAATAGCATTTGGAACCAAGAGAACAAGCTCCAGACCACTGGTCTGAATTGATTAAAAAAATCCACAATTTATGGATTGTACCGCCTCATATTCTCCAATAAGTGCACCTTTGCTTTCAGATTTCCACCTGCCTTGAATTCATTTATCAAAATTTTTTTAAATGGCTTCATTGATGAATCTGAACTACAAATAATACATGTGCACTTTCAGGCTGGCTCTCCATTACACGTGAGAATAGATTGTCTTTGTCTGCCCCCTCGCAATGTATCATAAAATCTAACTTAAACCACTTTGGGCGGCTGACAATTTTCCAACAAAGATAATAATTAATTACCTCAATATAATACTTGAGCGTGCCCTTACCAGTACCATTGAGATACTATCACAGATACATGAGAGGATAATAGTTTGGAATCAAAGTTTTCAACTCTAGGATACTATACTATATGTATCCAAACTAAAATGATATACATGCTTCATCTAATATTTGGTGAGATCAATAGACTAGGACTCCAGATTTCTTTGAAGCAAATTAAAATTTAAAATAAAAAACAAATACGTATAAAGATTCGAAGATCATATTCACAAAAAATCATCAAAAGAGTTGCAAACAGTTAAATGTAGATATAATCATGAAACTAAAAGTTCATACATAGAGACTTAATTGATCCTTAACTCCAAATAAGGATGACAGTAATGCTACTAGGATAGTAATAGAAATATTATTAAGATATTAAGGGTATCTTAGTAATTAGCTAAAAGATTTATTAGCAGGGACTTGTTATAAATATAGTGGAGGAGGAAAGGATGGAGGAGGGCAATTCTTTAGTGTGGTTTAGGCTTGAGTAAAAATACTCAAAAGGAGGGTCTAAGTACCTTAAATTACTGAGTTATTGTAGTTCTTCTATCTTTTACATTTCAATATATATTTCAGCATTTGGTTCCTATCAATAGATTGACGAATTAGTTTAGCTCCACCAAGTGACCAAAGTTCAAGAATGACAAGGATACTGGTTACAAACATTCGAGTCTCACACATCGTCGCACAAGCTCCACATGTTGTTGGAAAAGTCATCACCTATCAAATAAAATCAAACATAAAGCATTAATAGTGAGTATCATTTCAAAAGATAGCAAAGAGAAAGCAAAAACAGAAACTTAGGAAATTTGATTACTTCTTCTGGTGCAGTATAACGAAACAAGGCATCAGCAATCTCTGCACTGTTACTCTGAGCTATTGCTCGATGGCCAGCCACTGCTCCTACGGATCCATGTGCCTCTCCTCTAGCTTGATTAGAATTAGCAACACCACTTGTTGATGTTCCACCCTCGGGTTCTTCTGATTGTGATGATTCAACATAATAACCTAGTGAAGCTTGTTGTTCTGGAGTCCGCTCATAGAATTTGATACTTAATGATGGATCCTTGGCTGGTGCAAATCTAAAAGTAAACATCCTCACATCCATAAGATATCCATTCTAAAATGCTTTCCAATACAGATATATAAAGTCTCTAATATATTAAAAAGAAGGAATATCCAATTATTATTTTTTATCCTTTTGTCTGTTTTCAAATTGAAAGAAATTAATTATATATTTTATTGGATGGGTTCCAAGTACCAATTAACTATACATGGTGCATTTCATTGGTTCAGTACTAAGATTGGTTAAATTATTACTTTTTTCTGAACATGATGCATCACATTGATTTCTTATTATTAAAATTATTTAAGCTGTTATTTTTTATGAGTGTTGAACGCTATGAATAAATTTTAAATGAAAGAATATAAAAGATATTTTAGTAGTAACTAGTAGCATTTTAATCACGGACATTGATCCTAGTAGATTAAAGAATAAAGGCCATCCCAATATATAAGCTAGTAACCTAAAAAGAATTTTTTGGGAATTAGCAGATTTATTGAGACAAAAACCAATATTCTTTATTTTGATAAACTAAAAACATTTGTTATCTGATAATACCATTTGCAATCTTATTTATACAACAAGCTAATAAATTAGTAGTCACATGGATGAAGATTACTAAAAAGATTCAATTCTTAATCAATATACATTTGAGGCTTTGATAGTTTTTATTTGATAGGAACTATTGTTTAGTTAAATATTAAATAATTACAATAAGGAATTCAATTGACTCAATAGTCGGTACATATAGAACTTACCATAAACTTATAACATATATTAATTTTCCTTTATATAACTTTAGTAATTGAATTGATGAAATTCGTTTAAAATCTATTTTTAAACAAGGTGAAGCAAATTAAAAATATAATGTGTGATGCAAAAGACTAACGTAATAGTAGAAGACTGAATGTCACAACCCAAAATACTCGACCTTAAATCAGAAAATTATTGCTTAAGTTCATCTCTTACGGGTTCTCGATGAAGCTGTTTCCAGCTGGATCATCCAATATGAAGGAGAAGGATGAGTCTCCTACAGCACAAGCTTTCAGCTTCAGGAGAAACTGATCTATTGCTTCAGCAGTCTGAGGATCCACCTTCTACAAAACCCAGAAGATCTCCATAAATATAAAGGTGCCCATACGTACAACAATTTACAATCGGAGGATAAATGCATGATTACATACCCTACGTTCCTCTTGAAGGGCTTCCAATCCATCCACAGCTCGTACCAATATACCTTCCACCTAAAATAATCATCACGTAAAAAGGATGGTTAAAAATTCTATAATATACCTTTTCCTGTCTTGAAGAAAGGGACACCGAAGAACATTGTAAACTAATCGATGATTATGGAAGAAGAAACTCCGTAGTTCCATTCACTAGAGCCCCATATAAGCATGCATAGGAGCCTTAACTAATAGAGTGTATTATATGATAAAAGACAAAGGACTAAAATGTTGAAACAAACATCAATATATATGTTGTAGCAAACATGTCATAACTGACTGAAAAATATCATGGACTGAAACATGAGAAGGCACAACTAAAAATCAACAAAAGAATATTAGCACATCAGCAAGATACACAACCTAAAATTGGTGTTCTGAAGTAATTAATCGTGCATATAAATCAATTGATTGGACGAAGTCTTCAAAATACAGTCCAGAATGAAACAAAGAAAAGAAGCCATCCTTTACAGTGTTGGGGCAAATGGTAGAGGTAGAACAAATACAAAAGAAGAAGGGGGGATTATGGATTGCAGTCTGGGAGAAGCCCGTATGAGCAAAGCAATCTCAAACCTCATAAAAAAATTCTCAATCCCTTGAAAAACTCTACAAACTTCTCTTCTCCCCAACCAACAATCTATAAGACTGCTTCCGCTGTATTAAGCCTACATCAATTCTTGAAAAGATGACCCAGAAAACTACACTAACTAAAATTGTAATAGACAGAAGAAGTGCAGACAAGCACAAAATAGTAGACTGAACAATTACATAGACTCGTACAAATAACTACACAAACTTATTATAATTATAACAGACGAAAATGCCCATGTAAAAGAGACCCAAGAGTTGTTTAAAAGTTGTCTATCGAAAAATGCCTCGAGGAAACAACAGAGATAGTATTGAACAAATGCATACACAAAAATACATAACAAGCCAGAGATCAGAGCAAATATTAGAACAGATAAACAAAATGGAGTAGGACTTATAGGAGTTACTGTTGAAAGAGTTCCACGTTGAGCCTCTGCAGGAATCTCGAAATCCAGTTCAGGTATCTGCTCATGGAAATATACAAGTATGGTCATATAGCAACAGAATCTCATACTAAAAGTTCAAGAGAGTGTCTATTCTAGCCAGAGCAATCTACTGTGCTGTGCAATGCATCTTTTATCCCAACCCATGAATTCCCCAAACATCTTTACATCTTCACCTAAAATGTGAAACAAGATATTTATTATTTACTCAATTATACATTGAATCCCTTTACCTCCAAGCTACAAATTTGACTAGCTTAGAAGAATCCAAATATGAATAAGGCCCTTATCTCTTAGTTCTAGGAGGGGGTTTTCTCTACCCTGCCCTTAGGCTGTTTCGACTTTCCTTTTGCTTATATACTACATTTCCGTTTCTAATAAGAAAAAAAAAGGGAAGAAGAAGAAGAAGAAAACTGTCTAGTGTTCACATATAACAGCTAAATAAAAATAAAAATAATAATAATAATAACGATAAAATAAAAGGCCTCGTTCAAGAGCCAGATGGATTTGCCAATTTTTTTTTTTATAATAAACCAAGCTTTCATCGATAAAATATGAAAGAGAACAAAGACCACAGGGGCATAAAGAAAAGACAGCCCAAAGACGGGCATACAAAAAGAAAGCTTGCAAACGTGATTTTTCAATTTCTATACCTACCTTCCATGCAAAGGAGATCCAGGAGCTGTTTAAAAGTTTCATTTTAAAAATTGCTATATTTATTTTTTCTATTTAAAAAAAAAGCAAGCTAATAGAAAAATTGGTGGTTTTCTGAAAATAATTTCCAGAACAGAAACACCATAAACATGACAGATTGCCATTCCATAAGTTTTCATTGTTAATGTTTTCTAGAGTAATTTTCCATATACAATCATTAACCTTCTTTAAAATATAAATTAATTATAAAATATTGCACTTGCAATCTAGTATAAATCAAAAAATGGAAACGTTAGAATAAAAGTATCTTTGTGAAAAGCTTCTTATATTAACAGACACGAGAAATTAGTTTAAAAATTACTCCATAAATTAGTAACAAAAATTGAAAAAAAAAGGTCCAAACAATGCTGAATTTTCTTTATGTCATCTACTCATGGTATGGGCTCAGAGCAGGCAGAGTTAGACGGCTTAAATAAAAAAGGAGGTCAACACTAACTCGTTGTAACATCATGTGTACGTGTAACTGAATGTAGTACCTTAATAATGGCAGATTCAGATTTCACCACTTGTCGATTAAGCATCTGCATAAATATTTACCGACTTAGATATCTGATTACACTCAAAACAACAGGCAAGATAGAACATGGAACAAAATATCCAGAATTACAAAGCTAGGATTCCTATGATGAGTAGGCATTCGGTGACCAATTGTTTAAGGTTGAGAAAAAGGTATTTAAGGGCTGAAACTATTGCCGCAACGTTGAAACCAGAAAGAGCAGTTTTCATTGACGTGATGCTCCAATAGAACAAGGATTCATTTATAAACAAAAAATGACAAAAGATTGTGGGTAACCATTGGAAGAGCATACCAATTTTTATCAGTCAAATGATCGGCATTCATCTTATAATTCATGCAACTAAACACAATACAGCAGGAAGTTGAGAAGGCAATCTTTGAGGTCAAGAAGATATCTCTTTGAAAATAGTCTTATCAACCAAAATAATAACTTTAAGAAATCATTGAGGAGACAAACAGATGATCAACATATAATTAACGTTAACCCTTAAAACAGTGGTTTGAAGCTTCTTCTGATCCTCCTAAGGGAAACATAATAAAGTGAAAAGAAAACCTCTTCCACAACATAACTTAATTCAATGAAAATAACCTTTTGGTCGCCAGCAGGAACCACCAAACAGTAGCAACACCCCCGTGGCTGGATCTCACCGGCAAACTGAACTTCATTGTTCCTGAAAAAAATTCAAGTCACTTAAAAATCAATTAACATACGGAACCATCATGCTCTACTCACAACGAGAATTTCACAAGTAACATTTACCTCTCACCACAGTGTGGACATTCAAAAGCTGACAGCAAGATCTACAGTCAAATTTATATCTTAATAGGGCTTGAAATGTGATCAATCCACAACTAGAAACACGTAAAATTAAAGTACCTTTCTGAAGTGCGGAATTAAAGTCAGCAAAAATCTCGTTATCCCCTGAAAATGTAATGCAGACAACTTGACGAGTTATAAACAAACACGGTAACCAAAACACCACCCAAATGACACTAAAAACCACAAAATATCGTCAGCTTTAAGGTAATGAACAAGAGGGGTCCAATTTGAAATCAGACTTCTAATTAAGGGAGATAATTGCGATAAATTGAAGGGCAGGAATAAAACGAATACGTTTTCTTCACAGCGCATGCAGAGGCTTTCTACTTCGTAGCTGGGAACATCGGCGTCGTCGTTTGCAACTACTGCTTCGACAACCGACTGCACATCCAATACTGGCTCCGAGTCCTTTGCTGCCATTGCTCTCGCCCGTAGGAATTCGTTTGTTCACTCCTCGGTGGCCGGAGGGTTACTTCCGTTTCTCTGAGTTTGACGACCGGCGGCGGTTCTCACTCTTCAAGGTGGCGCTAAAGATGGAGATTTTGAGAAGTGGCTCGAAAGTTCCAAACTTCCTACGATTCTCCCTCTTCAAACTCTCTTTTGCTTCCTTTTTTTTTCTTTTATTTTTTTCGTTATTCGTGTTATTTACATAAAAGCCCTAAAATTTATTCAATTAATTAAACTAAAACATCTGTCCACCGAAGTTTAGTAATAATTGATATAGATGCATATTTTTCAGTGAGTTTGATCCCACTCCATGTATTATACTAAAAAAAATTAAACTAAAGAGTTTGAATTTTCAATACATATAATTTATATAAAATAAATTAAATTAAATTTTTTTCTTGTGCTGCTACCATAAATGTATTTTACGTCACTTATAAAAATAGATTTACAATACATGAATACTAGTCGCCTCCGCCGAAAGATGCTTAGCCAGAAACGACGAAGGGGGAAGATTGCGAGCTCCGCAACAAAAGTGGAAGCGAACCCCGACTACCACTATAGGGACCACTCGAGTTCTTGAGACCAATGAGGGGCATAGGATAATATCTCAATAAATAGTAATAGATTTGATTGTCCTTTGATATAAAAAGTCGTATAGTCTATGGCAAATATTAAATTATGACTTCTTYTGTGTTTGTAAYTGTGGAGAACAATCATTAATAACACAATCTCGATCATATTTTACAWYCAGGTACGTGTCTTAATTTGTCATCAATCATGCAAGCGAAGAAAGTGTGTCTTATACCATTAATGAAAATATATCGCAATATATAAATTAAGATAAAATCTCAATAAATAGTAATAGGTTCCATTAATATGAAAAATCATCCCGACTATTTCAAATTAATGGCAAATATACATTTTAGTCCATAATGTTTGTTAGTTTTATAAATTTCATTCGTTTTAAAATTTCAATTTAATCATTGATATTGTAACATTTTCCCGATACAGTTCCTCATCATTGATAAATGACAAGCTTACATAACGTGCTAATTGATACTCAATTAAATGGTAGAATTTTATAGGAGACAAAAGGTGATCAACAAAATAAAACTGGAAACTTATATTACTCTCTAACAAATCTGAAAGATGAGTTATATGTCTTAAATTATCTTATCTTATTTTAAATTTATCATAATTTATTAAGTATTATATACTCTATAATTTTATAATCTACTAATTTTAACACTCGTCCATAATGAGAGATTAAAGTTAAAACACTCATATTTTAACAATAATTAGCATATATTTATGAGAGATCTCCATACGTTGCATTAAAAAAATGTGGGGAGACTAAATTAAAAACTGATAAAATATATTGGACTAATTTTTAAACTTTTACTTATCTTTCAGTTTGCAGAGGGGAAAAAAATGGAGGGAAAGTATGTGAGGTTCTGATGAATTGCTTCTGATAAGGAAGATGACGATACGATCAATGGCTTCAATCCGGTGCCGATGCGTTCCTCTCAATCCCACTCTCGATTTCGTATCTTTGGGATCTCACCATCGTCTTCTACCTGCAATTTCTACACCCACCAGAAGAGTTCTGTCCCTCTCGGTTATATCCACCGCTCTTTCAACATTGGCATCATCCTCCTCTCTCGCCGTTCCTTCCATATCCGCCGCCCCGGAGTTCTTCGAGCTCCCGGACTCAGGCGGCGTCAAGGCGCTTGAGCTTCGCGCTGGCTCAGGGGAAACCCCCGTCGACGGAGACCAGGTGATTTGGTTTTGAAATCCGTTGGGAATGCATTGGGAACGTCAATATATTGCGTTTTTTTCTGTTTCTATTTCTTGGGTTTTTTTTCCCTTCATAATCTATCGAGGGTTTGGATTGGATTAAGGTTTGCTGGTTCTATGAGAGTGTTCCGAAGGGCTTCACGAAATCTTTCCATTAGTACTTTTGCGATGATTTTGTAGTCCGTAGACACTGTTCTCCAAGCTTATGAGCCGAAAGTTTGCGACTTTTTGGCAATATATCTCTTGGGGTTAAGGCTTTTGTAGTTTTCTCTGATGCATTTGTTGTAGTTGAGGATATGCTATCTTTTTTGGTGGCGTTCCAAGTTTTGTTTGAAGTAATTCTCTGAAAATTCCATCGGGCTCGGGTGATTGATCATTGCCCAAAATATTGACAGCAACTGCAATATCTTCCTGAAAAGGTTGTTCCAACCGTCGCTTCTTATTCTCATCAATAGGATTTCAATCTAAACCAGTACGTAACCATCTGCCACCAGGTTCTCTATTGTAGAGCTTTCTGAAAAAATCCTTTGATTTATTCAATCTATTCGTCTCTGGTTAAAAACTGCCCATATATTCTAGGTGTTAATATTGTTGATTAAATTCTTCCTTCTCCTATGGGACATAATTTTATGGATCGAGCTTGTGTTTTCATCAATCATCACCTTTGTTAAGCCAACCCGTCTTGGATGTTTTAGTCTACTTCCGACTTCTCTGTACTTGAAGTCCAAAAACAGCGATGTTCTCTTATTATGGAGGTAACAGTATCATTTTGGTTTTCCCTGTCCCCCAAAGTGCTCCTGTTTCAAATTTTAATATTGGACTTCATATTTTTGAGCTTCTGAACGAATTACCAGCCTGCCTCCCAATCTGTGTGTTTTGTCAATAAAAATCAAAGGAAGAGATGAAAAGAGTGTGAGCGGTGCAGAAAATTTCGAGCTCGAAGGGAGTTGGACCCAGCACACCGAGATTGAGCTTGATAGAACACGACACTGCTTTTGCTGGGAACATCCTTCTCCACCAACACTATTCTTCTATCAATGACCGAAAACTCAAATCTTCTTCCTATTACAAGATATTAGGAAAAGATCGACGGATTTAATGGACTTCTAAACTTAGAAAGAATTCTCAAATTGGCTCTAGCCCCACATTTATAACCACTGACAAGGAGGCTAGGCAAGGCATGGCATGGCATTAGCTTGCTGCTACTTAGCCGATTTACCAACTTGCCTACGACCTCTTGATTTGAGCCTCAAAGTAGATTTGACTGAGACGACACCAGTGTGAGTTGAACTCTTCAACTTCTCTTTTGTCTGGTAGGTTACAGACAATCGACACCCCTTTTCAGCTCTTTATCATGGTGAGTGAGAAAGTTGACTTCTAGACTCACAAATTCCTCAATCGTGCACTTAACTAATGATGAATAATGTAGTCAATGGGTGTACAAGTGAAGTATCATTTTATCTTGTAATTCTTTCCAAGCCTGCTTTTGATTAATTGTGTGGTGGCCTACTTTCTTCCGTTGATGATACCAATGGAGATGTTATACCTCACTTACCTATGATGAAATTTTGTCCCTCTTTGAAATATTTCTGGATCCATCCATATTTGCAATTATTATTATTATTTTTTTTAACGAGCGACGAACTTTTCATTAATATATGAAGAGGAATCAAACTTGTTTAAAGATACAAAATCTCGAAAGGAGTGAATGGATGCAATTTTTATTCTTTTCTCCAGCCTTCTGTTGTGATCATTTCGTAGAGTTGGCTATCCGCTTGAGTGCTAGTTGTTAAAGTTGATTGGATGAACACCGTGCTTTGTAAAGATAGTATAGGGGAAAATTTTATTGCTAGAGTATGAAATCCAGATATTCTTAATAAGGAGTATTAACGTGAAGGTTGCGGTTCATTACTATGGAAGGTTGGCAGCGAAGCAGGGATGGCGCTTTGACACATCGTATGACCACAAAGATGAAAATGGGGAACCTCTTCCTTTTACATTTGTTCTTGGCTCCGGGAAAGTAAGTCAATTGCTGCTGATATCCTACCATTTTGCCTAATTGAATCCGCTTTTAGTTGCAAAGCAATTTGCTCTTAATCTTGCACAAGGTTGATTATGATTTTCCTTTCGATTTTCTATTTTTAAAAGACCAACTTGTTGGCTATCAATTTATTTGTTTATTATGCATGTTATGATATACTTTAAAAATTATAATGAAATTTTAAAAACTAAAATAAAAGTATTTGTTAAATATATATATATTTTTTAAATTTTGAAATGTTATAAAATGTCAAGGTTATTGCGGGAATGGAAGCAGCTGTGAGAACCATGAAAGCTGGTGGCATCCGTAGAGTCATAATTCCACCGTCCCAAGGATATCAGAATACATCTCAAGAACCTATTCCACCCAATGTGCGCACTCCTGTTTCCCTCCCTTTGTTTGGTTCACGCATACTGTCTTATTTAAACAAAACAAGTTAGCATTGTTGGATGTGATTCTAATCCATGACCTTTTAGTTGGGATATATGTCTTAAATGTGATTCTAATCCACGACCTTTTAGTTGGGGATATATGTTTTAACTAACTGACAAGTTGGCTGTATCAAGATATAATTGATTGCACATGCATGAAATAATCAATTTTAATTCTAAGGAGTGTCACGATGATAAAGGTTTGGGATGTTTGAAGATATTCTCCCAAATCTTAGATTCAAATCTTTAAGTTAGAAAAAAAAAATCCTTAAATTGAAAATTTAATAACTTAAAATCTTTTTAAAGTTTCTAGAGGTTATATAGCTCACTTTGGTCGGTGAAGTCTCTCTAGTGAAGGTGGATCATTAGCATAATGTTGGGATAGAGTCTAACAACTTGACCAATTTTTTAACAAGAAACAACTTTTCGTTGATAGATGAAAAGAAAAATATACAGTTTTGAATTATTTTCAAATTCTTTTGTTTTTAGGTTTTGCATCATTAGCATGTCATGTCGTGTCGTGTAAATCATTGTTGGTTAGTGTTAGTTTAATCAAACGTACCGGTATACGAAGATTTAGTTGGAAAAACATAATTATTTTCTTTTCTTTTTAGTTAAAAGAATCAAATAGACATAATTTTAATCTATTTGTAACATTTCTTATGAAGTTTTAGTCTTTGATAATAAACATATATATATGATTTTATGACTTAGACTTGGTATTTAAAATGTAAATGGTAAACTTGTGCATCGTTTGACAAGTTGAAGCTTGAATTTATATGATTTTAGAATTAGCAAGTTTGGACTTTGGAGTTCAGAGGCACTCGTGACATTAGCAAATCGGTAGCATATAACAAAGTCAAATAACAAACATAGACTCAACTCAAATGCTCCCTTTCAACATCCTTAAGATTTAGAGAATTCATAAATCATACTAACCAACTGCTCAGTATTTTAAATAACTCACGAATTTTAAGTGGTTGTCTAGTAGGGCTGATCATCGGTCGGTTTTTGGCCGACCCGGTGGCCGAAAACCGACATTTTTTTGTTTCAGTGTATGCTAAATCTAGGGTGAAGTGAATGGGCTTGGATCCTTACTGAACTTCAAAAAAAAAAAAAAGTTATACATTTGTGAGATTTGATCTGCCTTTAAATGTTTGATTTTCACGAGGTGTTATTTGAATGCAGTACTTTGACAGGCAGAGGCTATTTACCACCATTTTTAATCCAACACGTCTGGCAAATGGTGAAGGTTCCAGCCTTGGGATTCTCATATTTGACATTGAGATGCTTCAGGTAAGGCACTTCACCACCAAGTTTGCATCTCCAGGTTCCTGAAAACAGCTCCTCCTTCAATTTCCTGTACTATATAATTCTACTTTTTTATACAGAATTATTATTATACTCAAGTTTTGTACATCATGCTACCTATATAACCCATAAATACCATATTTACATGCACATAAGAAGTACTAATATCTGTGTTAGATCCGTGTATAGGTCAAATGAACAAGTTGTAGTGTCTTGTTTATGAGTTGTAGGTAACTGATGTTAATGTTAAATTGCTGATGTTCTTGTGTGAAAATCAAATGTTCTGGGACGTATTTGGATGACTTTTCGAGGTAAATATGTGACATAGGAAAGAACGCTCAGGTCAGTATTACTCAACTCGAAATGGGCTATCAATCACACGTGCATGTATCTGGATATGAAGACAACTTCCCTATTTATACTATTGGTAAGTGGGATCCATTAGTTGGTCATCTGACATCACAACGGGAATTACGATGTAAGTTCTGTCGTAGCGGGATGATGGTTGACAAAGGGTTGCTCCGAAATGTGCTAGGATGACCACGGTTGCTGAAATTCGAGGTACACCTCGTCCTATCCTTTCGATCTCTCCTCTCTTACCACGTCGAGTATTAACACTTTCGTTTGCCGATTATAGGTATGAATCTCCTCCCTTTATTTATAAACCTGAATGATTCTCTCACGACAAAAACTTCTTATATATCTCTTGCCAATATAAATTTTTTCCAGGAATTACGTAAAATTGTGAAAAGTGTGCTTGATTTGTATGGCTGATGATGTAGTAGTTTGCGTGTTAATTTATTTATTAGAATAGGGGTCTATATGCCAAAGCGAGCATAGTTCAGTGGTAATTGGCATATACCTCCAACCATTAGGTTATGAGTTCGAATCCTCTCTCCAACGTGTACTAAAAAAGAATAGGGGTCCATATGAAACAAATGGATTAATTTTAAGGCTTTTTTGAATCAGGTCAGGGGTCTTATTCTAGATAAAGAATATGATATTTTTTTTTCTAGATTATAAAATAAAATAAGGAAATATCTGAAGGAGAATGAAGTCTTTTAGAATTGACTATGAAACAGAATGATCAATAAACTAAATTTGATAATCTCTATGCACCTAGGAAAAAGATTGACAGAAGAAAATTTAAGATAGCTGAAATAAGAAATTTGACACATTGATAGTATCAAAACCAATTATGACACATTTTTGTAACTCGAATTAATCGTATAAATGATTCTCTATGGTCTTTAAAAAGACCTCCCCACCTCGTTTGTTAATGTTCTTATTTTTCAATTATTACGCTTTATTTTTAATTAAAAAAGTAATATATTTACCGATTTGAGTGTAGTTTAATTGGTTAAGTATGTATCTCCAATTAAAAGGTCAATGTCTTCGAGCTCCCACCTACACATATTGTACCGTAAAAAATAGAAATGTCATTAACATTTTTTGTTTTTTGAGTAGAATAAATGGGGTAGGGAATTCGAAATCATGATTTCTTGGTCAAAGATAAGTATTAGTTACTGTTGAGCTAACCTAACATTGACAACATTTTTATGTTATACTTATTTTTTAATATTTATTAAAGTTGATATCATTCTTTCATTCAAACATAAATAAAAACAGTTATCAAATACATATGTTTGGAAATTAGAAACGAAAAACAGTAAACAACAAATAAGTTATTGATTTTGTTGTTATGAACTTTTTGAAACATTTATCGGAGTGAGAAATAGAAATAGTTACCTAACGCTAATATTTTATTTCTTCAAAGGATTAAGAATATATAAGAAACGATAACCTTACCATATACAACTTTAATTTCGTAATTTCTTATGTTTGAACTAATCTTCTCTACTTTCCCATTAGCATGTTATTCACTTTTTATTTTATTTCATTTTTTACTGTTGCATGTTATTTTACTTCATTGTCATTTCACCAACAACCTTAATATTAATATTATATGTTTGTAAAGATTCACCAACATCGTTCAAAATTTTCCAAAAAAAAACATCATTCAAAACTATGGAACACTGTTAAAATTCCCGAATTTTACAAATTCAATTAGTTATTTATAATCTTATACACATTAAATACATGGTTGAAAACAATATTTTCCCCTATTTCTCGTAGGACACCTGCATTACACTAGCTATAATCAATAGATTTTTTTTTCTTTTTTTCTTTTTTTTAAAGGTGCTAATAAATCTTCCCTTTATAACAAAAAAATAAAATATATAATAATAATAATAATAAATTCAATTTCTTCTTTATCTTATGTAAGATACAAATCTTCCTTGCAGACTAATTAAATGTAAAGCCAATGAACAAAAATAGTAAAAGAGAAAGCTAGAGAATATTAGGAAAAGTCGTAGATTGAATCATTTTATTCTTATGTGTATAATGATAACAAGATGTGAGAATTTGAGCATCACTTATCTTTAATTATAAAATAGGCTACTGTGTTTAAGAAATAAATAATTAAAAGCAGTGTTATCAATTTCTTACCAAAGGACATAAATGAATCGTTAACCAATTTAGACCTCGCTTAATCTAAAGTTTAGAGATCGTGGTTAGTGCCCACATAAGCACGGTTTAACGTAAATATGTCATATATAAATATTTGTTGTGCTAAACAAGAAATCGTAGCCATAAATCAATATATAAGATACCTATTATCAAAATCGTTGTTGAACTGAGAAAAATAACATTGAGGGATCATTATCATATTTTGAAAGATCGGAGACTGAACAAACATCATATTTAAGAAAATAATAATAATACATTTCTAGTTTAACAAAAATATACCTAAATTTCTAAAGCGAACACAACTCAGCACAATTGACATGAGGGTGTGAATTCTTGTTTTAGATACTATTTTGGTACATGTACTCTTAATTTTGGTTTCCATATATTTGTCAAAGCATTCATTTTACTTTCTATTCTCTCAACTATGGTTTGTTTAAGTCATTATACTTTAACATCTATAAGTATTATACTCCCTAGTACCATCGTACTAATAAAAATAGACATTTCGAGAGTATAAGTTATTAAAAAAAAAAAATAGATCGAACCTAAATCAGTGTATTTTGGCAAATTGAGAGTGGAATGGTTGAAAAGAAAGAGAAGCAAGCGAGTGGGGTGAGTCTTCTCTCTCTCTCTGGTCGTCAGTCGCTTTTCAAAGCTTCAGAAAATGGTTCCCCCAAATCTCCCATTTTGAAAACCATAATTATAATTATATTCCCCTTTTCTTCTTCTCTACTCTCTCTCTCTCTTCGCCAGTTTCACTTTTACTTTCATAAAACCCCATCTTCCCCCTTCTTCTCTTCCGTTTTTCTGCCCAAAATCGGCGACGGGAGAGCACAGATTTGGTTTCTGCGAGGTGGGTTATTGCTGTTAACCCTCCTCCTGCGACGCTGAGCAGTTTCTTGCTCGACCCACTTCCCCAAGCCCTAGTTTTTGCTTGTGGTTGTTGCCGGATTCCTTACACATGGCGCAGAAGTCTCTGATCTACGCTTTCGTCGCTCGCGGCACCGTGATTCTCGCTGAGTATACCGAGTACAGCGGGAATTTCAATTCCATTGCTTTTCAGTGCCTCCAGAAACTCCCCACCGCCAATAACAAATTCACCTACAATTGCGATGGCCACACCTTTAATTATCTCGTTGACAACGGTTTCAGTAAGTCCTACTGCTCCTTTTCCTCCCCTTTCTTCGTTGTTTGATTTTTCTGATTTCTGAGATTTGATTTGATTTCTTTTGTTTTTGTTTTCCCTTTTTGTTGTATAATGTTTTTGTGCTGTCTTTATTGCGTTTAATGGTCTTCGAGTTTCGTTTCTGGTTGGGAACTTTTTTCTGGAAGAGTAGTTTCTTGATTTCCCCATTTATTGGATGTCTTTCTTGCCGGAGATGGTGCTTCTTTAGCTGATTTGAAAAAAAGAACCCCCGATCCGTCATTTGTACTCAGTTAAACCTTTTGTTTGGATGCCGAGAAAATGGGGAATTTATGCAAGTTTTGTTGTTCAAGCCTCCTTTTTCTTTTTGCATTTTTTTTATCTCATTTATTTTATTTATTACCATTGGAAGTTGATACGAACATCATTCGATGGTTTTGATGAAATACGGGGAAGGAAAATGAGACCCGAGATTTATTTATATCATATATGATTAGATTTGGACTTGCTTTCCGTTGTTCTCTAATGGGTTACTATATAAAATATACGAGATCTCAAAATGGAGAATTATTTGTCTAGACCCTAGAAGATAGGTATTTGTGAGAATTATTATTATTCCTTTTTTGTCAAAACCATAAGAATTATTGTTATTTATATTTTGAGCCATCGAGGGTTTTACTTTTAAATGCGTACCTTATTGGGAACTAGCTCTTTAGTTATGATCTGGCGGCTCCTAAAGCTCTGTTCGTAGATGCAATTGTGAAATATGGCCTAATATTTGTCTTATTTCTCAATTCCACCCTAATTTTTTTAAAAGTTTCAGCTTCACTCTACATTTGAATCTAAGTAAAGAATGTCTTGGACATTAAAATTCATAACAATGTGATGGCGTGACACTAAAATCCATTTTATTAATTGAGTTGGAATAATCCTATATTTTAATTTAACTAAATGGAGATACCCACATATAAAATTAAATATATATTTGCTTCACATGATATGTTTTGTAATAAGGTTGCAAAGTTGTTGCGGTAGAAAATGGAACCATTAAAGATGTTGCTATGCTGATGATTAACTATTTCATCTTGTTTCCTATGGAAGCCAGATTGACTATATCATTACAAGAATCCTATTTTTCAAACTGTACGCAATCATTTTTAATGTTTATTTACATTAAAGAATTGATTAAAAAAACTTAATATATAAATGATAGAATTGAAACTTTTAAAATGTTAGGGATAAAATTGGAAAATGACATGTGTATTTGGGACAAAATTATATATTTAACTATAGAAATATACAAGTTACAGAATCAAGGACAAAAAAAAATAACCCTTCCATTTGGCACAAACAAACTGTACTTCCAACATTGTTAAAAAGACTAGACTGAGCTCGATACAGTTTGGATGAGTCATATCTGTCTTAAAATGGGATGGGAAAGTAACAAGTCCAGTATGAAGAAAATCTAAAAATGAGTCACTTGGTTTCTCTTAAACTTAATCTGACTTGGATGGTGTGGAAGTGACTTGGGATATATCAGATTTGATTCAAGACGACTCAATTGTGTATTGTTTTCATGTAGATGGTGGACAATGAAGAATACTCACAATATATTCCCATTCCTGGTAAAATGTGGAAGAATACCCACAATACTCACTAACTAATAAAAATGGTCTTCTTCAGATTTTGAATCTAGAAGGGTCCTCAGTAGTTTGTGAATGCTACAGCCTGATATTTTGCACTTTCCATTGCATATACCTTTGAGAAACTGTTCTTTTATTTTTCCCTTCAACAAAAATGTTCTGTTTTATTTACCTTATCATGGTGTCGAATAAAATAGTGGTTTGATCCTGAAAGGGACCTTTTCAGTTGCTAAATGCTAAAGCCCTACCGACTATTTTCTTTTTCATCTCATCAATGTACTAGCTCATTTTTTATAT
>NW_019104509.1:1487559-1519251 GCF_001995035.1 Momordica charantia
AACAAAGAACAAAGCTCTACAAAATACAAGAGAATAGAACAAATAAACAAAACCACATCCTTCATTCTGCAACAGCGACGCCAAAAATCTATCGCCATTGTAGTAACAAAAATATGATTGAGCAAAGGTCTGAACAACTTTCTTCTTCAAGACTTGCTCTTCCCGTAATAATCGCCTGCTAAAGAGATACTGAAACAACCGCTTATCGAACAATCAAATATTGAAAAGTAGAGAAAGATCTTCAATAATGTCTAGAAAGTCGGGTGGAGTTTCTGATAAAGAGGAAGAACGGTTTAAAGAAGGAAAAAACTCCCCAAAGTCACTTCGAACTTCTAAACCAGAATCAATGCTACTAAAGTTGACTTCCTGATCCTCACTAAAATCTGAAAGTTCTTCTTCCAAAGCCTCTTTGACAATGCCATCATTAGTTGAATAACTAACCCCTTGAGAAAGATGAATATTCTTTGAAAAATTCTGAAAATCTTCTTTCAAGACCTCAATTTCAACAGAAGAAGCAACCATCAATGAGATAACTTTCAAACCCTTGCTGCAGTTATATTTCATTGAAAACTACTTAACAAAAGAAAAAAGCTCAACTTCGAGGTTTAGTTTCAAAAAGGGTGAACCATACTACACAGTGACGAAAAAGTCTTTTCTTTGTTGCTGATAAGTGAACTATAAGTGATCTAGCCGAAGAAGTCTCTTAAAGATTGGGAGAATTGGAGGGAAGAGAGAGTTTCTCGTTGAAAAGAGACTTAGATAAACCTTTTAGTCTTTTGTTCCCCCGGCTCTACCATCTTTCTGATAAGAGGTTGCATTTGATGGCTGCTATCATGGATCCTTGGGGGAGGGGGTTGCGCCCTTTGTCTCTTTGGGGCTTTGGGGCTTCGTCGTTCTGTGACTGATCATGAGTCTCTCGAGGTTTCCGCTTTGCTTGGCTTGTTGTTGGAGGTTTCTTTCAGTCCCGGGAGAGAGGATATGCTTGTGTGGTCCCCCAGCCCTTCTCGGGGTTTCTCTTGCAGCTCCTATTTTCATGTTTTAAGCTCCCCAGATTCTTCCCTGTCGACCCCTTTGTTTACCTCTCTTTGGAAGATAAAAATTCCGAAGAAGATAAAGTTCTTTGGGTGGTAGGTCTTACTTGGGAAAGTCAATACCTTGGATCGTATTCGGAGGACTTCGTCCTTGTGTTTGGGCCTGTAGTGGTGTGTTCTTTCTTTGCAGAGGGGCCTCTGAAGACCTCGAGCATTTGTTATGGTCTTGCCAGTATGCTCAGAAGATCTGGATTCGTTTTTTTGACTGTTTTGGGGTAGAGCTTGCCCTTCCTAGGGATCTTAGGGCGTTTTTGGAGGTGCTGCTTTCCCCTCCTTTTCGTGATAGGGGGCGGTTCTTGTGGCAGACAAGTTTTTTGTCTACTTTGTGGGGCATTTGGCTGGAGAGGAAAAATAGAATTTTTAGGGGGGTGGAGAAGACGTTGGATTCTGTTTGGGACCTTGTTAGGTTTAAGACTTCTTCGTGGGCTTCGGGTCTCTAAAGTCTTTTGTAATTATCAGTTAGGTGTTATTCTTTTGGATTGGACCTCTTTTCTTTAATGGGTGTCCTCTTTTGGGGCTGTTTTTTTGTGTGCCCTTCTTGTATTTTTTTTTCATTTTTCTCAATGAAAGTGCGGATTCTTATAAAAAAAAAATCCTCTAAGGTGGTAGTTTTCTTGGAAAAGAAGCATTGTAATTTTTTGTGGAAGCCGAAGGGAACTGGAAGCACCTGTAATCTTATCAATCAAAAGGTTTCTTTGCCTATTGATTAGGGAGGCCTTGGTATTGGAAGCCTCAGAATCTCTTTGCAAAATCATCAACGACAAATATTTTTCTAGCCCCATGAGCTGGCTGGTGTGCTCAAAATTCTTCTAGTGTAGGAAATAGAAATCATTGGAGCTTTATTTCCAATTGCTACAACATTGCTAAACCATAGTACAAGATAAACCATAGTACAATTGCTACGTATCCTCTTTTAGCAGGGGCATTTGGTTGAGAGAGAGACTTTTACTGCTATTTATGGAGTTGAATCGGTGGGGGTGCGTTTGTTGGTTGGGATCTTGTTAGATTGTTTTACTCCTTATGTTTCACTATGTCAAATAATTACAAAGAAGCCTGGACATAAACACGCAGTATGGAAAAGACACACAGCTATTGTGATACATCATTTTCTTTTCAAAAAATTTACGACATGGGCAAGACAAAGACACATCAAACATGTATGATTATTTCATACATTTATATTATTCTCCAGTTAAAAATAAGGAAATTAGGTGTGAATAATCAATATATCCATATATAATGTGATGTGAGTTGGAAAACATGTGAATATTTTTCCTGCTTAGGCTGAGATTAATGGTCCTATAACATGCACGTTATTGTTTAGTTTGACCAAATCCAGTGTCTTGCTCAGTTTTATCTCTTTTTGAGTTCATATTTTTTAATAACAAACAATTTCATTGATGGTGTGCAATTATAAAAGAGGGTAACCGTATCCAAGGGAGTTACTTAAAACTTCTCCAATTAAATAATAGGGAAGAAAATTTATATTGATGGGTAAGAGTATATGTTGTGTGGCTTAGTATTCAAATCAAGCATTATATTATGATGCGAAATGACATTCATGCTCCTTATTGTGTAGGTTCTTGATAGAGGAGAGAAGATAGAACTTCTAGTGGATAAGACAGAAAACCTTCACAACCAGGTTTGTGTCATCTCTTTTCCTTGCCCCTGATAAATGTATCTGAATATGCTCATGGATGAAATATTATATTGGATTTCAATATTTGTACATGAGCATTGTTTACGACTGGAAATAATAGATGTAACACTTGTCACTTCAACTGGCTGAACTATTTCCACAACTGTTGCATCAAAACTATCGCCACAAATGTTGCAAGTTGCAACCCGATAGATTTTTTGTATGGTAGTCGTTGCAAATATAGCGTCACACATTCAGTTCGTACATGCAAGCAGAAGTGTGACAACTGGTAGATGAGTTTAGTTGGCCATTTTTGAGAAGTTAAAGTAGATGGTTTCCTGAAACGGCCAACGGGGATGGCAATTTTATCTCAATTTTTTTTTAATTGTTCTTAACTATGTTTATCAAGTGGATAATAATGACTAGATGCAACTGTGTATAGTGGAATTTGTATTTGATTTTTTCTGTGAGCATGTAAATTAATTGAGAATACGGTTCCGAGTAAGGAATAATCCCAAAGTGTCCTTCAGAAACCAATCTTCATTTTGAAGCCTCAAGGTACATTCCATATAATCTTATAATTACAAAAAAACCAATGACACTAGATGCACTTTTATCTCCAATTTAGGAGTTGTATTTCTTGTACAGGCACAGGACTTTAAGAGTAGTGGGACGAAAATTCGAAGGAAAATGTGGCTACAAAATATGAAGATCAAGTTGATCGTTTTGGGGATTTTGATAGCATTGATCCTTATCATAGTCCTTTCGGTTTGCCGCGGCTTCAACTGTGGAAAATGAACGCTTTCTGAAGGAGGAACCTCACAGTGAAATCTTTTGGCATGGTATTTTGAGAGAGAGAAGTGATGATATACATGATTTGGCTATGTATGTAGTAAAGTAAAACAAAGTTCAGAATCTCTGTTTTGTTAAAAGCAAAATTTACGTGTGAATGATCACTTATAATATTCGTTACTTTTTTTTTTCCTTGGAAGACAACATGAGGTTTGAATTTTCTGAATTGGAGATAAAATGCGCTATTCTGTTTTTATGGAATGGTGAGTCTTTATAGTTTTGTAGTTATTTCTTATTTACTCTGCTTATCAGTAAGTTCTTGGGGGTGTTTTGGATATATGGCTGTTTTGAGTTTTATTACAGGGAATATAAGAGTTTATTAGAATGAAAAGTAAGAAAAATGGAAGTATGTAAAGATGGTTTGTTTGAAAGAGATGCATTTTGTTTGACAATACACTTTCTAGTGTTTGTGTTTTGGAATTATCGAGCAAGCTTCGATCTTAAGAAGGTAATAGATATCTTATTCACTTATCTATATTTAAATTGGTAGTAATTATTATGATTTATTTGGTATGTAAGGACAATGTTTTAAATATTGATGTCGATGAAAATGTTGAGGTCTCAATTCCATGGAAATGTTCATAGATTTTTAGAAATCTTGAAAAACTAAAAATTTATACAAATATTTTAAATAAAAAATGATTAATATTAATATTATGTTTATATTAGTGATGTTTTGTTAATATTTTTATATTTTATCGATTTTTTTTTTTTTTTTGCAATAGTATGAAAATGATTTATCTCTTGTTGATGTCGATTTTCATGGACATGTGAAAATGTCTACATGTAGATGGATATTTAATGTTTTGGGTAAGTAATGAGACGTATATATAATCTCGAGAAATTCTTATGCGCAAAAGTTTTTGTAATTAAAATTAGCAAAATGGGCAGGATTGGTACAAAAGGTGGAATAATATGCTTTTCCAAGTGATGTCATATCAGAAGATAATATTGTTCTTATGCTACAATGTTCTGGTTGATTTGTAGGAATGAAAATCTAGATTTTGAAAAAAACAATGGAAATCAGAATCTTCATCTGATTTTTGAATTTAAATAAACATTTCATTCAAATGATAATTCAACCATTTTGGAGAGATGGGCAAAATATAAGATAATGAAGTTCAAGTTAAAAAATTAATCAAGTCTTATAGTTTGTTCTTTTCTGCTAGTTTTTTTTGTTACTAAACTTTCGATATTGTTAATACGATTAACTAAATGGTGATATGACACGTTGGTTGGACGCATATTAAATGTAGCAAATAAATAATATGAGAAAGTGGATAATTGGATAAAATAAAATCATACCACATTCTTAAGCATTATTGACTTATTTTAGGTATCTATAGTTTGCAAAATAGTAAATTGTAACATTCTATAAATTGGTGTTGTTGAATTATAATGAATTTATTACACAATACACCTAAAATAAGTCATGTTAGCCAATTTTGTGGAAATCAATGACACGTTTTAACACAAAAAGGGCATGTGACAAATTTTTGTAAATCACAAAGTTGCTTAAAATTATATATAAGATAAAAATATTTGATTTGCAAATTTTTTCAAACTATAGAAATGATTGTAATTGTCGATCTAAATATATAGCTCAATTGATTAATGTATTAAAACCTTAACCAAAAGGCTAGACGGATAACGTAATTGTAATTGCTAACATGAACTAACCAATACTTCATTTCTTAAGGTTAATAGTATAAATTTTCACACCCTACTTTTTTTTACTGAAAAATTGTAATATTTTATATTTCTACGACGAAAAAAGGTTACCAAATAACCATTTAATATCTCAAATAGTAAAATATTGGTGCCGGTTGTTTATGATTTTGTAAAGTTTGAATCTTTACCTCTTATTTACGATGCACTATTTTATCCGTTTATAAAATGCTGGTAGAAAACTAATTGACTTTGAATTTGTTTATAAAAGTCACACACCCAACCAACACTTTGCCATCATTTTACCAATAAACTCAAACCTATCTAATAAATGTTGACCAATCCACTTTGGATGAAACTCAACAAACTTCAATAATAATAATAATAATAATTATGAAAGTTTGAGAGACAATTGAGGGTAATGTGAAGAACTTAGCCCACACGGTTTTGAATTGAACAATGAACATTGAAAATGGCTTCCACTTTAATTTCAATTCCCATAACTTCAAAACTGTCACAAATTATAAATGAAAAAGTCTTCAAATTTAAGGAAAGAAGTCAAGAAAGGGATTTCACTATGACTTGACTTGTAAAATAATTAAAAAAAATTATATTTAACTACTCGGTATCCTTGTTTGGTTTCTTGTTTCTTGTTTTGCTTTGCTTTCTTTTTATAAGATAAATATATTTTATTTTGTACAAAACTGCTTCGTCAAGGCTTAAATCATAATACGAATTTTCAGATTCTCTTTCTCTCTCTCTTTTTGGTCTATTAAAGGAGGAAGAAGTAGCTTTGTAATGTTTTATTGAATGAAATAATTAATAATTTTATCTATCTTAAAAAAGTGGTGTTTCATTGACATTTTATAAGTCATAATGGCCATTGTTTTGGGTACAGATTCAATCAGATTTCTCCATTTTTAGGTATGCATTTATGAGTTGTCAAGTCTCCTCAAAGTTTCTTGTTGAGATATTCGTAAAAGATTAGATTTATTCTGACCTACAAACTTAAACTTTTGAGTTCATTGGTTGGGTGATACCTCTTCTTTATTTTATGATATTATTTGTTTTGGATCAAATCAGGTACAAATTTACCTTGTTAATTTATAAAGATGTATTTTTACTCATATATTCCTTCCTAATCAGTATCATCATACTTTGACTTTTCCTCCTTATTTTTACCGTGACAGATATGGTTCATTTTGAACTTTTAATTTTGTCTACTAAATAATATCTTTATTTTTCTAGCTAACTTATAGTATTATATTTCATTCTTTTACATATTTTATTCTTAAGCAAACAGAAAGGCAATTCCAACTAGATCTTCCTCAAATCCTATCCATAAAGATAGAAAAAGGCATCCATTTTCTTAATGTTGATATCAATGGGTGCCCACTAAACCCAATATTTGGAGTAGAATACAATCTCTCTCTCTCTCTCTCTCTCTCTCATAGAAAGCTATGCATCAATGTCATCTCCATATTGGGTGGTGGAGTAATTAATTAATGTTGATTTTCATAATTTAAAATTACAAATTGCAATTGAATGAGACATAATTATTGAGCCCTATGTATGAGTTAGGTATGCACTAAACTTAGCCTTGAGGTTGCAATCAACTTCCAACTAAAAAAAAAAAAAAACTTCACTTTTTTCATAAAAAAGGAAAAAAAAAAAAGAAAAGAAAAAGTAGATAGCTAGGCACTAACCTTAGTTTTTAGGGTGCTATAAAAAAAATCTTCAGAAGGGTATTTATTTATTTTTTTGATAAGGTTGGCATATGCAATTATGTATATAAAACTCTACACTTTTTCATCACTTTYTGTTTCCTCTCCCACCAAATGTACATTAATTTTCTTAAAGTAAATAGTACTCCCTCGTGTCTTGAAAAGGATATTTTATTTTACAATCTCTCTCGTAAAAGCTTATTCAAAGCGGTCATCATAACGTACCTTGTCTTTTAAGCCTACATAGTTGAAAAACCAAATTTTGATCGTCCCTTGTCTACTGCCATAAAATTGACAGCAACCTCGTTATTATAAATACACACTTTCTTCTAGTTAGCACTACGACTTTCTAACATAAGAGATACCATTGAGAAATTATTAAAAGCAGTCRTCAGATATAATAGTTGTCATTCTCGTAACCATTAAGTGTATATATACAAATGGTTAAAAGAAACATCATACTGATCTCTCTCATGCACCCGTTAATGATAAAAGCGACAACCATATATTTTCATCAACCACATCGATAAATCCACATCTTCTTAAAGTAAACCATACACGCCCTCAGAAACTTAAAAAGGGTCATTAAAAATTTGCAATCTTTCTCTCTCTCTCCTCTCTCTTTGTGGTGAGAGAAACGTGGGATGGGACCCGATGTGAGAAAATGTGTGTTGAGAAGCAACATGGGACTCTTTCAAGGTGATGGGAAATAATAAATATTTGTCCCAAAGCAAGTTGCAAGTTGTAGGGTCCAATCTTGCATACTTTTTTTTTTAGGGTTTTGAAGATAGAGAGAGAGAAAAAAGTAACATGTTTTTCTGATAAACAATAGCCTTCCAGAGTTCCTTTTTTTGGAGGTTTAAAACCACTACCCACCCCCATATACCTTTATTATAAGGGCAGATTTTGTCCACTCCATCTCCCACCAAACCCCCACATGGGAATATCTATGCAAAGTGGGGAAACCCCAAGTTTCCAATAAGGACTAATCAGTGCCCTTCAAAGGGATTTAAGGGCACAGGTGACCTCAGATTGTGGGGCACTCCCAATTCCTCAGTTGGGAAGAAATTTAAAGTGGGGTTCCCACTCCTTTTTATCTTTGATTTATCATACACAAAACAGATTGACTTGTCCTGCCAAAAGCACAGAGGAGGGAGAGAGAGAGAGAGAGAGAGAGAGAGAGAGAGAGAGAGAGAGAGAAAAGAAAAAGAGAAGGAAAAAACTTTGGCATAGCCATATTCTTGCATGTGGGATGAACTAAAAAGTTTGTCCTCATGCCTCTCTTTAGTTATTTTCCATCTCTGCAAACCAGATGGGTGTGATGTCAAATTCATACAAGAGATCAGGGATTTATGTTATGATTATGAATATCAAATGTCATGAAATGGCCAAATTATGCATCACCTTTTCAGAAAGTGAAACAGAAGAACTCTAATTTTATCTACTTTTTTTTTAAAAGATATATATATTTTTTCTCTTCTCTCCCAATAATTCTTAATTCTCTGAACTGATAAAAAAACCCGAGATAAAATCATATGTTTGGGAATAAAAATATAAGTGGGATTTGGGAGGAAAAAAGAAGAAGGTGAAGATAACTCAATGGTGAATGATATTTATTCTTTTCCGACCTACAGGATACTCCCCATTTTTTGTACTAAGAAAGATAAGAACAAGTTAAAAAGAAAATTGAGTTTTTGTATTTGCCTAAATAGCATAAAATTTAATTATATATTTTTAGATGAAGTAGAAAGTTGAATATTTTATTAAAAAATGTAAAAATAATTTAATTAATGAATCAAACTCAAATGTAAATACTCAGAAAAATTATAGTGGGAAAAGTTGTGACATTTTTTAAAATATGTATTACATACATTTATGTTATGTACTATAGTGTAAGTTAATTTATATATTTAAAACTATATCTTAATATATTAACTGTTAGTTGATTCTTCTTTTCGGAAAACTTCTAAAATTATCCCCGAAAGAAATGAGGTTAAATTTATCACAAATCTCATTCCATTAAATTTGATATGGTAACTTTTTAAAAAAGTAGGGAACATTGTATTTTTTTTTTTAATTTTAAAGTGTTAGATTTATTAATTTTTTTAAGACAAGATACCATTTCATTAAAAAGCACGTGAGAAATGTACCTACGGAAAAAGATATGTCTTGAGAAAAATATTTCAATTGAGAGAAATGATAACTATATCATAATTACAAAATAGATTGGATTTAGAGGACCAAGTAGAGGCAGGATAATATCCTCCCAAATGAAGCGCCGGGTCTAGAAACTTCCGAAAAATGTTAGATTAATTATTTTTAGAACCCATTTTAAAATTTTCTTTTGCCAAAAAYTTTTCTCAAACCCTCCTCTTCCACTCAATGCCAAAAGATCTCTCTCTCAAACTCAATTAATTCAATGGCTCTCCCAACCCCCAATCACACTCAAGTTTTTCAGTGAAAAGGATTCACAAGTCTCCTACATCTCTATCCTTCTTAAGTTTTCTATCATTTTTGTCTCAAAGGGTGTACAATGAGAGGGAGTTGATATATACCATTAATGCATATTTCACATTCTATTTCCCACTTTCCAAGTTGTATACATTAAAAAAAATAAACTAAATCGCAGTTCGACTAGATATATCTATACCAAAAGATCGCGAGTTCAAATTTTCATCCTGCGTGTTCTATAAAAATATTGAAAATAAAATGCTTTGTTGGAAGGAAATTTAAAATTAAGACGAAACGATCGACTTTTTAAGAAGCTAAAAAATTACACAAATTTTCAAAACCAACATTTCTCCAATAATGTTGTCAAATCATAGCATAAGATAGTGAATTAATTATAATATTATTTTGATATATCATCAAACTACTAGCTCCAAAACCATAAACATCATATGGGCTATTCTTCTTTCATAGCATGGACCTCTCTCTATTATATTAATTGGAATAATCAAGAAAAAGGGGTTGGGGATGGATTTTTGTTTCTAGTGCACTACTTTCCCTATTGAGTGGTCCAATGTTTTGAAATGAACCCAAAACAATAGGCCATAATTAATCAATAAAGTTGAAGTTGATGCATGTGGTGTAGTTGCCGAAGACGTTTACGTTCCTGTTTCTTGTTTCACGTATTTTTATTTTGAGTTTTTGAAAAATATAAATGTATGTGTGCATTTGATAATTGTTCTTCTCGTTTATTGCTGATTCAATTTTAAGAAGCGTTCCAAAAGTTTAATTAAGAAATTTTCTTTTTTACCAAAGCGAACATAGTTCGACAGTAATTCACATATATCTCAAATCAAGAGGTTGTGAGTTTCATCCCCTACTTACATATTGTACTAAACGGAAACATTAAGAGAATGAAATTTGATTTCGTTTCTCGAGGAAAATTTTAGATTTCATTGGATGACTATTGAATGATATTATTTTTATTAATGGCTCATATATGGAAACATGGTTGGACTTATTTCCTTTTACATATTGGTTTAGTAAAATATAGTTTCCTTTCCATTTGGATAACAAAGAGTTGATTTGTTTGGCAAATGGCCTAATTTTAATTGAATGATTTTCCTCTATCTACAAGAATTGATTAAAATAAGCATTGATTAAAAATGGAGAAAGAATTTTCCAGAAGTGACAGGGAATAAAACTAGAAAATTTTGACCTGTCTCATAATTTGACCAGCAATTATCAATGAAGACAGTGTTCGTATTTCAAATAGTCAACTTTGAAATCCCAAATTTACAACTTTAATTTTATTGTAAAAAAAAATAATAAAAAAATAAAAAAAAATACCGCATATTTCATTAACATCAACGAGACAAAAAACCAAATGAAAATAAATTCGTACTTTAACCAATTGAACTACATTTATAGGTTGACAGYTAGAATGAATGTTATTCTTTAAAAAAAACAGTACAGAGTATTAAATATCTAAATAGAGTTAAAATGAATCTATGTTTTTTTTTTCCTTTTGTTTTATTTATTTATTTTTTCAGTGAAAGATGCCCCTAGTTTTGCCATTTTGTTTTCTTTCAAAATTAATTTGTGAGTGAATGAAATTCTGAGTACATTATCATCTTAACTTTTATAAATCTTTTAATCATAATTTTTTATTAGATATTTTTAAAACAAAACCAAAAAAACAATTTTGTAAACTCTCCTAAACACATCCTTCTATGTTTTGACCTTCAATCCATTGAGAAAATTAAGAAGCTTCTGTTCAATATGACGTATATATTCTACTGAAAAAAAGAACTATATATAAAAACATTTTTCATATATTCCTTTTTTCCAAAAATAATCCAAATCTCAATTAAATGCAATCTCAACGATTGTGTAGTATATTTTATCCCTAAATTTTAGATATATATGTAGCTACATTGACTTTGAAATTTTCTTACTTTTGATCCATATCATTGCATTGATAAAAATAAAATGTACTTTAACAAAAAATCAGAAAATGATAGAGCGGCTTGTGATAGATTGATCGACATCTGAAGAACGTTCGACCAAAAGAATGAGTTACAAGGTGAATTGTAAGTCCCAACGTCAGAAGGACGAGCATTTTTGGGGACTAACCTGCTTCCCATTATTCGACCAAGACTATTGTCTGGTCCTCAATTCAATGAATTAAAGATGAATAAATTATTAAACAATCGTTTTAGGCTAAAATTAATGATAGTAAATTTTTTTTGGGTGAATAGAAGATCATAATTAACAACTTAAATGATTCCTTATTCCAACTTCAATTGGGCATTAAAATAAAACTGATTTAGAAATTTGGTCCATATCATCTCATCTCTCTTAAAAACTTCAATCATTAATTATTTCCATTAATTTGACCATCAAATTTAATGTAAAGAGAACCATTTTTCCTATGCTTATACGCATTGAGGACTGCGTTTGGTAGTTGAATAACGTTGGGATTAAGCAACTTTGGGATTGAAATAATTATAAAGAGATAGGAAATAAAATTTGGCAACATATATTATAAATTTAACATTAAATAATAACACTTTTAATTTCAAGGTCAATTTTAGACCCATAGTTTGGATGAGAAATTTTTAAATACTTTTCCATTTCTAAGTTCATCATTCGAAAAACCATTTTATTCCATTAATAATTTCTGACGATCACGATCATTTTAAAATTTGAAACTGGACCCATTACATAAAGTTACAATTATTTTTCCACATATGATCAGGTAAGTGAAACAAAAGATGTATCTATATTAGATTTTTATTAACTAATTTAAATAATAATAATAATAATAAAAGTACTAAAATATTTCTTTTAATATAAAATTTATAGAGCCGACCATAGCTCAACGGTGATTGATATATATCTCCAATCAAGAGGTTTTCTTTTTATTCTTCGATCTGAATTTTTCGGTACACTTTTTTAAATAGATAGGATGAACATTTATTTTTTTTTAACCTTTAGTTTCGTTGGTACATCAATTGTCGTATTAGTTGTTTGGTATACATATCTTTCAATATGAATCAAGTTGATAACTACAAATTCATAAACATAGACAATAATTACGTTTTATTTAAAGATAATTTAGTCAATAAAAGATATTCAAGAAACATGACAAATCAAACACAAGATAGCTTTTAAAAGTTTGTCCAATAATCCTTTCAAACGGTGTAACTGGAAGTTTAAGAATTAACAACTATAAAAGAAGAACAACTCCAATTTATTTCAATAACCAGATCAATTAGGAAACCAAACTAAATAAAAAATAGTTATCAATATCAATATTATTCATGAGTTCCATCTCAAAATCAAGGGTCATGAAATGAGTAATTCATGTTTATTATATACTTTCTTCTCAGTGTAGGATTCTTGACATGTCTTTTCAATATCGTAGCTCTAGCTCATCGATCTTGGTCGGATCCAGATGCTCGTTTGAGCGTTTAAGCTCTGATACCATATCAATATTCATGAGATTTTATTTCAAAATCAATTTGTAATGAGAGGGAGAAACCCATGTTTATTATAAACCTTTGTAAGATCTCTTTTATCTTCAATGTAAGATCCTTAACCCACATAAATCATTTCCTAAACTATAAATTAATTAGACCATGTTTTTACTATGTCCTTTTATTTAAAGAAAAAACCCTTTTAAAGATTATTAATTGATTAATATTAACATTTTTTAGTACAACAGAAATGGGGCGCAGGAATAATATACTTGAACCTCCAATTTAGTTATATGTCTTCACGACTAAGTTATAGTCATGGTGACGAATATTATCGTATTTATTGATTCTAAAAGTCATAAAACTACTGGCTTTTAATAATCAATCCGTGTCATATCTCTCCATTAATATTATTCAATATTGATAATTAGATAAATTTGAATTTAGGAAAGTGGATGGAAAAAAAGACTTAGATTAGGATTAGAAGCAAAAAGGAAAAATGAATGTGCATATAGAAAAAGACAGTGGATTGATGATCATGAGATTACAAAACTTGAAACCCTTAATGGGGTTTGAAGAAATTAGAAGAAAGAAAAGAAAAACAAACAAAACAAAACCCAAAATGATTATGAAGATTGAAAGGTGAAAAGATGATGAAATTGGGCCATGTTTGAGAGACAAAATTCAATGAGTGGACACATCATTGCAATAAAAATGCCATAATATGAACAATATTATTCAGAGTCACAGTAGCCTCCAAAAGAGAAATTCCAAGAAAATGACTTTTTTTTATTTTTTTTTATCTCTCTCTCTCTTCAATCACAATCTATTTGGTTTCCCATTTAAAGGTGTTGGTTGCCTTGTCAATGCCTTTGATTTTTGATTGCTTTGTTTGTTTGTTTGTCAATTGATATGCAAATGTAAGTACAGAAGAGAGAGAGATGTGGTGGAAAAAAGGCATCCCACTTTGTACAAATTTTTTTTCTTTCAAGCCATTGATTAAATCAAACATTTTTATATATGGCTTTTTGAAAAAGAAAGGGAAAATATTTTTGTAGCTTTTTAATTTCTTTCTGAATATGGCATCTACTGTGAAGATTCGAGTCTTTTGAGCCTCATGAGTGAAACAGCGGTTTACAATAGAGCGACCCGGGACATCGAGCGAAGAGCTCAATTAAGATTATCTTGGAAGATTTATTTTTAATCATGAATATATATTTCATTTCCCATGGATAAGGGTGAATAAATTTAAGATAAATTTGAGTGATGAGTTAGTAGTGTCAAGGAGGTGAAAATGCTATTCCACGTGTCACTTGTTGAAGTTGACACGAGATCAAACTTGAGAAGTTTGAAGAGAAACAGACCAACACAACCCATGACGATTTCGAGAGTTCGGACATAGGAGGCTTGGAAATATCTTCCTCTAACCACCCACTTGCCACTACTATGCATATTGTTCCGCCATCTTTAGATGAGATATGGTGAACAGTTATAATCTAACTATTGGCTGCTCATAAATATATCTAAGGTAAATTGATCCTCAAGTACACACAAATCTTGATATTTAATATGAGAGTGAATTTAGTTTAAACCTATGCTGACTTGAGGGTCGAAGTGTTCATTTCTCTTTTACAGGTCAATTTCAAATTACTCGTAGCGAGTTTGAGTGAGTTTTGTGCACAAACGAGTAGGTTCCTTTATATAAATAATTGAAAAACATATTTTTTTTTCAGGAAAACTCACTTGTTTATTGTGTTTTGATAATAATTAATCAGTATGTTTCTATTTTATGTAATCATAATGATATGAAACTTAAACATTTATGGAAAACAAAATGAAATCTATTTTAAACTAGTAGAATTTTTTTCCTAAAATTTATTGATCGTGGGAAAAAAATATTTGAAAAAATCTTAAATATACATGGACAAGTTTTAGTTTTGAGGGCACAAAAAATTTAAATCACATTAGAATAATGCCTAATAGTCATTATATTCATGACATTATGTCCATATATATATATATATATATATATATAAGTGAACTAAATGGCACATTTGCCTTTGGAAGGAAGCAAAACTTTTGACAAGACTGATACACAAATTAAAGGTTGTTCATCTAATTCATGTTATCAAAGAATGTGACTCTTAGGAAGACAAAGGAAACAATTATATATAGTGAAGAATATCGATAAAGGTACCATTTGATTTGTATATGGAAAAGTGATTTAGTGTAAATGAGTTTACCAAGGATAATGAATTTTTCCATAGATATTTTCATATGTTCATCGATCTCTGTATTCGACATCGACACAACTGAATCAACATTTTCATAGTATCGCAAAAAAAGTTGACAAAATATAAAAAATATCAACAAAATTATATCATTAATATTGACGTAATACTAGTATTAATAATTTTTAACTTATTTAGAAAAGGTGAATTTTTTATTTATTAATTTAAATATTTGTTATGCATTATTTTTTTCATGTTTTTATTTTTTTATAAAACAATTATCGATAACAACCTATTATCAATATTTCTATCAAATTGAGATCTGATCGACATTTTCGACATTGACATTGAAAACCTTGTTCGACACTAACATTGAAAACTTTGTTCTTAAACCCTTAATTTTTAATATAGATATTCAAATTAAAACTGATAGTTAACTCTAGCTTACATTTTAAAAGGTTTAAGAGCAGGATTGTTGCTTCGCTTTGGGAGGACATCCCATAGATCCTTCGTCATGGTCTTCCAACTGTCATTTCTCTTAATTGGGTTGTCTTTATCTAATCAACCTCTTTTCGTCTGGTATGTTTCACACATACTCGATAATGAAATGATACCCTTTTTCTAAAAAAAAAAAAAACAAAAAAAAACTCTAGCTTACATTTTTCGAAATTGTAGTTAGAAAATGTAGCCTTCCTGACAATAATTTAGTAGAAAAATAAATAAAAATTAATTAACATGATTTCATAGATAAGTAAAATTGTAAGTGTTTGAAGCCACTCATTTTCTTCCCCTTTTATAAGCTAGATATAGTCTTAAATTGACTAATTGTAACTAGTTGAGCTATTAATAGTAAAATCATTAATTTTTTTATATATATGTATCTTTTTAACTATAGATGACAACTAAAAAAGATTCATATATGATAGAAAAAACTTTTACCTAACAAAATATTTAAGTCCATCTTAAATTGTGAATCACACTTGTACAAATAAAATAAAATAAAATAATGATCATTGGAACATGAGAGAGCATGCATGAGAAAAAGAAATTGGTGACATCAAATCACCTTAATTCTCTCTCTTTCACTTGGCTTTTTAATTTCCCATTTAACTTTGCTATTTATTTCTTAACATGGGTCTTCTTTTTCATCATTAACATAATAATTACAAGTCATTTTATATTTCCTAAAGCTAGGGTTTTATGGAGGGTCCCATGTTATCTTCTTTAACTTTCAAGTAGCAAAAGCAAAGCCACTTTTATCAATAAAGGACTCTTCAATCTGCCTATCATTTAGCTTCCCACTCCCATAAAGCTCCCCCAACTATAGTTTCACTTTGATGCTAATGTTTTTTTTCCTTTTCTATTTTTTGAAATTGGTATCGGATGACTTACGCTAATAAATACCTATAATCGGAACTCGTTGTCTAGACTGAACAATACGATAACTAGCACAGATTCGAACACAAGACCTTTAGATAAGTGATATCACAAGACTCCATATCTTTGCCACTGCGCCATTTCACAGGGACCACTTTGGTGTTAATGCGATTTCTGTTTCTTCTCGTGCTTACAATGTATGTAAAGTGCTTTTCTCTCTCTTTATATGTGAACTCAAAAGTGCTTGTCATGATGGTATGTTCTACCAAAAGTTTCCACATCTTTTAACCTTTTGAATTGTCCAAGGATAGAGCTTGGAAGTGGAAGTATTACTTATTATTAAACCAAATTTGGAGGATGAGAAAGTTGAAATATTAACAAAAGGCAACAACAAAAAAAAAAAAGGGTGTGTGAGCTGTTTTGTTGAATGGTTGTGGTGTGTGAAGAAAAATTCACCAACTTTCCCAAGGGCCAAAATGGACATTCTTTTGTTCTTTTTTTCTAATAAATTGTTCTTGGAAACTTCTAGGAAGCTAGCTCTCATAGTGGCAATTTTTTGGATATGAAGTAGAAGAAAAACAAATTAAGCATCAAATTTTTGTATCAATAATGTATCAACATTATTGTAATAAATTAAAGGTTCCAACATGGGATATCGCGACATCTATTTATTTCTCTATTCAATTTATACTCACATTTTTTAGAAACGACTTTGCTACAAAGATGACCAAATTATAAAATATTACCGATAGAATTGAAAATTGATATAATTAAATTATATATTTATCTGGTTAACTTTAAAACTTAATTATATTAAAATAGTCTATATTGAGTCATAATTAACATCAACATTCACATCTATCTTCGATGATATTTATATAAATTTAAAAAAACTCAAAATTTCCAATATTGTTTATTACTCCTAGATTTTTTCTTTGTGTTACTTCCTTGAATCCTTTACAATTGGATTTTTCTCTCTAGATTTTTCTAGGAAAGCAAACAAAAAGTCTTGGAAGTAACCATTTTTCTTTTCTCTCTCCTTCCTTAAGAAAAATATGGATGAGAGAGAGTGGAATAAATCATTGTTTTTGACCCACCAATCATGCATGTTTTTAATGTAATTAACTCCCATTATTATGTAATATATATATAGTTTTAGAAAACAATATACTTTATAGTTTCTTTTCTCCCATTATGGTGTCCAACACCCTAGATAGCAAATGCATTAATTGTATATATTAATTTAAATAAGATTATAATTGGCATGTGCTTGACTATAGTATAATGTATTATTCTATAGGATAAATATATAGAAATCTAGATCTGCATGTACTTTGCAATATTATTCCCACTTACTCCATTATTAAATCATACATTCAAACCATATCTTAAATATAGATTAGGGAGACAAAATTCATATTATATTTCCATTTGCCCATCTAATCGTTATCTACAATAATTTGATTTGTTTATCGAGTGATTTTATCATGTTAGTTGACATTCAAATAATAAATCTCACTTGGTTAACTTAATTATGTCATCTCTTCCTAAAATTATCTATTAGTTTTACAACTTTATAAAGAACAAAATATTTATCATTATTTAAAACTACAATAACAAAATGCCAAATTGTTTATCATTCCAATTCGGTTTAAAATTTTAAGATTTCGTTAAAAATCACTTTTTGGTTCATAGACTTTAGTTATTTCAAATTTTTAATTAATTTTGCCGTACTCTCAACTTTAATATATAACAATTTAGTATTTGTAGTGTAAAATTTGTAATAATTTTAGTTCGTATCATGTAAAATATTGTTAAGATTTAATGAAGTTTCTTATATAGGTAGATCGATAAAATTACGAAGGACCAAATTTGTTTATAAACTACACAAACTATATCTTAATTACATAATAAAAACCAACACTTGAAAGTTTAATAAGGTTTTTCACTGTTATAAAATTTAAGCTAATGGACAAAATCATTACTTCAATAAGGGACTGAATCATTACTTTGGTAATTTTGTTTCTAACGATTCATACAAAGTTCAATTGGGTCCATCGAGAAAACTTTTCTCAAATTTTTAGGTAAATTTCCTAAACTCAAAATTTTTTTTTGGGTCAATTTGGTCAATTCCGCCACCAAAATGGTTTTTATCCTTAAAATTAGAAAAAAAAATCAACTTTTTACCTCCAACCTTATACTTGGTTGGAAACTTCCAATTTCAGTAAGCTATGCTCTAAATTACTTTTAAAGATTAATATGGCAAAGTATCAAAATCCTATATATATATTGACATTTTTTTTTAAATTATTTTTTGAAAACAATCTTATAGACATCCTTCAATTTTTAGAAAACGACACATCATTTTAGAATTATGCCCAAAATCAAGGGAATCTAATTATTCTTTTTTTCCTTTCCTCTTTCTTCCCTTTATTCTTTTAAGAAAAACCTTCTTTCCCTAGAGTTAATTTTTTCTATTAATATAGTAATAAAGAAACACATGAGATTTTAAAAAGATAATTAAAAAAAATTATCCCTACCACATGATCAGCTATTCCCTTAATTAATCAACTCCCAAAGGTAAATCCATCAATTATTTTCAAGTCTAATAGGTCATTTATTGTGTACTCTTAAAAGAATTAATTCCAATTCTTTCTTTCTCTTCAAGTTTTTATTGTTAGTGTGTGTGTTTTTCCTCTTTTCAAAATGGGTTGTTGGATCATAAGGAAATGACACAAATAGTTCCATTTAAAAAAAAAAAAAATTGCATCCACCAATATTGGGATGCAAAGTGGGAAATTAAGAAGAGCAATAATAGAGGGCTATGGAAAATGGAAAAATTAGGGTAAAAGGGGAAATAAAAAGAGAGATGAAGATGGAAAAAAAATGGTGATGGGTGTGGTGGGAATCCCATAAGTTTCCATTTCTATTTTGCTTCTTTTTTTCTTTTTCAATGGTGGCATGGCAATGGAAATACCAATACCAAATAAAATTCTTCCTTCTTTTTTTTTTTTTTTCATTTTCCCATTAATTGTCTTTTCTTTTGAAATTCTCTTTCCATTTTTGAAGCTTTCTTTTTTAGAGGAATTTGAGAAGATGTTGGACAGCTTTTGAACAAAGTTGGTGATTCTTCCATGTGACCCTCCTACTTCTTCCTCATCTTCAAAAAGAGTGTGTTATGTCAATTTCAATGGCCTTCCAAGTTTAGGTCTAAAGAAATTTCATCCTCCTTTTTCGTAAATTCACTATTTGATGCTTCTTTTTTATTTGAATTCTCATCATTGATTTGTGATATCGTCCACGGTGAACATAAGCTTCACGACTTTATACTTTTGGTTTCACCCAAAAAGTCTCATTTTATGGTGAGATCATGGTGTCCCTAACTTATATACGCCCAAGATCTTTCCCTTCCCTAGCCAATGTGGCACTTTGATCCATTCCTAACAATCTTCACCTCGATCAAATGACTATTGGTGGGATTTTGGTCGCACATCTAACAATAACGATTTATTTTTAATTTTTTGATTTTAAAACTTGAGCTAATAAAGATTTTGTATTATGTTAGAGTTTAGTTCAATAATAATTTACACATGTATTTAATTAAGAGATCATGGGTTTGAATCCTGACCTCCAATTTGTTATCGAAAAAGAAAACTTTCAGGGGTAAAAATAGGTTTTTCAAACAGGGTAGATTAGGGAAAGGGGAAAGGAAAACTATTGGCAAATAATTATTTTTGAAAAAGAAAACGTTATTAGGTAGAAGATATAATTTAAAATGTTGTTTGAACTAAAAAAAAATAAAAAAAAGGATAAAATGTTGTTTTAGTTCAACACATCACATTCTTATGACCTTCTTACTATGTAAATAATTTTATATTTTGAAAATGATTTCAAATATAATGGTAGTTTATATAATCAATTAAAGCACATAAAAGGAAAAAAAAGGAGGAAAATTTTTATCACATCAAACAAAGAGTGATATTTTACTTAAAATATCAAATTATCATATTAATAGATAATTAAATCCACTGTAATTCATCAATTTTAGCTTTTAAATTGATTGGTGATTAAACATAATAATTCAAGATCGTACGTTCAGAGTYTTTAGACCACTGTGTTATCATTTCTTTCAATAGACAGTTGTTATTTAGGTATTGTAAAACCTTTTACCCTATTAGCTTAAGATTTTTGGTTCAGTAGTGATTTGGCAATCTCTAAAATGGTAGAATAAAACCTTATATTAATGAAAATATTGTCTCTTATCTTTAAACCGTCAAATCCTCTCAAAATCTAATTCACTTTTCTTTAAATTAACCAATTAAATTAAGTTCAAATTCACATTAGAAATTTTAATTTGTATTATCAATATTCATAAGATTTCGTCTAAAAATCAATCGACGACCAATAGAATAGTCTGTTTTTATATTTTTAACGTGAGATTCGGTAACATGATGAATAATATACCATCACAGAAATAGATAAAAAAAGAAAAAGAGAGAAAAGATGTACATTTGTGGTTAAAAGAGGGCAGATGTGAAAGTACATGGTAAATGAATGGAAACAAGAGGTAAAATTTCAACATTTTGTTTGCATTATTTTATAAAGAAGTTCATCGAATCTAGAATTAAACAAATTTACGGTAAAGTAAAAAAGGAAAATAAAAAAGAAAAAGAAAAAATGATTGATGACGTGGGAAGCGTGGATTGTGTTTGTGATGGAAAAAAGTCATGATTTTATGATTGACTTTCACGCGCCGTGTTTGCTTCTGGTGTACCTGTACCACACACGATTCCTCCACCCCCATCCCTGGAATTTGACCCAGATGCTCCGTACGTAGTAGTGACCTGACAACCCCTCTTTTTTATTTTTAATTTTTAATTAATAATTTTTTTCCCCGCAACAAAACAGGGAAATGGGGGATCCACTCTTTTTTTCCTCTTTTCTTTTTTGTTATTATTATTAATTTTTTGCACTCCGAATTGCCTAACACTGGCCCCACTGACGTGTCATTCAGGGCTCCCCTCTCAGCTTTTGTTGTTGTTACTTACAAAAAGATCACACGATTTCTTTTTAATCTCCCACGTGGGACCCGCATGGCCCACTTCAGCATCAAGCACAACTTTGCTCCCTTGCTTACGTGGCAGGTACCGTATGCCACGTGGCAGAGTTTATACTTACTGGCGAGAAAATCACCTTCTGCGAAAACGTACAGTTACGCCACGGACACGGTGGAGAAACCTGAAATTCCATAATTACCCCCGATGAACAAGATGACCAATTAATTAATTAATTAATTAAAGAGCAAAAAAAAAAAAAAAAATCTGCCATCCCCATGTGGTATTCCTAATTGGTTTAATAAAAAAGTAAAATTCATTGACTTTCTCTCTCTTAAAAACAAACCCACTCCCAATGCTTTGAATTAAATCCCAATCTTGGCCACCTCTATTGCATGCTCTCTCTCTCTCTCTGTTTTCTCTCACAACAAAAGCAAAGGAAAAGAATTTGTTCAATTTTCATGGCGGTTGAAGCACGGCGGATGAATCTTCTACCTTCTCCCTTCACCACCAGCAGGTGCCTATTCCATTCCATTTCCTCCTTCTAATTAATTTCCTCACTTTTTTTTTAATTTTCTGAATTTGGGTTTCGTTTTTGGCAGAGATTTTACGAAACCCAATGAAGGAGAGGCCGAGAGTGGGGTGACCTGCAATTTCCCGGCCAGGAAACGACCCAGGCGCCCGGTTTACGATGAACCCGCCGCCGCTCGCCCGGTTTCCGGTTTCTTCGATGAACAAATCCTCCACCACCACTACTCCGAGATGGACCGCTTCATCGCCATCCACGTAATAATTAATTAAGATTTTCAAAATATTACTGGACGATGATTTTAGAAAACCAATTATATTTAAATCTGTTTATAATTATTGCAGACGGAAAAAGTGAGGATGGAAATGGAGGAGAGGAAGAGGAGGCAATGTTGGATGCTGGTATCGGCAATAGAAGAGAGAGTGGTGAGGAAGGTGAAGGAGAAAGAGGAGGAGATAGCGAGGATGGGGAAATTGAACTGGGTTTTGGAAGAGAGGGTGAAGCAGTTGTGTCGGGAGAATCAGCTATGGCGGGACCTGGCCGAGACCAACCAGGCCGCCGTCAACTCCCTTCGGACCAATCTCGACCACCTTCTCCACATCGCCGCCGCCGGCCGAGACCGAGACCAAGAACAAGACGACGCCCAGTCCAGCTGCGCCACGTCGCCCACCGACGACCGCCGCTCTTGCCGGAAATGTGCCGCCGGGGACTCCACGGTGTTGGTGTTGCCATGTAGGCATCTTTGCTTGTGTACAATGTGTGGGTCCACTCTTCATACTTGCCCTCTCTGTAATTCTGCCATCAATGCCACCATACATGTTAATTTCTCTTAATTCAAAATTTTTTTTGTTCTTTCTTGGCTCAAAATTGTTGTTATTATTATAATCATCATCTTTATTTTTTTTTAATTCGATAGGTGGAGAAAGGTTTAGATTTTAAATCAATTAAAAATGAAACTAATTTATAAATATGACAAGTTTTTCTCTTTGTATATTACTAATATACACATTTTCATTGTCATATATATCCATATGACGGATTTGAAATTATTTAGGTTAAATTTGGCATTATTGCAAAAGTTAAACTCATTTCTCTCATTTTGGTAGGTAAAAATAGGGCTTTTTTGAAAGTCTTTTATATATATATATATGTATATTCTCCAAGTGTTCATGTTAGTTTAGAAATACCTAGATTAATCTCACGAATTTGATATTGACCCTATAGTAAATTTAGTGTTAAAAAATACATATAAATTAATTCTTAAATACATATAAATTAATTTAGTGTTATTATCTTTTTGAAAAGTATTGATTAGATGAGTAAGTAGGTATTAATTAGAGATTTAAGGATTGAAATAAAGAAGATTAAAGCAAAAAGGGTGGAGAAGAGTGGAAAAGGTAAGGGGGCCACGTGGAAGCTGACACGTTGGAAATGGGTCTCTGACAGTGGAGGAGTGGGGACCACCACGTGTGAACAGAAGAAGTTTGGATGAGTTATTATTATTTTTGTTCTAAAGTTGGATTCAGTTGCAACCGTACGTTCTGCTCGGCGAAATCAAGGTAACAGTAATTAATTATTACCACCACGCCTATTTTTTTCTGATAAAAAATAAATAATTAAATTACTTTTGCTTTTGCTTCACAATTTTCTTTGTCAATCTTTTCCAAATTCCAATCACAATCTCTTCATAAACTTATCTTACACCAATCCAGTTAAAAAAAAATTAAATATCTGAAAATAACTCATTTTAGTCTAGATATTTTATTATATAAAATAAGGGAGATTGAAATTCTCAATAGAAATTCAACCCAACAAGGTAAGAAATCCACATGAAAAATCAAATCTTATCGAGAAAGTAATGTTTTTTTTTTCATTTTGTCTAACTCCAATTTTATTAGTCAATTTGAACTTARCTAAACTAGTTAAARTACTTTATATTCTAGAGTGAGTTCGAATTTTCATTTCTACATATTTTATTATATTAAAAGAAAACTTTAATTTTATTAATTTATATTGTATGTGTCTTATTAATTATTATTGACTTGTTAATAAAATTAAATGGGCAAGAGATTTAAGTAGAACTCTACCTTTATTAAAATTATATATATTTTTATATAAATATTAATTTTTTAAAAATTTAATAAATTAATTGAAAGAGAGGATATCTGGTAAAATGGACTGCAAAAATCTGGAGCAGGCTGTCGGCTAAAACTTTGGAGGGCGCAGTGCCGACAAGAGAGAATTTTTATTATGAAAAGGGCAAAAAAAAATCTTGAGATTTTAATTTCAAATATTTATTTATATTAATTACAATGACTTATTTTTTATTTTTATTTTTTAATTTTTGCGTTCTTCTCTTCAAATATATATCATAAAAGTATCATTATATCATGTTTAATTTTACAGTTTGTTATTCTGAAATGATTTAATTTTATTACTTAGTATGCTTTTTGTTAAATTCAAACAATAATGTTGTTGGAAAGTAGAAATGGACTTGCTATAGATAGAGGTAGAAAAGATCGGTGTATTAAGATCTTTTCCTATAATCTCGAAGACACGACTTGGTCGACTTTGAAGTTTGACTATAAGGTGACTTGTAAGCTGGATCAACTTCACTTAGTTGAAGGTAGTGACATATTTCAATCATAAGGATCCGACAATTAATCTCTTACAACTCATTTTCAAACAGTACATCTAAAGGATCGAACGTCACTATCACCTTGCTCGTATAAATAGAAGCATCATTTTGATTCAGATATGCAACACAATTTTAGTTTAAAGCGATGAATTAGTTTTTTACTGACTTGAATGTTGGAGTGTTTGCTTTTTTTGTGCATGTCTTTCCCCATCAAGCTAGCTCCAAAGCTCGACCGTACCCAAACTTATCAATTCTCAAGCTAGATTAGGAATTATCATAAACAAACGTGTTTATTTTTGCCTTATATGTAAATATATATGTGTATATTTTCTTTTAAATAACCATGTTTACTCTCTCTTTTTAAGCTTTTGTGGAATTTTAGTAAAATTTCAAGTTACAAATAAATTGGTCAGAGTTATATGATTCAATAATATATTTTTTTGAAATAAAAAAATAGGAACTACTAGATATATATTGAATTCAATTTCTTCTTTCTTTTTTTATGAGTGCATTTAAATCTTCAATTTCTTTTCCGTAAGTATCCGAACTAGCTAGTTACGCGCACCCTAACTAATCTCACTTTATTCTTTACATTAACCCTTATTGACCACTAAACACACTATGGTAGTTTATATTTTAATTTATATTTTTATAATGTTTAATTTTAAGTAAAAAACTAGTAGCYACTTAAAAAAAGGGAAAAAAACTCAAATCACATATTTTATTTTATTTAAATTATTTCAAATACCAAAATGGCCATATCTAGTCAAAACAAACATCTAATCCAAGCAAAGTCAATAAAACAAAATCTACAAAATAGCCTTTGTCAAGCCACTTGTAAAACTAGCACTACCTAGTAATCTCAAGAAAATAACAATAAATATCCTTTTTTTTTTGGAATAACTCTAGAAAATAACATTTCAACTAAATGATGAACTAAAAAAATCATGGAACCGTATCAATTTCATTATTTATTCAAATTCAAATTCAAAGTTTTTGTTCTGTTAAAAAATAATAAATAAAAAAATCAAAGTTTTGTTGCTTCAAGTTTCAACCTTTAAAATTAAGTTTGGCCACTAAACCTAATATTATATATATTTATATATATGCAAATTGGCGAATGAAATATATTATTTATTTCCATCATCGATGCATTCACAATCATGACAAATAATTATAAAAAGAAAATAATCTTATAATTTTTTTGAAACTATAAAGAATTATAGAAAAAAAAGGAAATTCAAAAATTCTAAGCACTTGACCATGGGTTGTAGAGAATCAGCTATCTATCAATCAATTGGTTATGAAAGTGTGATACTTAAACATTGACAAAAACATTACAAAATATTGAGTTAAATTAACTTTATTTAATGTTTAGCTTCAAGACTAATATTTTCGGTTCTATTTATTTATTCGACAAAGTCAAACTTTGAGATTGGTTGACCAGAAAGGAAAAAAGAAGAAAAAAAAAAAACTCTTGAGATTTCAATTAATTATTATCAAAACTAATTTTAATATATCGTATTCGATGTCAATATGATTAATATTTTGTATTATAAATATTTCTGTCTTGCTTTATATTATTATTATTATTATTATTTTGAGTAAATGTCTAGCTTTATAGTTTTATTTTTTCCAAAGTTCGTTCACATTAAATGTTACACTAATAAAATGACTAAAAAAATCTATCACTGTTATGTTATTAGCCTTTTGTTTTCTACCTTGGGAATTGGATTGACCTAAAAAATTTTAATTATTATTGGTTGACTATTTAAAAGAATTACATGAATTTTTTTTGAAAAATAATTTTAATACATAAAAACTCTAACGATTGCAAAAAGATTAGATTAAAACCAAACTAAAATATAATAACTGAATTTATAAACATCAACTAATTAAACTAAATTTCTTTTGTTAATATAAATATCGTTCAACAAATTACCTATCTGCAACCAAAAGGTCGTGGATTTGAAAATTTGTTAATGCTATCTTTTTCCTATATTTCCTGTACCATACTTGATCATTTATTTAATAATTATAGCTTTCAAAATTTACAACAAATATCAAGACCCATTTACAAAGTATGTAATGATAAAATAATATTTAGATAAAATTTAGTGTAGAAAATAAATTAGGCAAAAAATAATATCATATCTATCTAAAGTTTTGTTATAATTATTAGCTTTTGGTGTTTGGTTTTATTTGTCCCCACTTTTAGAAAATACATAATGTGTTACGTAACATCTAAAGTGATCAAATTTAATTCTCAATTATCAAAATCCTCATAATTAAAAAAGTAGGAGAAAAAGGCCAAAATAAAAAAGCAAAGCATTGAAAATATGATGTAATATTTATGATCATTTAACCTATATAGGTCCATTGATTTGATTCATGTTTTCTCATATACCTTCATATTGCACCATCAATAAAAAAAAATTTAAAAAAAAAATAATAATCATCTTCGATTTTGTCAAGCGTGCTAATGAACTAATAAAAMATTTAATCCAAAATTAAAAGAAACATAGTTGATTTTTTTAATTTAAAAACTAAATAGACACAACTATTTTGTCCGAACGTAGTAGATGAATATTTATGTTTTTGTATATGTTAATTTTAATTTTAGTGTATTGTATATGGTACAACTATAAGTGAATTTTGTTATAGTTTTTTTTTCTTTTTTCTTTTTGGTATGTGAATATAAATATATGAAATGAGATGTCACAATATATATGCAATCATAATAAATGTAGTTTTGTTTGCCAACTACTCTAGACATCACAATAATATTATATATCTTGAATTTTGCATTATTTATTTCCATTTGTACCCCAAAACCAGAAACAATCCAACTAATTATTGAAAGGTTGGAATTGATAGATGTGAGGGACAGCAATGGCATTAATTTCCACTGGCCTTTTCTCTTATTTAGATATGGTAACCATGCATTGTTTGTCTAGGTCTAAAAATTAAATATGTCTATTAAAGGCACATATCAATACTTATGTTCAAAATTAAATAAATAATTTATTTATTTTTTAGTTTTGAGGGAAAAATATCCGAGAGGTGAAAAAAGCACTACATGCCTTGGCTCGTTTGGTGGCATTTTCATTTCTTGTTTTTTTTTTTTATTTCTCATTTATAGTTGTTGAGAAACATGAGCCTTTGATGATTATTCTTATTTCTAGTTTCTCATTTCTAAACAATGCTTTAAATAAAAGTGGGTAGAATTTTTGGGATTAACAAAATCAAGTTTCTGGTTCATTAAATAAGAATATTATTTTATCATTCTTAACATATAAAATGTATAATAAATATTAAAAATAAATAAAACATAAATTTTTTGAATATTTAATTAAAAAATTAAATTTCATATACATTTTTTTACTTATTTAAAATTTTAGAAAACTAAAAACAAAAAATATTTATCATACACGTTTATGTTTATTTTTTCAGTAAAAATGAAAACAAGAAATAGTCATCGATAAACAAGTAACATTAATATTAGGGCACTAAATATCCAAAAACTTTATTATGCCAAAACGAGTTCGAATCTTCCTCCCAACATGTTGCACTAAAAAAATTATGATTTATTACACCCTTCCAATGGAATAAATAGGAAGGTTTTTAAGGGTGATTTATTTGTTTAAAATATGTTTTAAAATAATTGCCAATAGTATTTAAAAATATAATAATTAAATGTATAATAACGATCTTCCTTTTTAACCTATTTTAATAACAGTTGATTTCCATAATTGATGTTAAATTAAAATAGCAACAATAATAAGCATTGTAATATATCATTGATTGCGATGTGAGTTTCATTCCCCAATTAGTCTCTTTCGGGATTTTACACAAAAATTGGGCCACTGTAATGGGCCTTTGGACAAATTCATGGGCCGTATGGGTTGAGTGGCTTGCAAAAGGGAAATTTAAGTAAGTGGCTAAATTTGGCCACCCATTTAAGAAAATGTACGTTTGTTTATAATTTTGTAAAAATACCTAAAGGATATATTTGGAATTTTACTTTTTTTCCATAATGTCCTCACGTGGTGGGGTGGGGATCGAACTCACAACCTTTTGGTTGGRGATATATGCCAATTACCGCTCAACTATGMAATCGATAGTGAATTTATTGATCCTTAAATCATCAAGTTTTGTTCTGATTGGCAGTAAATATTTGATCTACTCACGTCAAATKTGGATTCACTAATGACAAGCTATTGATTAATCATTTTTAGTTATATGTAATATGTTTGATCAGGAAAATGACCAAGTTTGCSAACCTTTGCTCGAACAGAGGATGACYCGTAGGACGAGTTGGAAGTGTGTCGAACAGGAAACATGCAAAACAGAAGACACTCCGACGTCCAAGTTAGTAGATGGACGAGCTATATCCAAGAGAGGATATAGTTTCGCATACTTGGGATAGAGGCCGATTGTCTCTATTTATAGGCGGAATCTCCAACATGAACCCCGACAGAGCTATAACGGCTGTTTAAGGTATCTGAGAGTGTGCTGTCGTGGAATATGTCGGAGAGCGTATTCTATCAAAGTATCCGTAGATCAGCTCGACACCCATGTACGTGTGGTTGCTGACCAGAGGGAAATAAGTTCAGCTCGAATTGATATCCAGGATCCGAGGCGACATATCTTGACGTTAACGATTCAGAGTCACATGTTATTCTTATCATATTAGGACTCGCCATGTGTCAGATGAAAATTCACCTCCAATATAACCTTTTGGTTTTTTTTTTAATGGTTTTGTTTGATTGTGAAATTGACCAAGTTTGGATCTGAGAAGCTCAGATGTAAGTGCCGAAGTCCAAAGTACCTACAAAACCAAGGTTAGCACTCCGACTCTCTAATTAGTACACAATCCGGTCTAATCCTCTAGAGAGAAATGATTTCGTATACATTGCGTAGGAGGCTGGAGTCTCTATTTATAGATGAGCTCTCGATAGGACTCCTGACAGCGCTCCAACGACCTTCTGACCATTCAAAAAATGCGACGTATCGTCTTCGTGTCTGCAAGTGCTTTTCGAGGCCGACTTATAACTAATAAAGGTTGGCCGAAAGGTGAAAARTAGCTCGGCTTGTCTTCCACTAATCGAGCTGCCAAGATTTGAATCAATTTCAAGGGCGCGATTGATTCTTCTAACTATCATGGAGACCGTTCCATATGATGTTGATTCGTGGCAGGCGATAAATGGCCTCTAACATATTTATTTATGTATTCATTAAAAAAAATAACCATTGGATCCTTCGTAGTAAAATTTTTTGTTTTAGTCCAAATATATGAATGAGTAGATATTGAATCACTTTTAATTTTGGACAGCGGGCAATTCGTAGCCTTAACCCCGCCTACCTAAATTTCATTTTAAAGTTTGTTATCTAATCATAAATTTTCAATTAAAATTTCTRGTCAAAGAATTTAATTTTTACATTTTTGAAAGCATAACGACCCATTCATGTAAAAGTTCGAGGACCAAAAATATCATAAGAGCAAAAATAGGTACTATATTACAAGTTTGATCCTTCAACTTTTTAAAAGTATGTTTGTTTAATACCCGTATTTTAAAATATTTGTTGTGTTCATRAATTTTGGTGTCTAATACGTTTAATTTCGTTTCGTCAATTAAAATAACATGATAATTAAATAGACACAACCTGATAGTTTAGGTATCAAACTTTTAATTTAATTAATTAAAWTTTTTTTTAATAAATACTTAGACATCTATAATATTTTAGAGTCTTATTCCATCCAACTGAAATACGATTTTTCTTATTTGATTAATTATTATAATTACCTTGCATGAAGTTTAAGATTTTGAAACAAAATAAAGAACAAGATATTGCTTTAATTCTAATTGTTGAATAATCATGGATTCTCCACAAAAAGTTGCACAATTAATGCAGATTCATCATTCTTCAACTTTCATCATCTTATTTCAGCAGATTTGGTTTGGCCTTTCAACCACCATGTAGACTAAGTTATGAAGACTTGTGCACATTAAAAAAAAAAAACCTTTGTATGTTTGATTAATAATATAATCTTATCCAATAGCCTAAAGATTTTTTTTAATTCATTAATAAAATTATTAAGGGTTTATAACGTCAACATTGATTAATAATTAATAATAAAAAAACATTGAGTAGTTTTCAAAGTGATATAAGTGATTCTTGGTTACGAATACATTCCCCCGTCCCAATCTCATCTTTGATCTTTGATTTATTTATAATAATTAATGATTAATTAGACTTAACTAACTAACTTGAACTTAACTCAAGAGTTAAAAAGCATAAAAATTATATCAATTTTCACCATAACCTTTTAATTTAATCAAATTAAACTTTAAATTTAAATAAACATAGTAACATTGACCTTTAAACTTGAATAAATGTTACAACGGCCTCCTAGTAGACTTTGGTTTGGAAATTGTATTAAAATAAATATTTTACGTGCTTTTAATGAATGATAAAATATATGTCTAGAATGAAGTTGATAAGATTAAAGAGAAATATGATACTAGGGCTAGATTTTGTTTAAATTTGTGAGGTTTTTTTTTAATTAGAATTTTTGAGAGATTTTAGAGTACTTGCCTTTTGTTAAAAATTAGTTGTAAACCTTTTTTACGATGTATATATATTCTGATGTATCTKTTTTTAAACAAAAAGATATATCAATTTTCACCATAAATTTATATCATTTTTATGATGTATCATTTTTTTTAAACATAGTAACATTTACCTTAAACATGTTACAATGCTTACCTCCTTTRTAAATTAATTTATAATAGACTTTGGTTTAGAAATTGTTCAAATAAAATTTTTTTACGTGCTTTAATGTATTATAATTTATAAAATATATGCCTAGAATGAAGTTGATGAGATTTAAGGGAAAAGATGATACTAGAGCAAGATTTTTTTAAAATTTGYGAGTTTTTTTTYCYTTTTTTTWA
>NW_019104509.1:1519289-1535446 GCF_001995035.1 Momordica charantia
TKSYTTTTTGTTAAAAATKAGTGAGTGAAAATTACGATGTGAAATGATTTTTATTATTTATAMAAATTTTAATTTATCTCGGGGCATTAAACTTGGTTCCTCAACTGATAAAATTGGGGATGAGAATTCGAGATGGTAGGACATCCCTASCCTGTAGGATATATGTCAATTACTGCCGAGTTAGGCTCACTTTTGGCGTCATCTCCCCTAATTATTTAGACCTTATTTTATAACTTTTTCATTTTTAATTTTTAATTTTATAAAATTATCTATATTTTTGTTCATAATTATTTAAACACATTTGAACCTTTATTCATGTTTTTAAAAGGTAGATGCAGAACAAGAAAACTAAAAATAAAATAGTTATCAAATCAGGTCTTAATAGTTGTATATTCTATTATGTAGTGTAGGTAAAATTAGTTTTTGCTTCTACATAGTAATATTTCGMATATGATTTCGTAGCAGATTTGGAAATCGAATCTCAAACTTTAAAAAAATTGTTTAAAGTGTTTAGTAATATATTTGTAAATTATTGGTAGTTAGTCATTTAGTTCAATTTATAATATTAYTGTTTAGTTTATTAACATATATGTTAAAAAAAATTGTAAAATAATTATTTTAGAATATTATATAATATATAATATATTATATTTTACACGTTTTAATTTTAATAAAATTGAGATGTTTTTATAACATGATATAATATATTTATCAAAATTTTTATCTTCCCAACGAAAGTTTCAATTTGAAAATCTTAGAAAACTGAAAACATATAAAARATGATGTTTTTAGAATTTCTACTATTTCGATCACATAATCGAAAAACAGTTTTMAAAAATCAATACGATATATTTTATGATTAGAATACCATAAGTTTGTTTTTTTTTCACTACAAAAAGAGGTGAAATGGGTTGGAAAATCACACTCTAAAGAGGAATTCAAGGAGCTCAACTCTTATATTTTTGGCCATATGAAGCATCACCACTGTGGACCAATTCTTGCAAAACTATTTTATAATATTAACTATGATGGGTAAGTTTCATTATCTTATCATTAATTATAATTATTTATAAGTTCTTATATTTTAATTTATCTTAAAATGACGTAGTGAGGCCTAATTAGTTTATACGCAGTGAGGAAAAAAAATATTAATTAGAAGAATTATTGTTCTATACTTTATTAACTTTGCAAAGTACACTATCAAGTACATCGATATTGACTTTCATTATGTTATTTTCCTTTTTTTACATTAATTTTTTTATTCTATGATYTTTTAAAAGTAGAGTTATATATATTTTAATTTTATAGTTTAAAAACAAAGTCAAACTAATAACTGAAGAGGGACTGAAATTCATGTTGTAATTATACAATATTCCCACTATATTTTATATTGCTAATTTGGAATAAATGAAAATTGTTTTTTAACAAAATACTTTAAGCTAACTAGAAATGACAAATTGATAAAAATTCAGAGAGGAATTGATGTGATAAAACAATTAAATTTAGGTGAGAGCAATAAATTAATTAAAGTCTCCTAATAATTTATTTATGGGCAATCTTCAGTTGTGATTCTCCCTCTGGTCGAGTAAAATGGGCTACACCAGCTTCTTAATTCTATTGATTTTTCTCCTCCCATAATCTTTTAAAACTCTCCATTTTTTCTATAAAAAATAGGTAAGAATTTGTTAATCGAAAAGTTAATTTATTGTTCTCTTAACATATTTAGACGTGTAGACATGCTAYTAAGAAGAAATGGACTTTGTTAATGGGGTAGTTGGATTTCATGTGTCAAGCAACATTTTATATTTATGAGTTCCCGACCAATATGTTTAAGTTGTCAACAAATATTAAAGACTTTCCAAAACCAGTGCATTTAGTTAGAAATACGATACTACCAAGAAAGGAGTTTATTATTATTGTTTTTAGTATAACACAGGCGAGAATGGARGATTAAACCTCCAACTTTAAGAGGAGTAAAATGCGCTGACTACTAACTTAGGTTAATGTTGGCCTAAGGAAGGAGATTTAGAATGAGCAATAATACCTCAATCACTAAGTTATATTATGTTGGCCTAAGAAAATAGATTAATTGGCTAAGTAGGAGCATGATGTCTTATTAACCGTTAAGTTGTGCTCATGTTCGCCTAAGAAAGAAGATTTAAGAAGAAGGAGCAAGATGCCTTAACTTAAATTAGGTTCATGTTAGCCTAAAAAAGGGATTAATTGGATATTAAACGAATAAACATGATTAATTAAATCACCAATGAACCTCAAAGATTAAGATGATAGGTTATGATCAATTTAGTCATTTATAGGATATTTTGTCTTTTTAAAAGATTGAAATTGATTATTTAAACTATGTTTAGTCCATAACCATTTTGCTTTTTACCTTTTCTCCCAAAAATTAAGTTTAGAAACATTATTTCCACCCGTGTGTTTTTCCTTTTTTTGTTATTTTGTAAGGTTTTTAGATTCTGATTAGCTAAATTTTGAAAACTAAAAGAACTTGTTTTGTTTTTGAAATTTTGAATAAGAATTCATAATTTGAAGGGGGAAGTTATATACCTTTTTTTTTTCCTTGAGAACGAAGAATATATTAAAGAACTAGTAAGAAATCAAGCGATTTAAAAAAAAATAAGAAACATAAAATGAAATCGTTATCATAGTTGTCTTAAATTACCTAATTATTTCTCCAAAATGATCCATCCATTTAATGATAATCATAAATAATAGAATTTCCAATCACAATTAAATCTCCAATGAAAATTAAAGCCCTCAAACCCGAGTCAGGCGGTTGTCCCGTGAGATTAGTCGAGGTACGAATAAGCTGGYTTGAACACTCACGGATAAGAAAAAGTTTTTGACTMTSTGTTTCGAAATTCATAAAAATTAAAACGTGAAACAACCTCTTGTTAAGGATCCTGCATTGAAAATATAAATGACCTAATTAACATGGGCTAACTCCCCCTGACAAAGGTTTATGATAGACATGACTATTCTCATTGCCAATTAGTTTTAAAATGAAGTCCATAAATATTGATACCTCTCAAGTACSAGAAAGTTACTAGTATACTATGATACCRAAATTTTTCTATACTACTTCAATTTATTATTTTCCATCATTCACATTATTTAAGAATGAAATATGTCCGTGAAATAAAATAATGTATTACTAATGATGTGTCAATTTATAAATAGAATGAACATAGAATATATCTCTGAACACTATGTCAAATTTTGAGYGTATATCCTCGTTCTYTTTTCAAACYTGAAMTTAGTTCAACTARTTAAAGTATGTATCTCTGACCAAAAGTCGAGTATTCGAACTCCTTTACGAGGAAAATAAAAAAGATTTTATTGTATAATAATACAAGTCAAATCAATTGCTTCCAAGAGCACATTTGATCCAAATCATACGAAACTACAATTAAAAAATTAAATCCAGAGAGGGATGAAACTAGCCGTTCAGTGATTCTATGCAAAGCAAACGTACGGCTCATACTTTTTAAAACTTTATATGGGGTTGTTGGATAATATAATAAACTTTTATACTTTTTAAAACTTTATATGGGGTTGTTGGATAATATAATAAACTTTTATTTTCAGTTTGACTAAACTATATAAAATGCTATAAGCTAGGTTGGCTTTAATTATATATAATTCTATCTTTTCAAAACTTTTACTTTAACTTGTCTAATAAAACATTCATTAGCTTCAATCTTCCAAATCAAAACAAAAGTTTCTTGGAAACCACAATTTGTTTTTGTTAATTTACTCAACTTATTAACGGAGTTAGATTGAATGATAGTTTATTAATCTTTAACATAGTCTAAGAACGAGATACAGATTTTTGGGTTGAGTTGTGAGATCTTAACCATGTTATCACAGACTAAAGTTTTTTTCATACATCTTAAAAGCTTATTAAGTCCGGTCAGAGATAAAAGTTTTGAAATATTAGGAGCATAATTAAAACCGACCTATGATTCAAGGATATTTTGTATAATTTAGTCTATTTCAGACGGTTTTTTTTTTCTTTTATCTTCTAGAAAGTCATATAATATATATATTTTTTAATAGAAGTGCCAAGTCATTGTCTAGCTTGTTAATAGGAGTTAAAATCTGAATGTCCCTCCAAGTAGATGTTGAAATTAAAAGCACACGCAGCCATATGCATGCCTTGCCCTTTGCCCAACGCTACCCACAAGCATCCACACCTATTATGTACTTTTTGTACTAATTTTGGCTTTTCTATGCAAACCCTAATATTAAATTTTGCCAATTGGAATAAATTGAACAAAAAAAACAAAAAAAAAACCCCTTGAATAGTATCATTACTATATTTTAGAAAGGGATCGGTAAAGAAAATGTAGGGTACGTAGAAAATTGAAAGAACGTCGTCCTGTGATTATTTGTGTGATAGCATAAGTTTGAGAATAAGATGGTATTGATACACAAATTACTATACGCATATATTTCTTTCAAAGCCAATAACAAAGGAATTGATTAAATTTGTCAATCATTTTCCAAAATGGTTAACAACTAATGATGATGAACCACAATTTGTTTTTGTTAATTTACTCAACTTGTTAATGGGGCCATYGATGAGACATATAGTTAGCATTAAAAATATAGAGATCAGCACATTGATGGCAACAAGATTAGAAACGTTTTATTTAAAATACCCATTGGAGGAGATCCCTTCTTGGAATTTGTATATAAATTAATAAGAGCTCCTTCTGCAAAATCCAAGAACCAAGGAAGAAAATTTAGATATCAAAATTTTCACATTGTAAACAGAAAAAAAAAATGGCATCCATTTCATTTCTCAAGCTCATTTCTATCCTCTTCTTCCTCGTATGTTTCTTCACAACTCAAGCCGTTTCACAATCTGATGAATGTGTAACAACAGCCAACGAATGCACCAACAAAGACAAGGCCTTGCGCCTCAAAATCATTGCCATTTTCTCGATCCTCGTCGCGAGTGTCATCGGCGTTGGCTCGCCGCTTGTCACGCGATCGATCCCGAYGTTGCACCCCGATCGGAACCTGTTTATCATCCTCAAATCCTTCGCTGCTGGCATCATTCTCGCAACGGGGTTCATGCACGTCCTACCGGACTCGTTCGATATGCTTTGGTCGAGCTGTCTGAAGGAGAATCCATGGCACAAGTTTCCCTTTTCGGGGTTCGTCGCGATGATGTCAGCGATCGTCACCCTCATGGTGGACTCCATGGCCACAAGTATCTACACCAAGAAGCATAGAGAAATTATGCCTGAGGGTTCTGATCAGAGAGGAGATGATCAAGAGATGGCTGTGGCCAGTGGAGGCCATTTCCACGGCCACCATCATAGAGATGCCAAAGAAATTGGAGCTGGTTCTAAATTGTTGCGTTATAGAGTTATTGCCATGGTGAGAAGAACAATACTTTTGTTTCTATATGTATTGATTTTTTCTTGATTCAATGTTTGATTAAAAACTTTTGTTTTCAGGTTTTGGAATTGGGAATTGTGGTTCATTCTGTTGTGATTGGACTTTCACTTGGAGCAACAAATGATACTTGCACAATCAAAGGTCTAGTGGCGGCTCTTTGTTTCCATCAAATGTTTGAAGGGATGGGGCTCGGAGGCTGTATTCTTCAGGTAATTTAGATTCTTTGATAACGATTTTGTGGAACAAAAGAACAAGTCTTTGAGAGCTAACTTTTCTTTTCTACTTTAATTTTCAAGATTGAGTCTAGGTTTTAAAAATATTTACAAAATGAGATGACAAGACCAAGTAACATGAGTGTGAGAGTAATGTTTTAAAAAAATATAAAAATAAAATGATTATCAAACAAGTCRTCATTCAAGAAGTATACGTGCCACTAATGTTTGATAAGCTTCATTTCTGAAATTAAAAACTAAGAAATAAAATAATTATCAGACACGAGGTTATTGATTTTTTTTAATGAAAAAACTTCAATAGATCTAAAAAAACTTTAAAAAAGCAAACTTTTTTTATTTGTTTGGCTGTAGCCATAAATAACAACTAATCATTCTCCTAAGTTAAAGTTCAATTACACCCTATATTTGTTATAAAAAAAGGTTTCTTCTTTTTTAATATTTTTCATTTTTAAATGATTATATTTTTTTAGTACAACATGTAGAAGTGAAATTCGAACTCACGATATTTTAATAAAAATAGATTTTTTTCACTGGTTAAATTATATTTAGATTAGCAAACTAACAGCTAAATAGCTCCTATGGCCAATCGATAAGATGACCATTAATAATTATTGGTCATGTGATGTGTCAATGGGCTCTTTATTAAACATTAAATTATATGTCATCAAATTTCAAAGTCCAATGCCCTTGTGAGCCATCCGTTGAATTAACCTACATCATGTTTTTATTATCCAATCATGATATTTTTCACCATTTTTTTTAATATGGTGATTTGATTGACTTGAAAAAGGAGAGAATATGAAATGACCACAATATTGAATATTATAGTGTTACATGTAACGCAATGTGTTTAAACTACATCCAGAATAAATCAATGCACATGTGGAGGAAAAAACAAAGGTTGGATTATACTTTTAGCCTCAAATTCCTAACTTTTTTAGGGGTGTTTGGATGGATTGGATCGGGTTAAGAGGGATTTTGAGATCAATCCAAATTTTTTAGTTGGCTATATATATGAACCGTCGGGTTTGAATGAGATGGTCAATCTAACCCAACCCAACCCAACCCGAATATTTTCGGGTTGGGTTGTCTGTTTGTGTGTTTTTTTTTTATAATTATCACGATGGCGACGGGGAGTTAAAGATTAAAACTTAATGGACGGTTGAGATTAAGATATAAAATGGAAGAAGATAATATAAAAACCTTAAATGAAGGGTTATGGTTAACACTTCATGGATGATTGACAATATATATATTATTAAGGACAATACACATATATGCATAAATTCGAGTTGGATTGGATTGACCCAATTTTTTAAAGGTTGAATTCGAGACCTGACCCAACCCGATCAAATTGGAAAAATCACAAGTTAATTCAACTCAAACTGAGTTGGGTTAGTCGGATTGTCTGATTTTTTAACACCCTGCTAACTTCTTTAGATTTAATTTTGCTCCTATACTAAAAGTTTGTTTCTAGCCACTAGCATTTAATTAAAGCTAGCTTATGACATGTCATTGACATTAATGAAGAGCGACTAGATAATTTTTTGTGTATTTTGCAAAAGTTAATTAATAAGTCTTAACCCTATCCTATTTTATGTTTTTGAATTAAAAAAAAAAATCTTAAAGTTTATGTTTCTCTACGATTTAACCTTTCCATGTTCATTTTATGTGTCATTCAAATAAAATATTAAAATATATCGTCTAGTTCATCATTTTGGTCTCTTCACTTCTAGTTAAATCTTACTCATTATCTCTATCATTAATGAAAACTTATCTCATAAAAATAATTTGAATCCTCACTATACGTCCATCCAAATGACAAATGGGAAATATGCTCTATAATTTGTGCAATTATTTGTGGGTATTTGAATAATTATAGATTTAATTAATTATGAGAAAAAAAACATTAACTTTGAATAATATGTATAAATTCAATTATCATATATTTGTTTACTAAAAGTTTTATACTTTTTCAAAACTCTAACATTCAATTTTTATGATATTTCTACCATTTCTCTTCATAAGTTCATCTACCCTTTATTTTTGTATATTTTTTATATGTTCCTCATGTACCCTTTAATGAAATGCATCGGTATCATTTGCAAAAAACAATCTTTTTGAAATTTCTTTCACACTAAATAAAGAAAAGCAAACACGTCGTGAGAACCAAAGCCTAGAAAAACAACACCGTTATATATATATCAACCGAACCGATCGAGCGGAGTCTAGAAACCATAAATATTAATGTAGTGTCAAGTGTCAGCTGCCTAATTAACTTTGAGTCCAAAAAAATGATTGCAGGCAGAATACAAGTGGATGAAGAAGGCAATAATGGCATTCTTCTTCTCAGTGACAACCCCATTTGGGATAGCCCTTGGAATTGGGCTGTCAAGAACATACAAAGAGAACAGCCCCAGTGCCCTAATCACTGTGGGATTGCTGAATGCTTCTTCTGCTGGCCTTCTCATCTACATGGCCTTGGTGGACCTGCTTTCTGCTGACTTTATGAGCCCTAAATTGCAGGGCAGCATCAAACTTCAGCTCAAATCCTATGTTGCTGTGCTCTTGGGGGCTGGAGCCATGTCCTTAATGGCCAAGTGGGCTTGATTTCACATATATATACCCCACTGTATGTCTCTAGGTTTTGTCAATCCTTAAATAAATATTTTACTCTAAAGTCGACATCTTTATTTTCTTCTTGTGTTTGTAGAATCTAATCTAGCTCCCTCTTGGGTGTGTTGTTCTTAGTTTCTTTTGAGAAGTTGATTGGTAAATGCTTTGGTTCTCTTCTTCTAGGTGGTTACTTGATCTATAGAGAGAGTTCATGTTCTTAATAAAATTTAGTTCTTTTCATATTTTTCTGACCCTTGTACCTATTTGTGTTTAATTTTTAGTTCAAACAAGTGGTACGTGGGGTGGAGACTCGAATATCTAGCATTTTAATTTTATTCTCATGTTGACGTAGAATTTGATCTTAAAGTTCTAAATTGAATTCTAAACTTTAATAAGTTGGGAGATCAATATGTTTATGAATTGATTTATGTTGGGGGCTGTGTGGTGGGTGGAATCCTCTGGTATCGAACAAAGTGGTGCGAGCCTTGAGAAATTCGTGGATGATCAGCTATCCAACATATGGTATGCTGAAGTGAGGAGAGAAGTGGCGCGTCTAGTTAAAGGCGATCTACTCGGACTTTAGACACGGATGGATGACTATTTAAGGAGAGGGATGATTTGTTGAGAACGCAACAAAATTCTCACTTTATCTAGACAAGGAGAAATTCAAGTTAGGACAACATATTTATTAATATGAGGTATGTTGGATAATACCAAAAGTAAAATCATGAAATATTATATTTAAAGCGAACAATACGAAGATATGGGAGTGTGGCTCAGACTCTTCCTTGACAATTTAGTACACTGTCTTTTTTTTTCCTCGAAAAATTTGTGGTTGGGCGTGAGTTTTCTCGGGATTGGTGAAGCCAATTTTCCAAGTGTGATGACTTTTTAGATGAGTTGGTTGTTTGTTTTAATTGGAGTCGGGTATTTTCCATTTTAACTTTATGTATCTTTTAATTGCTTTGACTTGGTAGATATGTTTGAACATTTATCTATTTGAGTTTAGGCATTTTTGTGGCTGATGTTGTGTAGGCTATATTTTAGGTGCTTTTTTGCTTGACTTATTGTCAGCTTGTTTTCAAGAGAGCATTTATTTATCAAAACGAGCATAGTTTAGCAATAATTGACATAWATCTCCAATTAAAAAGTTGTGAGTTCGATCCACATCCAGTTATGTGTTGTACTTTAAAGAAGAAAAAAAGGTATTTATTTGATTCACTAATTAAAGAGACACTAACCTAAACAAAATAAAATAAATAAATATTTTTAAATATAACAAAAATTTACAAATAAAGTAGCATCATTAGATCAAATTCAAATTAAATAAGAAAAGTTAATATAATAATACACTATAAGAAAAGTTAAATTTATGCTATATTTGAAAAGAATTGAAAATTTGTAACACTTTTTAAAATGTATAATACATTTATGTTATCTACTTACAATTTTACGACTTAAATTTGGCTCATTTAAACCAACCTGAAATGAGTTGTAAAACATCTCTACTCTTCTACTAAGATCGTAATTAAGTTCAAATTCTTGCTTCGTATTTGTTGTACTAATAAAAAAATCGACTCGTTTAAAAAATAAGTTCTAAAATTTATAAGTGATAACTTTGATTATATTACTTCTGTGACCTTTCTAATTTAAACAGGATTTCTCCCATATTAGCTAGACATTGGCCTAGTAAGAATTAGTGTCAAGTGAATTGGGTCTGAATATTTATAATTTTTTTTTTAAATGGTTTAAGAAAGTTTTCCTCCCATTTGAAAATCAAAAAAGATTTTTTTTTTATCTAGTGAGAATTAATTTTAATATTGAATTACTCTAATTTCATCCAAATGAACAGTGGCACTCATCTCTTCCAAAACTAAAATTAGAATACTAGCTACTCATAAACCAACCAATAAATACTATCATCATTTTTTTATTATTTCGATGTATTATTATATGATTAAGTCATAAATAAAATGTCATTTCTGACAATATAAATTATAATAATGCAACTCTCGTCATTATCATAAAAACACAATTTTTTATTGTTTGACGAACAATAAATGAAATATACTATTAGAATAATTAAGATAATCTCTTTGATTTCAAGTATCAACAAACGATACCTTTGTTTATTCACGTGCATGGATATAATTTGAATAGTGGATCTAAAATAGAAGATTTGACTTGAAAAAAAAAACAAAAAAAAAAACAAGAAAAGAAAATATAAAGATAATGTTAAATAAATAAATGATGATATCATGTTTTACTTATTTATTTTATTGCAATTCAAATGATTAAACATTCACCTAATATCTTGGAATTGGATGGATTTTTTCACTTATTTAATCAAACATCAACATAATATTAGAATTTATTTGAAAAAAAATAGATTTGAATATATCTTATATTTTTTTTATCCTAAACTTGAAAAATAATACTCATTCTACTTTTGTAACTCAACTTTCAAATATTCTGAAAAAAATTAATCATGTTGGTAGTTCTTGTTAATTTATTATATGTATTTAACAAAAATCTAGACTTATCGCAAACCCTATTTTAACCAATATATTTGTCTAAGCTGAGATGATTTTAAAATTTTTTTAAAAATAATAATAATAATAATAATAAAGACTATATTTATGTAAAATATAAGGTCTTGAATAAAATATTTAAAATTTAAAGACCAAAATATAAAATAACACTAAAATTTGTAAACTACATTAAGAAATTAAACCATAAAAATATTATAACATGTTGGTGTTTTAATATGCTAGAATGTCTTCAATACTCTTGCTTCCGATCTGAAAATAATAATAATAATAATAATAATAATAAATAAAATTATCAATTTGCTTCCAATGATATGACAGGTCTGGTTTGTAAATTATTGGCCCTAGCTGGGTCAAATTAGTAATTAAGTTTTAAGTTTGTTTAATTAATGTTATACCATGAGTTAGATTTAAAACATATTTTTTAAGTCCATAAATCTTTTTACCTATTGAAATCTTTTTTTTTTTTTGTAATTATTATGTTATGGTGTCAATTTTGAGTGTTCAAAAAACTCGACAACCCGATAAATCCAACCCAAACCCTATGTTGGGCTGGGTTAAATGAAGCTTCAGATTTGGTTGGGTTGTGATTTTTCCAACTCCATCGGGTTGCGTTGGGTCTTGAGTATGTTCAACTTTTAAAAAATTAGGTCAACCCAACTCAATCCGAATTTATGCATAGATGTGTATTTCTTTATTATATATATATAATAATATATTTATCTTCAATGTCAACCGTCCATTTAGTTTTAATCCTAGAATAACCTTTAGGTTTTCATATTATCTTCTTCCATTTTGTATCTTAATCTCAGTCGTCCATTTAGTTTTAATTCTAACTCCCATTTGCTGTCGTGATAATTAAAAATTAAAAATTAAAAAAAAAAACATAACCGATCCAACCCAAAAATATTGGGTTGGGTTGAGTTGGGTTGGCCATCCAATTCAAAGCTAACGGTTAGAGGTATATGTCAATTACCCGCTAAGCTATGCTCCCTTTGACAAAAACTCTTAGATCTTAATTAGTTTTAGTCTCCGACTTTCAAATATTTGGTTTTAGTCCTAAATTTTACATTAAAAATTATTTCGCTTATTGATGGTTAAACCTTTTATTAATAATTTTGTTAAAAAAAACTTTTCATTAATTAATCATTTAACAAAAGTCTAAATCCTTTTAGAAATTCTAATACCTTACAATTATACCCTTGGACTTCAATTACTTCTAGTCTTCTCTACTTGGATATCTATCTACTCATCAAATAAACCAAAAAAATTAGTTAATATTAGGTTTCCTTTAAATATAAATCAGTAAAATAATTTTTTCAAGTAAATTGAAATGATTAATATAGAATATTGAAAAGTTTAGGAATCAAAATAAAATAAACATAAAAGTTTACCGAATTAGAATATATTTGAGAGTTATGAATTTTTACAAATTAAACTTATTTGAAACTTTAAGTAAAATTATTTATGAATTTTTATGTAAAATAAATAAAGATAGAATATTTGAGAGTTAAAAAAATTAAAATAACAGAACAAAATATAAAATTTTATTATTCTTTATATTATTTTAGATATCTTCATTACTCAAAAAGTATTTAAATTTCTGAATTGAGGAAATCAATCAACTAACATGTTGTTTGTTTGTTTGGTCGGTTTTTGAAGAAATCAACATTTTGTTGTGATGTAACTATTTTCATTATTATTTTTCATATTCAAATACATCATTCAAATCATTTTATAAATATTTTCTTGCTAAGAAAAATCGTTTTATATAATATTTTTTTTAGTTCATTTTATGACTAGTTGATTAGATAGTAGACAATTTATTATTTTTAATCTGTAAAATTAGCTTCATCTAATCATTATAATTTGTGAAAATATTATGTCATATTATATCAATTAAATACACATTATAAATAATTAGTCAATAAGTTTAAAAAATTACTTGTTCTGCAAATTAATTTTCAAAATGAAAAAATAAAGATAAAAAGAAGCCCAAAAGTGTTCTGAAAATTTGTATAAAAAAATATAATCTAAATTAGAATCAAACTCAAATCTAATGTAGAATACATTAAGAAAAGTAAAATTTATGCTATTTTGGCATAAAAAAATAAAAGAGAAATTGTTACCAATTTTCAAGTACATATTAAATTTTATGTTACACAGCGAAATTTCTCTAAATTTTTAATTGTCAAAACAAAGTGAATAAATTACCGAGAACTTCCAATTTATAGGTTATTTTGAGTTCATTTCTTTTATTGCTTGAGATTTTTATTTTTTTTTTCAAGAAAAGAAAAATCTATAGATAATCTCTTAGCTAGGCTAAGATGTAATAGATTTTTGTTTTATTTGAGGTTATAATTAGTAATAATGTGGTGGAATTTTTTTTAGTATGTGAGAGTTGGGGATCGAAATCACACATTCTTAGTTGGAAATATATGTCAATTACCACTAAGCTATACTCGCTTTGACGTGTGGTGGGATTTTGAAACTCGAGGAAGATTATTATTACTTTATATATTAATCAAGCTGTCCAATGTTCATATTACACATTAATTTTTATATATTAATCAGCTGTACAATGTTCAGATTACACGTTAATTTTTGCATTGGATTGAAAGATATTTAAATAAAATTCAAAATAGATATTTAAAAATGTTTAACACAGAATGAATAATTAGACGTGGTGCTAAAAAAAATACAATTTAATTTGTAGATGGGCCTATATTTCGAGATAGAAAACCCATTAAAGTCGTGTGTTGAATCCAATGTTGCAAAAAAGACTTTTCCTACCCTTATCCCACAAAATTTATTTATGGATGGCTGCGTTTTACTTTCTGAGTTCAACAGCATGTGAGATTGGAATTTTTAATTTTTTTTATCGATGATATATACTTTAACTTTTTAAATTATGCTGAAATTCGAATTTTTAATTTTTTGATCGAAATATTTTAACTAATTAAGCTACGCTTGACTAAAATTTTATATTATTGTAATTGAAAATTTTGATAATAATAATATAGTTTGTTGTCAAATCTATCTCTTATCAGATGTTTTAACTTTTAATGCTATTATGAGTTGAGATAGAAATAACTCGCTATCAAAATAGTGTTTTTAGCTCATGGGACGAGACTTAATTAAGCAATTGTTTAAAAATATTAAATTACAAATTTGATCTCAAACTTTTCGTGTGTTTGGTACTATACTTTAAAAAAAATTATGATAGGTCCTTCATCTTTCAAGGTTATATTTAATTGGTCCTTGTATTTGCTCGTCGGTTTTTTTCAAAGATAATGTTATTATCTTTTAAATTGTTATTTAAATTTGATAATACATCTTCTTATAGCTAATTTGAAAATTTTTCATATGACCAAAAAGAAAAGGTCCTTTTGAAATATTTTAATTTTCTTTGAGAAACTAATTATTTAATGGTAAGGGACCTTTTTTAGCTAATTTTAAAATATTTGAATAACCGATAATGAAATTTAATTTATAAATCTAGCATTAAATGCAAAACTTATAAATATGTGACATTACAAAAATAAGATTAAATTTTTCATTTTTTTTTAGATAAAAGCATTGCATTCAAATTAAGAAGATGTCACGTGAGCTACATTTGAGATGAAATCTTCCTCAATAAGAATCAGAAGCCAAAGGATAAAAATTGATGGACCATAAAAGTGTGGCTGCTTGAAGGAGGTCATTCTTGGTTAACATAGAGCTGGTTTATCGTTCAATCCAGAGATATAGTTAAAGATAATGGAGGAGAAAGTTAGGGCTAAATTCTTAATGTCCATCAGACAACTAAGCTCATCCCCAAAAGTGGAAATCTCTCCATGAATGAGTCTAATAGAGTTCAGAGAATCTGATTCGACCTGAAGGTTAGTGAAGCCCATGGATTGAACTTGCCACAACCCTTCGAGAATCGCCCGAAGTTTCGGCAAGTAGGACGTGATTGGCATGAAGACATTGATCCTTTTTAATGTAGATTGAAGTTTCAAGTAATGAAATAAAATAAACATAAAAGTTTAATGATACATTTCATCCTAAATTTTTGGATTCTAAAAATGTGTATGAAAGTAGTCTATAAATTGGTCAATAAACAAGTTTCTTCTTTGGAAATAGAAATTAAAATAAAAATCTTTAATTAAAAAAATGCCGTCAAAAAGTTGTTGATTTTTTATTCGGTCGGATTCTTCGAAATTTTTTTAAAACTATTCTATTAGAATTAGAAAAATATATTCATTGTTGTTTTCTTAACAACTTTTTAGAATATGTAATTTTTATCTTTTTTTTTCTTAGTTTATTCTTGCAAGTGGTATGTTGTTTTGGAATAATTAGACCCTATTGTTCCTTTAAAATATTATGAACTAATAATCTTAACTTTTGTTTCTTAAGGGAGTCTATTATTTTGTTTCTTAGGGAAGTCTATTATTTTTGTTTCTTTGAGATAAGAATATCTATAATTATTTGTATTGTATGATGATTATTTTATAGTACATATTTTAAGTGAAATAAAGCAAGACGAAGAATATAGGTCGAGTGATCAAACCTCGACAAGTCAAGACCCAATCTCAAGAGGTTGTCCGAAAAATCAAGGGCTAAGATCTAAGAAGCAGATTCGGTCCACGAGCAAAGTCCATAGGTCGGTTGGTCGGCCACCGTGAGCCAGTTGATCAGCCAAACATTGCCGACCAGCCCTTGGTCGGCTAGTCGGCTAGTCGGTTTGACCAACCATTCCTTGGTCGGTCATGGACGAATCACATTAGTCCATAGTTCACTTGGGCTTATATTATCTCCATAACCTCTCGTGCCTTGCAGAATGGACCCACCCGTAAGTTTTATCCTCTACAAATATGGGCATGATTTGTAAGTTTTTATATTAGTTATAAGAATTCTTATTAAATTTAATTAGCAATTTTAAAAAAGATTAATTAATTTAATATTTACTTTTAATTATTAATATTTACTCTCAAAGCAAAATTCATAAAAAATAACAGTCTCAAAAGAAAATAAAGATAAGAATATATGAATTTAAAATTAATTAGAAAATAAAATAATTCAAATAAAATAAATGTGGGTAATAAGTCAAGTGTGTCACCTTTGAAATGGATCCAAATTTCTATTAAATTATTTAAAGAAGGTATATCGATAATTCTAAAATTTAAATGTTAACTAAATCATTTTAAAATTTAAAAGTTAAAATAAAACATTAAACTTTAAGAGTTTTTTTAGTAGTACTAAAATTTTTAGAGATTTAAGTTAAAATAAAGTAAGTACTAAACTTCAATAACTAAAACTTAAACTTCAAATTTATCATTGCGTTTTT
>NW_019104509.1:1537718-1548727 GCF_001995035.1 Momordica charantia
AGTATATTGTAATAAAATTAGAAGGGAAATTAAATGAGAAGTCCCTTATCCACAACAAAATTATAGAAAGAAAATAACCCAAACCGAAGACAAAGAAGAGCGAGTGAAGAAGATTGGGATTTGGCAATGGCAACACAAAGAACTTTTCTTTAATCTCACGGCATTAAAATAGCAAATAGTAACTCAAGATTCTTCCTTTTTCTCTCCTTCCTCTGATTCATCTTACTCTCTCCCAAATTTCCAATTAATGGATCCACCTGTTTTTAAGAGAGAGTGAGTGAGCACTGAGGAGAGAGAAACCATGCTCGCTCATACTTGCAGTTTGTCAGATTAGGGTTTTAATATCATTTTCCCACAGACAAATCTTTCAGTCCACAGAATTCCCTTCACATGAGGTGAAATTTTTTGGTGGTATGGAACCTTCATTTCTTGCCCATGTTTTTGTTCTTCTTTGTATCGATGTTTATTTGTTTCCTCCGACCCCCCATCCCTAAATTTATGTAAAGTTTTATTTGGTACTAATGATGGGGTTTGATGGATTATTTAGGTGCTAAGTGGGTCGATCTCGAATTAATGCAAAACATCCAAGAACTATTTTTTTCTTTTTTAATTTACATTTTCTCCGATTCGGACATCTCCCTCTTTTTGGTATTCGATTTTTGGAATTTCGTGTGCTCGATGTGGAAATTTTTACGAATCTTAATCCTTTTGGGTTGATTCTACGATGGGTATCTGTTGCTTTTTGATCTAGAATATAGACTTGAAAAAAACTTGTGAGTGATGTTGATCGTTTCCGGTGATTTTAGGAGCGATTGCTGCTTCAATTTGCAGATTAGGGGAAGATTGATTCAGACGTTTTAACGTTTGGGAACGAGGGCTCCACGATCAGGCGGTGGATATGAGCTTCTTCACGTGATTCTTTTGAGTAATTAAGAAGGGCGAAGGACGGTCTTAAATTCATTTGCCGGTGGGTCTTCTCTTATTTGCTGCCACTTTAATCCTGAACCATCTGGGGTTTGTGGGTCGCTGGAAAAATTGAGAGAATGGAGCATCGGGAGATTTTTGGTCGTGGGTCTTCTCATGGTCCGGCTGAGGAAGATGATGTTGAAGATTTCCGAAGTTGTTGCGAAGATCACGAGGTGTGGAAAGAAGCTGAGGATTTAGTGGAAGAAGGGTCAGAGGAGGAGGAACATCTTGATGAGTTTTCAGTTAAAATGTTCTTTAAGGGCATTTCAATAGCTGAGATTGGTGACCCTGCTTCTGGTCTTTCTGGTATTGGAGTGTTCATGGAAAAATCAGGAAAAGTTCCTTTTATCCAGGTCCAGAAAAAGCTTGATTTTTATGTTGATGAGTTAGTCGCTGATTATTTAGCTCTAATGGATGGCCTGGTGGAGGCCATGCAGAATGAAATCCGCTGTATTCGAGCTTTCACCGACTCTGATCTTTTATATAATCAGGTTATTATTTCCCCTATCTGCCTGAACTTTGCTTGTTTTGACTTATGCTGATTATCATTTTTTTTTCTATTGGAAAATTTATGATGCTCCGCTCCTCTTTGATAATTTGTTGCTATTTCTGAACTCCATTTTTGGTGGGTTCTTTCTGTATTATTTTTCAAAAGAACATTTGAGAATTATTCTCACTACTGCTCTTAGTAATGTGGATTTTTGGAAATTCCATGTCTTTTAACACTTGACAACAAGTTGCATTTGATTTTCTTAATAAGGATCAAATTTCATTGATTATATAAAATTTATGGAAGAGAGGGGAGGAGGATAGGATTGATTATGACCTTTCTCTTCTGCACAAGGCAGGAGGATAGCGTTGGTTCCATGTTTCGTTAATATGAGTGTTGTAGCTTCATGAACTGTGAAAGTCTCTACAAGTGCAGAGATGTTTAAGCTCTTACAGTTTTCTAGCCATGTGCCTACAAGTTTCTTATACGCTTAAGATAACGTGAATGTTTTACAGATAACAAATGAAGAGGAATCTGAAATTCCACTTCTTATTGCGCTGAAAGAAAGGATTCTAGAACATGCTAGCACTTTTGAAGCATTTTCCTTGAACCTCTCTTCAAGTACTGATCTTGAGCAGCCATTCCATCTTGCCAAAGTGGCTATTGGGGTTCTTTCTTGTCCACAAAAGGGAGATAAATCAGTTGAAAATTGTTCTATTTGTTGTGAAAACAAACCATCTGCTATGATGGTTGGGTTGAAATGCTGTCATAAATTTTGCTCTCATTGTATGAAGACTTATGTTGATGGAAAAGTACAGTCTTCTCAAGTTCCTATCAGATGCCCTCAGTTGAGATGCAAATATTACATCACAATCAATGAGTTTAGATCTTTTCTTCCCCTAACTTTATATGAATCTTTGGAGAATACCTTAGCAGAAGCAAATATTCACTCGGACAGAATTTACTGCCCTTTTCCGAATTGCTCTGTCCTGTTAGACCCCAGTGAATGTTTGTCAGGTAGGGCAAGTTCATCAAGTCAATCCGATAATAGCTGTATTGAGTGTCCGGTTTGTCAGAGATTTATCTGTGTTTACTGCGGAGTTCCTTGGCATTCATCAATGAGCTGTGAAGAGTTTCAGAACATTGACACGGAAGATATTACATTACATCGTCTTGCGCAAAATAAAAGGTGGAAGCGTTGTCAGCAATGTCGAAGGATGATTGAATTGACTCAAGGGTGCTACCATATGACATGCTGGTAAGGCTTCTTCCTTCAGATCTCTTTTTATTTATGCTAACCTGTTTGTTGTGGAATCACCAGTGTCATCAGAAATGTATCTCACAAATTTAGTGGGATGTTAGATTGTTAATGTTTGGGTTGTAGAACCTAATTAGAAAAACTAGATGCATTTTGTATACTTGTGTAGATAATCATAAGGCATGGCATGCAAACATAATCTTCAGATCTCTTTTTGCTTTCTGCTAGATTAGATCTTTTTATGTTTCGCAATTTTTCTAGATGCCATCATTTACTGATTTAGTCTATTTCCCGTGGGAACTGCTTGATACAGAATTGTCATTTGATGATGGTCTAAACTTAGTAACTAACTGCAGAAAACAAGTAGGATATGTTTGGCTCACGGATTAGATTTGTATAGCTTGGGGTTTTGAGCCTATATTTTGTATGTGGTATTGTTTATCCTAGATTCTACAAGTTTACAAATCTCATGGGCTTGAGATTACTTAAATTCAGGTTTCTAAAATTTACCTATTAGGCTATGTACTTCTACGATTCATAAATCCACAAACTAATTACACGTTGGACTTCATCTCTAGTCTACACAATTCAAACACAAACTACATAAACCCAAACTTCTCAGCTCAAGAGTACCAAACCCAAGTTCATTGAAATTGTGAGCCAAATATTCTCCTATATTTTTATGTCAATATACAATTTCCAAATACTAGGAAAAGTTGTAATTTTGTGCATATGTTATATCAGCTTTATTGTAATGCAACATATAAACATGATTGTTTGTACATATCTCAAGTAGATCTTATGTACCTTTCTAGAAGAAATGGAATGTCAGGGAAACACAAAGTAGCAAGTGTTAAAATGTCATTTGCCACTATGTGTCGTGCAGTCTGTGGTCATACAATATTACAACCTTTCTAGGCTTTTCTCTAGAGATGGAACGGAAAACCTCCAGTTAGATGAACGATAGTGGGGAAATATTAATGGTTGCAGTTGTGGTGGAAAATGTCAAACAGAGTGATTGATGAAATATTAGCTCAATCTTAAATCTCTCTGCTTGTTCTTCTTATGTTTTCATATCTTTTGGTTTTGAACTTTTAAATATGATGAAGGGGATTTACTTATTTTTGCTTTTCCCACTTTTATGACATCCTATCTGTTTTCTTTAATCTCACATTCAAACTTCTACTGAGCATGCTACTATTATATCAACCAATGTTTCTGCACACTGTACTCTTGTTGTCACTCACACAGGGCAGCTAGAGCTGGTTCTGGCTCTTAAGGCCTTTAAAGTTTAGATCCCAACACTTGGTTGGACAAAGGCCTTTCATTCCAATATAGAGAGAACACCTTCCCAACCGAAACCTCAAGAAGCATTGAATCACAACTATATAATGACGGCAGTAAAGGAAATTGTAGATGTCACTTAATTTGTCCTGTATTTGTAACTACCCTGTTTACATCTGTAGATTAGAGAGTAGACACGTCACTTTGCTTGATATTTTTTAACTCATCTTGTCAGGTGCGGGCACGAGTTTTGCTATTCTTGTGGTGCCGAGTACCAAGATAGCCAGCAGACATGCCAATGTGCCTTGTGGGACGAAGAAAACTCCGAGGACTTAGTCACACACTCCATCCAAGAATCTGAGCAGTGGGCATGGGAGACTTTTAATTCTCTCCCCATGATAATGGACGCGTACTCGGAGCAAGAGCGGTCTCAATTAGCACTAATCCAACGATTCCTTGCTGGGGGATTCAGTCTGAGTGACCACCAGCCGCATCAATCTCCACCACGTTGTACAGACTCTTATGTCGACACCATGAAGGATCTACACCAGCTTCCATGGCTGGAGAGGTTTGTTTCTGTGATAAGCGATAGCTACTACGAAGATTATGTACAATGATGAAGTCAACTTTTAGGTCTCTTACTCTGAAGTTGAAGAATAAGAAGGGGAGGAGGTAAAAGAGTTTCTCGCTCTAGTTTTTTCTTCCCTCATTTACGTATGGAAAGCCTGGCGTTTCGTCCCCCTTAGTTAAAGCTCTCTTTCTCTATATATTATTTCACATTGGAAAATTATGATGAGACCCTGAAAGGTCCTCCTTGCATTAGATAAGAAAGAAGGAAATCTCATGCAAGAATGTCAGCTTTCTTTCCTCTTTTCAAAGAAATGTTTGAGAAAAAGAAATAGAGAACGATTTAGTTATGTCAGTCAATGAAAATGAAAAAAAAGTTGTTTTCATTATGTTTCATTTATGGTGTGCAATTTCCCATGCACTGTTTGTGGATTATAGTTTATCATGTAACTTATTTCAGAGTCAGGAGAGGAGGTGGGTTTTGTCATTTTCATTTCTGTATGATTGTGCTGTGCTGAAGTGACATTATATACTATACTACCTATGTATTCTGTTGCTATGTTGTTCTTAGTTGCAGATTGAATTCACAGTTGGGTCAATTTTGGACTTACCAGGATCATCTTTTCCCAGAGAAGGTAAAGTTCTCCTCCCCTTCCTAAAATAGGAATTAGGAACTGGTCAAGTTCCCCATGTTGGGGTGTCGACATGGTGGCCCCACCCCGGTTCATTATTTGTCCCCACGAAATTTCACGAGGATTGAGGCAGGGATTCCGGGAGGAACTTGTCCACGTGAAAATGGAGAAGACTTCCTCCCATCCCCGCAGAAAAAAATGACGCTCCTTTTCAGTCCTTTTCACAGTACTTTGAGAATCATCTGATCTTTTGTGGTATATAAATAGCTCTTTGAAGGTGTACCTTTCACAAAGTTATTTTCTTGCACTCTCTCAACTGTGTTGTTCGGTGTAGTTTTTTTTTTTATGATCATTAGATACATGAGAGATTAGAAGTACTTCTTGGCCGAGTACTTAGCTGCCATGGGAGGGACGGGTCGTCACTATTTTGAATAATTTCTGTGGCTGAATCTTTTTAGATTCAATGGGTTTGAAAAGAATGATCTGAAACTATTATAGTCGAGTTTGTCAAATTGTGTATTGAAATTCTAGTAAATTGTAATTTTTGTTCTTCAGTTGGTGTATTTGATGCTGAAGTTATGATTTAAATTTTGAGTTCTGAAAAATCTTGGTTTGTTCTGCACTAATTCTGTTAGCTAAAGATGGAGATGTAGTAATGACAAAAATTTAGTTGACATTTGTAATATAACCATGGAGTCATTGTTTAAGAAGTTTTTATTATTCTTCAATTATATAGGTAAATGTTAAAATTGGAATGAGTTGACAGAAATTTGAAAAAAAATTAATTAGGTTATTAAAAAAAAAAAGTGGCAAAAATTTTGTCAAGGAAACATTGGAGGAGAAAATAGAGACTTTCATCTCTTAGATTTTCTTCAAATTTATAAACTCGCTGAGTATTATATCATATTACTTTGTCACAAGTTAATTTTAGCTTTTTCTAAAATTATATATATATAATATCAAAAATAAATGGACTTAATTAAAAAAATTTAATAATAAGAATCTTATTGAAATAATACTCGAGGCAAATATATTGATGTGGGACCGTGGTGATAAAATAAAATATTTCTTTTAATTAAATATTTTTATTCTTTTTTTTATTGCAAAGGAATATTTTTATTCTATTCCCATCTAGCATATACAGCATCTCTGATTCCTTTCTTTATTTCTAAAGTTTTAAACTCGAGAAATTATTGTTGAAATATAAATTTAAAAATCCCTAATCCGGCAATGCCTTCTTTTATGATTATTATTTTATTAAATAAAATAGAGTTTGTATAAAGAAAATATATGCTGTGACGTCATAATAATGTCATATAGCAAGATGACAAAATTCAGCCGGAAAACTTGGCTAATCTGGCGTTGATTTTCCTTTCTTTTTTAAATATGCATTAAAATAAATAAGCCTTATCTTTTAAATAATTCTCCATCATGATCAAAATTTGTTTTAAAAAAAATGATGGATCATTCAATTATTAACAAAATTTGACTTTTGCTTATTAACACAATTAACTCGTGTCAGAGCCAGCATAATTAATTGATAATTGACATATATCTCAAGAGGTTGTGAGTTCGATCCACACTTCCACATGTTAATACTAAAAAAAATGACATGCTGATTGGCCCGTGTCTAAATATGTTAATAAACAATAACAATCTTTTTATTGACAAATTTCAACAGAGACAACCTAAAGAGAATTTTAATATAAAATTGAGAATTTCGAAAGATAAAAAACAAAATTAAAACATTATCTAAACATTTGGTATTATATTTAGCCAAAAAATAAACAGATAAATGCATTACCAACTGAAACCTCATTGCCCCCATTGGTCCATGTCTATTGTCCATCTTAATAAGCAAACTATATACTATATTCTAAGATAGGAAAATCTACCTCGTGTCTGGTAGCACAGTTCCACCTTGCAAGAACTCCAAATCGTTCTCTTGAAAAATAATCCACTCGCCCCAAAATGACCTCGTTCCTAGTTCGACACATTTCAAATGTCCCACGACTTGGAATCGACTAACTTAAAAGAGCGTTTGACTAATCAACTAATCATAAACATAACACATCACATTCCTATCGTTAACGAACAACGAGCTAAGATGACGAAAGCTCGGGATTTAGAGATACCTCATATTTTGCCTCTGTATGCTAAATATATATTCACAGGAGAAATTAATAGCTGCGAAACTTTTATGTATGGTAAAACAATTTGTAAAATGAATGGACGGTTATAAAGAATAGTTCAATCAATTCCTCAAAAAGCATCTACTGAACGTGTAACAAATAATCAAATGTACAAAACCGAAAACTGTACCGATTGGATTCGGAGGGTGCTGTTTCTTCCTTTCTCCATATTTCTCCATCATCTACTTCTGCTTTTGAATGAATGAAAGAATAACGACGTAGAGTTAACATCTTCAATCTCGTGTAATCGAGAAGGCGACCATTAACAAGAGGTTTCGTTGGAACCATAGCTAATTTTTTGGAGGCTTAAATCAGCCATATTAGCTATCCATTTCCGAGGACCCTTTGAATCTCCTAATATGTTATAAGCATAAGAAGGCCACCTTACATCTGTACTACATAGGTCCTCGACCCCCGTTTTGATCATCTTTTGCGTCCTCTCGAGAACTACAAGACTCGAAAACGTGGAGAAACTGTTTCCAACGAAGACATCGGACCTCAAGCAAACTTCGTAATCGATTGCTGACTGTATGAGGTAAGGATACTTCTTGTATATCTTATCAATCCCCAATTTCTTCTTCTCAAAAGGTAGCAAGCCTTCTTTCCAACCTTTCAAAATAGAAGAATCGTTAAGTAAACTATCTGCCACAGCAAGATAAACGACCACTGGCGTTTTCGTTCCCAAAATGTTCCCTACTCTATCCATTATCTCCTCCTTGCTACTACAAATTTGGTTTATCTTAGATCTCTGCTCTAACTTCTTACAGTGAATCATCCAGTCTATCTCTATTCTCATGTGGACCGCAACATATGGCACCAGTTGCAACAACTTCTCGGATTCCACACCAGTAGCATCGGATCCAAATTTACTTCTAACTTCTGATCCTACCTCTCGTATCTTCGCAATCACTTTATCTGCTTCTTTCTCTATTTCGTCAACCAAAACTAAGCACTCGAAAACCTTTGCATAGTCCTTTACAGGCCAGTGATCGTGCCATAGAAAGGGATTTTTACCAACTATTCGGATCACCTCATGATGATCAAACAGTTCCTTGCTATACTCCCTCAATTGCTCCAAATCCCTCTCGACCGTCCACTTCCTCCCGCTTCCTTTTGGCAGCTCAGTTGCTCTTGTTCGATTTGAGATATCCATATAACGACCCAATCGAACATACCCGTTGCAGCGAGAATTGAACTCTTCAAATTGAAAGATCTTATCAAAGGAAATCGGTTCCAAACGCTCGACTTCTTTGTAGAAGAGGGAGGCACTCAGGCTAGGCATCAAAAGAGTTCGGTTCAACATTCTTGCAGTCAGACAAGCTCTAGCAAATGCTATCTTTTGATTGTTCAAACCCCAAACAATCTGAGGAACCTCCAAAAACTTGTCGATTCGAATTCCGGAATCAGAACTAGACCACAGAGAGTGATTGCGGATGATTACTAAGCCGTTCTCTCCAATCCGACTAAAACTTGAGAGCGACGGGAAAACAATAGCTCTAACAACCAGAAGAGCAAGTAATATGGCAACGCATTTGCAAATTCTGGAATTAAGATACCGAAGGCAATATATCGAGCGTTTACCACTCGATGATACTTCCATTTAGAATCTCACTCAATCGATATGTGCCCTGCAACTTCCGCTACTCCAGCAGAAACAAATCAATGCTGGAGAAATCATATCGACCCTCAAATCGATCGTCCCACAATCTGGTTTCTGATTCAGAAACTGTTACAGAAAAAACCAAGAGAATCCAGAAACCCATTTTTAATCTAGAAATTCGTCATCGGAAGAACCCAGAAAAATAAAATCAATGGTAAGAACTAAACAGGGTACAATATAAAATTCCCATGAAAAATCTTCGATCATCACGCACCTCAACCGAATAACAAGATTGGTGCACCCAGAATCCTTTATCTATTCACCCAGAATCCTTTTATCTAAGCAAGTACCTGAAAGACACCCATAAGAACAAATCATCAGACCGCGGCGAATGAGTCTAAGAAATGATGATCGATCGAGATTTCCAAGCGATGTACGAAAGAATTTGCAGTTCAAAATCCAAATTACAGAGATGACCGATTGGACAACAGATCTTACCATGCAGCAAAATCCAAAACGCAGAACCGAAAATGGGAATCTCACAGGGGAAAATCCAGAATCTGGGATTCACAGTTGAAAACAGAACAGAGAGGGGGGAAAAAGATACAAAAAGGGGACGAAACGCAGCTGGGTTTCACATGCAATGCGAGAAAGTGGAATCCAGAGGAACCCACATAGCAAAAGCGAAAGAAACCGCAATTATGGGGCCAGATAGAGAGAATCATGGGCGGCCACGGATGAAGGGGAAAAAGTTGGAGGTTCGGTTAGAAGTTGAAGGAATTGAGGGGGAAAATGGTAAGGGAAAATGGGGTCAGTGTCAGAAATGGGGGCGGAGGAGATGGCGGCGAGAATAAACTACTCTGTAATCAGGTAAGAAGAGAGAATTTGAGAGCAAAAAGTACAGATTTTGGGAGGTGGAGCCCAAATGTGGCAGAGCTGTAAGGCCATCATCCTTTTTCTTTCTTACTCTTCCAAACCTTTTGCTTCTTCCTCAATTAATGCGTTCCCAACTTAAAAAATGGGGATTGTAAATATTGAAGAAAAATATGGATAAAATATTGATATATATAGATATTTTTTTACAGAAGGCCTTGAATGTGAATTTTGGAGGATCAACACCTAAACCTCCTGCGAGGAGCAACACGTAGATATTTTTTTAAAATTTATAAAGATTAAAAATTCATAACAAATATTTAAATTATTATTAATAATATCATGTCCATTAATATGATATTTTGTTGATATTTTTATTAATTTTTTGATATACATAAATGTTGATTCATTCGTGGTGTCGGTGAATCTATAAACATATAGAATTGTTTAATATTGGGGTGTATCAATTTCTTTTTTCCATTTAAATGGAGATTCATCTCTTAGCTATTAAGGTATGCTTAAGTTACTATTGATTGTGCTGAAAACGTATTTAGGTTTTAAAATAGTTTTATATTTTATGTTAAATTAAGAGTTTGGAAGTTCTTCTCGGTCTCATAGGGTTGATCCATCGTAAAGAAGACAGAATGAACTGGATCGAAGAAAGAAAATTGAAATCGTCAAAGTATACACTAATATGATGGAACGCATATATGAGGAACCATGACATTTCTGKATTGTCACCGAAAACTTGAATTTGCAAGGAGCTCTATCTCATTGGCTTTGAGAAGAACTAGTAGAAGTGTGCTGGGGAAAGGGCCAAGCTGTACAAAAACATCATTTTATGTTTAAAATAACAACTACAAAAATTCAACGGACCATTAGATATAATCTATGATTTTGTTTCATAAAATAAAATTTTGTCGATAGCTTGTTTTGAAGTTATATTGATTTTAAAGTTACACTTTCGTAAATAGTTATTTTACTTTATAAAATAATAACAATATTACAAATTTAATTGAGCTCTATATCACAATTAAAAGAATCGTGGGTTTAGATCTCCACTCAAACATGCTTGCTAACAAAAATATAACAAAGATTTAAATCCCTCTCTTTTTATATGTTCTTCTTATTGTTGTCTAATTGCCCT
>NW_019104509.1:1548897-1561329 GCF_001995035.1 Momordica charantia
AATCTACCTAGTACAAAACAACAAAACATAATAAATTTCCAATCCTATTTTGTCTTATTCGTTTGTTTTACTTTTAATCCATATATATATATATTTTAGATATTTTTATATTTCATTTCCAAATATTTTTTATTCTAACTTCAAAATTTTAAATAAAAATCTAAAATATCCMAATTAAACAAATTGAAATTTTGACTTTGAACGGATATTACAATTTTTTACTTTAAACTTGAATGAGTGTAGCAATTCTACTTTATAGGAATCAAAGTAAAAAATTCGAAGAATGRATTTTTCTTTGGTAACATAAGATTAAATTGTAGAAAGAATCATGTGGAGAAATTCTTTTTACCGATATTCCTGATTAGATATTTGGCAACAAGCATGCATGAACCATTTCACGAAGTATGGATGGAGGAAAATTGTACTGAATAGCAAAAATCTTTTACATATTTCAAAATATGTCACCTATTTTTTAAATTTTCACTTATTTCAATAATATATTAGTAGTATACTAATAATATATCAGACATTCATATTAGCAGTAGTATATCATTTGGGTAAAGCTATCATTTTAAAATTAGACATCCATTAAAATATATATATATATATATATATATATATATTTTTGCAACTTTCCTTTAATTAATATTTTTTATTAAATATTCTCTGATTGTGTTTTAGACTTTAGTAAGACCAACAAATGAAAATTTCAAAAAATAATAATAATAAATAAATAAATAACCGAAACCAAATAAGGGTTGAAAGTGGTGAATTTTTTAAGATTTATTCGATTATCTTATTGCAAGGATTTATGATATCCCAAAAAACAAAAAAACAAACAAACCAACCAACAATGTAGAGATATTATTTGCACTCAAAACTAAAAAATGCAAGTGAATATTTGTACTTTACCCTTCATAAGAAATAAACGATAAAAGGTTAAAAATAACTTTTAAAGTAACAATTTAGTTATTTAACTTTAATTTGTAACGATTTAATACACGTGATTTCTCTATTGTGACAATTTAGTCTTTATAGTTTAAAATTTATAATAATTTAATCAGGATTTAATAGAATTGACTATAGTTTAAAATTTATAATAATTTAATCAAGATTTAATAGAATTGTTTATATATGTAGATCGATAAAAGAATGAAGTGCTAAATGTGTTTATAAATTAGAAAGCCCAAGTTATTATATAATAAAAATCTAACACTTGATTTTGTTGAGATTTTTCGTGATGGAAATGAAATTGTCACAAATTTTAAATGATGAGAAATAAAGGGTTAAGTACTAAAAGTTCAAAGAATAAATTATTACAAAATTGAGAGTGGAGTGCAGATTAAATCACTACTTTCATTGAAGTATAGAGAACAAAATTATTTTTTAACCAAATAAAAACTATATTAAAAGTCCCCATTACAAATTCACTTTCGGCCTCTATTTCTGGCGCCAACAAAAATGACTGGAATTTGGCTACTTTGGGAATGAACTCAACATCATCAAAACTGAGCATATACATTATATATATATATATATATATATAAAATATCCAAGGCATCTGACTTGTGAATTGGGCATCAACTAGAAGCATTGTAAGAACTAATCATGCAAGTAGTCGTACACGACGAAATCGTTGTAGAGGAGGTTACCTTCTTTCGAGTAGTGAAGAAGGAAATAGCAGTCTTCACAGAAGTAGCACGGGTTCTCCTGCGCCCACTTATCGTCGAGGGTGACCTTTTTAGCCCGGTATATGTTGCACGCATCGCATTTCTGGACTCGGGTCCTTAGTTGAAACGTAAGGATTGGATAAGCAGCTCGATCGTGTACATCCTCAGGATGGATCAACCTCATATCTCTGATCACTATGGTATGCTTGCAATTTCCCTGTATATATATGACAATTTCTCCAGAGTCAATACAGTTGTTTTTTTTCTTTTTCTTTTTTGGGGGAAAGAAACAATGTGTCTAAGGAATCAACTAAGAGATTACGGATATCAAAAAGAAAAAAAATATATATCAACTAAGAGATTACTTTAATAACATTAGAACCATGGCTTTTACTTTAAATGAAAAGCCACACACGACACTGTAAGCTTTGGACAGTTGAGGTTAAGGGCCAATACAGAATATATCATCCATTCAAAACAAAATCATGTGCAACAGCCAAATAAGCAACATCTAGGTTTTTGTATCGAGTTCATATCACAGCATCATATATTAGCACACCATGTGCATGAGATTCAATAGGAAAGGCTAATAGTAGGGCGGGGCGCGGGCAGAGCTATAAATTTTTTCAAAAGTTGTTAGGTTTAAATTTTACTATACTCGCCATACTTTCAACTTTTGTCCATCTTACTCCTTGGACTTTCAAAACGTCCATCTTGCTTCTTGCATTAAAAGTGACCATTTTAGTCCATCTATTTTCTTTTTATCTCACTCCCTTCTACCAACATTAATATCCAACACTGTACTCAATAAATTTCTTAAAATATTTCTATAGCTTTCCATATAAAAGGATTTTTGTCATACATGGAATTTTTTTCAAACCTTTGCAAACATGATGGTCACTTTTCAAGTATAAGGACTAAAATGAGACATTTTGAAAGTATGGTGACCAAAATAGAAGTTTTAAAAGTACGGGACCAAAATAATATCTAAACCAACTTTTTATATATGATAAAATGAGGATCTTTACGGTTTCTTTTCTTCTTTTTTCTTTTTTCTTTTTTCATTTTTTGGGGAGGGAGTGATGAGGGTGCCATTAAATGATATATCCTACCAAAAACAAGGGTGTAATAGAAACAGAAAAATGCACCTGATGACAGTACAGATACCCGGCACCGAGCCTAAACTTCAGATCACAAAATCGTATCTTGTTCATGCTGACTGATCTAAAATGAGGCACATGAGAAACTGATACTTCCCCAGCAACTGTATTCTTCTGTTGCGATTCACCCATTATGATGCATTCCCATTTCTTACGAGCTTCATCCTCCGAGTTTCTAAGCCAATCAAATACGGGTTTGCTATAATCAACCGCAGAAGGATCCCTCAAATCATTACAGAATACATCCTGGATATAAACAAAACTGCATAAAATCTTTTGAAAACAAAATTCGGAAATACAGGGTTCACTGAATTTCTTACTTCTATGAGGAAATATCCAGATGAATCTTGCTGCCCAGCCTTTACCATTAACTTATCCGTCAAGCAATAAAGTTTGTCCTTCAGTTCTGCTAACGTTTGCCGTCCATGGGCCAAAAACTCTTGAGTCTGTAAATGATATATCAGTGATAGGGAAAATTTGCTATATTTGCAGATTATTTTGCCATGTAACAAATTTACAAATATGGCAACTAGTTTTGCCGCCTTCCCTAACATTTACTGCCTAAGAAATAATAAAAGAAGTTATTGCAGTTTCTCGACCAACATTTGACCAAGTCTCTATCAACGATGAGTATCAACGATTACTCATTCTTATCAGACCATATAAAATTGTCAAGTGAAAGAGAAGCAGCATACCTTCACCATCTTTCGAGATTTATGGTAAACCTCGATAAAAAGTACAGTCGTCGGATGCTGCAGAGCTTCATGATTCCCACTGCTTAGTGACTTTACCTAACATATAATCAATTCCAATAAGCAGGAGATACATGAAAATAAATGGCATTATCGAACAAGAATCACTGAATTACAAGGAAGGACCCAGTTCTGGAAATGCTTGGACTACACATTAAAGATTATGCATTCAGTAACATACAGGCTAACAGATGGCTTCATGGTAAGGCAGCAGAAATCAATAACATACAGGTTAACAGACGATCGACTATAAAGTTAATAATGTGTGCACCTCCATCTCCACTATTGTTTCAAAGTGAAAATCCCATCAAGTTAATAATGTGTGCACCCCTATCTCCACTATTGTTTCAAGGTGAAAATCCTATCAAGCAACCTATTATGGCCAGACAGAAAAGACTCCAAAAATGACCGATTGACCAGTTACAGTAATAAAAAAACGAAAGAGAATTCAGAGACACCCTACTTTAGGTACCTTTGCAGAAGAATTTGTAGATCTCAAGGACTTCAACCTTTCTTTTTTGTCTGACGATGAACTAGCAACTTCCTTCTTCCATCTGGCACATAAATACAAAGTATTACAAATCATAAGTTCTGACCGTATTATGCATCTCATGAAACGGTTTTCCTTTAAATCATTGTACAAACTTGAAAGAATGCAATTTCACTGCATCTCTGTCTTCATCCTGCTTTTGTTTAATTTTTGCAATTTCAGCCACCTTGGCAATAGAATTTCCCTGGAAAATATTGTAACGTAATTGGAAATCCAATATTTAAAAAAGAAATATTGAGGTTGATAGAGGAGTAAGGGTATTGAAAGTAATAATTAAGCTCAAGAATACAATGATTTTGCATAACGCATAGGCTTGGCATGTGTACAAGGGAACAGAGGGGACAATAATCCACATATTAGTGCCATAAATAAAATTATGGAGGTTAGAAAACAGGCTGTACACAAAAAACCGTGACAAAAAGTGAAAATGAATTCCAAGTCTTCATCAAGATGGAAAACCAAGTTTTCAATGAAAGAAAACAATACAAAAGGGCATAAAAAATACACCGAAAGAAGAGCCAAGCAACTAATTACACAAAGAAGCCCAAAAAGTGAATTCAAAGTCTCTGTGACCAGACCACCTATTTACTTATTTTAGACAACCTTGAGTATCCAAGAAAGCTTTGCACACTATGACTAATTCACAAGACAATCATTGTCCAACCTTAAAATTAGGCATCAAGTACTAATATGTATTCAATATCCCAAGGTGGCTTCTTGAATACTTACCTTTTTTCACTTGCTCCAATGACTATTAGGTCAACCTATGGTGATTTGTTCTAGGTTAAATTGGCACCATAGTTTGAGCTCATAACCTTGAAGGCACCTGAATTTATTATGTTCTTGACCACTTGACCAATTGACCAATGCATGGTAATTACCTAGACTTTGATATTTGTATGGAGCTGTTAACCAAGTCTCGTACAAATAGCTACAGCCAATATGTAAAATACATAATGCAAAGATTAGCAGCATACTTCAATATCAGAATTGTGCCTCTTTCTTCGTTTTGCAGCGGTGTTATTCCTACTTCTGTTTTCATTTGATGCAGGGGCAGCCTTAGCCTCCAAAGTACGCTCGTTAACTTCCTCTCCATCTGCTCTAAAAAAACCATTTTTCCCCAAAATAATTTAGTGAACTATTAACCAAAAACAGTATGAAGTATAGTGGACAAAAGGGCTCAAATTGAAAGTGAGTAATAGAAAAAAATATATATTCAAAACAGTAAACAATAAACATAAATCATGCTTATTTGCAAGCCTGAAACCAAGGTTTGGTTCACTATTTTCAAAAAATTACACGTATTAATAAATAAGAAGGAATATATTAAACATATCATTTGACCCCTTGGAACTGAAGAAGGGCTTCTTAATAATGAAAATTTAAACCTATTCATTTGGTCACTACTCTCCAAAAAGTATGCAAGGAAGCTAGCTTCTAAAACCACGGAGACTGTTTTTTGACATTTTAGCTCCATAGTACCATTTATGATTCACAGCAAGTCAAGATGGATTCTAGATATTGGCTTTTTGCTAATAAGAACAGAAACACACCAATATCTCTGGTTTGCATCATTTTAACTTCCTTGACCAAAATCCATGTGGAGAATAGGAACATGGTTTTTTTCTTCTTTACTACAAGGAAAATAACTATTACTGGAAGATCATAAAATAACTTCCAAACAATTTGCTCATCAATCTTTTGGGAAAGAAGAATATACAGCATAAAGTCTATCATCAATAAATTAACTAGGAGTGAATGTACAGAAATGAGTGATTGTTAATAGTCTTATGACCTTGCGTATACTGAAAATTGAAGCAGCGGGAAGGCAAGTCAATCCAAGTTCAAATAAAACACTTTTTAGAATTAAATTGAAATACAAAATATTAGTTTAAATCAAATACCTCACGATCCCTGCAGCCAAATTTTGTTCTGGAAGTTCTGGCAGGTTTTTAGCATTCTCACCACTCTGCATAAGTAAAGCAGTTGATGAAAATTAACCCAGTGTCTTTTTTTCTCTTTTCCTTTTTTTTTTCTCTCTAATAGAAATGAACTAGATGAGATGAGACACTCAGTTTGCAGACCTGAGATGAGTCCTCCAAAGCCATATTCAACAGCTGTTCTTCAGTAAACACCTTAAGCCCATCAACCCTGCAGAAAAGTGATTGCAACTTAACTAATCCAACATTCCAACTGTGGCAAAAACAACCAGAGGTCCAGAGCACATTCAAGAGAGAGAAATATATACATACGAAATTTCTTCATCACAAAGTTGAGATGAATCCAACTGCAACTCTGCCTCCAGACTCTGCAAATAATAAGGATTAGAAGCAGAAACAGAGGTGCATAGACATGTAAAAGTGGGGGTTGAATTTAAAAACAGAAACAGAAACATATTTATATGAGAACCTGAAGTTCCTGAAGAAGGGTAGACTCAAAGTGAGGGACCCTAGTGAGAGCACCAACCAAATTGGGTGCATATATAGGTCCACCCAAGGGGATTGAGAGGTCATCGCCATTGAGAGCCAAGTCCTGTGAAGCTCCACTCTCGTTTCTCGCCTCCATGGCTCTCCTCCTTCCAAATAGTTTTTACTTCGAGAAATTTGTTAGGTTCTTGGGTAGAAATAGCTTATTAGATGCTGGTTGAGCACCAACTTGGATATTTCATGGGCAGCCATGGATTCGGCGTTGAGGGCGCTGTGACAGTACGGTGATTAAAAGCATCTGACAGCCAATCCTACACCATTTTTGTCTGTAACTAAAATGCCTTTTTAGAAAATCAGAATTTTCAAAATGCTCACATACAAAACTATAGGTTAAATTATCCCCACTTTGAAAAATGTACAGAATTCCAGTTTCAAAACCTTTGATGAAAAGAAGACGACCCTTGAACGCTACTGCAGAAAGGAAAAACGGTTTCTCGTAAATTGAAAGAACGGGAAAATGGAAGAGGAAGAAAGTCATGCTACAGCAGATAGATAAAGATACCGTGGAGTTGAAAAGAGGTGGACGATGGGAAAACCTGTTGGGACGGCGGCGGGAGATGCTGAAAAGTGGACGACGTGGTGTGACGGCGGCGATGGACGGCGATGATCTGCTAGTAGCGGCACCAGCTAAAATCTAGAGGCCTCCATAGAGAAAGGATAGGGAAAGGAGGGAAGAAAAAGAGAAAGGGAATAAATCGTATCTGAGAATCACGATTTTGTTGTAACACTCTGGACAGTTTGAAACATAAGGTTGAAGTACTGAAATTATAATTTAATCACAGTCATTCATCTAATAAACTATAGTCTTAACTCCCTTTAAAAAAAACCTATAGTTTTAACTCAAAGTTTTTTTGTTATTTAAGTTCAAATCAATTCGAAGAAGCTAAAGGCCTATTTGTATGCCATCCAAATTTTGTTTATAGTTTTCTAAATTACTTGCACACCTATTTGACAAATTTGTTTTTGAAATTAGTTTTTACATCATTCCGAGAATCATGAAAACAACATTTTCAATACTTTTAAATTTTAAATTTGAAAAGGTATAATTTCATTAAAAAAATAATAATGAAAAAATATATTTGTTGACGACAAATTTTGGAGAAGTCCACGTGTCATTCAGAAGCATGCATCATCGAATGACCAATGAATTTGCAGCCTAAAAACTTGACGCTGGTGCGGTGTCCCATCTAATATACTTCAACAATTAAGTTAGTAACCAGAGTAGATACCTTAGAGGTTTGACAGATTTTTCACTTGCTTGGTAGAGATGCGGTTCGACCAGGAAAGGACGACGGTTATGAGCATACGAGCACGTTGGGTTGTACGAGAGAGGAGGACAGACGCCTCCAACAATAGGTGGGTGGCGCCTCCATCCGTCGGGTTGTTCCCCTGTAGTCGTAGGTCTCTGGATGTTGCCCTCGACGTCCTACCGATACAGCTCTAGTGGTAACACGCCCGTATGCAAGTGCAGCATACATTCTAACTGTCCATGATCCCGTGCATTGCTGCTCCAATTTCTCCTTCGACAATATCATCTCATATAATAAATTCATTTCACCTTAGTTAAAACTAAACAAGTAGAACATAATATATTATAAATAATATAATATTAATAAATTAATTAACAATATTTTAGATTCAACTAAATATTTAGTTAATTACTAATTACTTCTATTGTTTACAAATATATTATTAAATATACTTAGAATAAGTTTTCAAATTGAATTTATCTCACCGAAAAATACAGAATACWACCCTATTTTTATCGAAGTTATTCGAGTTGAGTTGACAACTTTGGACAGTCAACATTTTTTGAACGACTACTCTAATTTCTCCTGGAAAAGAAAAGTCCCACCCACCCAAATCAAAAAACTTTCCCACCAAATTTCCCGGATATTTAATTTATTAATTTCATCCCCCACCCTCACTTTTATTCAAATTTTAAATTTTTTTAAATTTATTTGGTTGAAATTTTAGCCTCACATCTAAAATAAATTATATTTCTATCTTATTTTGTCATCGATCCATTTATTGTCGGTTTTGGATAATGTTTGGAAAAAAATAAAATTTAATGCTATTTTGATCCATATATTTTCATTCATTTTTATAGAAAAATAGTCAAATTATATATAATTTTACTTTAATCTTCCTTTCTCTTCCACATTTTTGTTATTATCAAGTTAGATTATGTTAGGGGTATTAGTTCAATCGGTTTTCAGCAAAATAGGAAAAACTAAATTGACACAAAAAACAATTTGACTCGAATTGGGTCGGTTTACTAGTCGTCGCTAGATTTACAAAACACTGAGCTGGAGCCACTATGATTGCTGTTTTCACAAGTGTTCTGCTTGCTTTGGTCCCTAGAGATTCATTGCATGCCACCCTTGGGATTGTCGCCGCATGCCATTGCAATGATATGTCTCATACTACTGCTTCGTCTCATGCAGCTACTATATTTCATCTCATGTTTTTTAAAGTTGTTGTTGCCTCACCAGTAGAGAGAGGTGCACAAGATAGAGAAACCCTCGATTTGACAGGTTAAATTTGATCCAACTTGATTTAGTTTAATTATTGGATGAGGTTTAGACGTTATATTATTTTCTTTATTTAAAATATTAACTGATGTTTGTTAATTTGTAAAGATTTATGAAAGTGGTAGAATAGTAAAACAAACTTTTGAAATGAAAGTTATATTTTTTTTTAAATAAAAGGTAAAGTTGAAAGGCGATTTTTTTGTAATTTAGCCTACAGGAAACTTAATTGTGATAGGAAAAGGGAAAGCGTGATAGGAAAGAGAGAGGAGAGAGAAAATATTATATGATGAACGAAAAAATAATTTAAATTTATTTTCCAATCGCTGTCGTGTGGTATTTGAGTTGTTCATCCTGAGGAGGAAAACGAAAGAGAAATAAAAGAGGGGTGTTTCGCTTCGAAGAGAGGCATCTGTCTTTATTGTTCTTGTTCTCCCGTCAACGCTTGTTCTTCCACAATTCTCTTCGATCTTCGTCTCGATTGCGGTTTACGGCCATGGCCACCAGCGGAAACAAGAACATTAATGCCAAATTAGTGAGACTTTCCTCCTCTTTTCCCTTCTTCAAGTTTGATTTCTTTCTTCCGTCGAGATTTTTATGCCAAATCGCGATTTGGGTCTCTTTTATTTTCCTTTTCCGGAATTGGGTTTCGATTATTGTACTACTGCTTTTCTCCAATTCGATTTGGTCTGTCTGCTCTGTTAGGTTCGATTTGGGTATAAATTCTGATCTGGGTTTAGTTTTTGTTCGCAAAGAACTGGAGTTCTTTTGGGTTTGATCCTACCAAAATTCTGTGGCTACCGACACCGTTGTATTCTCTGCAGTATGTGTTGTTGGTTGTATTTCTTGCTTGCATTCTTTGTGCCTGATTATCGAGGGGCGAATCGCTTTCCATGTTATAATTCGGTTGTGATTTCAGCTAACTCTCTTTAATTTATGTAACAAAAGTTCAGTAGCATCGGTATCGAGCCCTTAGTTTCAGAAATTTACTTTTTAGATGGTATGGCTTTTTGTTTTTCGAGGTTTCAGTTTTTCTTCCCCTCTTTGTCCAACTTCGGAGGCTAAATCATTAAATCTTCTAGTAGCTCTTCTGGGTGATCTTTCTTATTCTAAAATCAATAAGCCTATTGGAGAATGTATGGTAGTTAGATTAAATTATCTCTTGGGTTTAATTGCTGTTACTGCAAGTTTGTAGTATTATGGAGCATACTCTGCTGACTGGTAACCATTTTCTGAACAACTTGATTGTAGTTTTGTTTATTGTCTTGTATTATCGTGCCGTAACCTTTAATATCCAACTGTCCAACTTCACTGGCAAGTAATGTCATACTTGGGGTCTGATGGGCTATGTTTAGTTTCACTTTCAATTATTTCACCAATAACCCATATTAAACCCAGTTGATTTTACTTTTCTTTTGTGCTTAGGTGCTTCTTGGTGACGTTGGTGCTGGGAAGTCAAGTTTAGTGTTGCGGTTTGTGAAAGGGCAGTTTGTAGAATTTCAGGTTCTTATTATTATTAATTCATTTGGCCTTGGGCTATTAAAATCCGAAGTGGCTTTTCCATCTTGACCATATGTCTGCTTTTTAATCGTTCAATTATGTAGGAATCAACCATTGGTGCTGCCTTTTTCTCTCAAACATTGGCTGTAAATGATGCTACTGTGAAATTTGAAATCTGGGATACAGCAGGGCAGGAGAGATACCATAGTTTGGCTCCAATGTACTATAGAGGTGCCGCTGCAGCTATAATTGTCTATGATATTACCAATCAAGTAAGTTGCATCTGAAACTCTTGTTGTGGTACTGGTTAGTACATATACTTTGACAATGAAAATTTCATTTTAAATCTATGGCACAACCCATTAGGTAGTTGCTGCGAATTATATCTGAAAAAAAAAGAATTATTATTTTTCAATGAATTAAGTACTGGTCATCTTATTTTTAGGAGTTATACTAAAATGAGTATAGAAATTTGCCAAGAGTTAAATGACTTTGCCTTTAGGTTGGGAAACTGCAAGAGAAGTGGTGAATTAAAGAACATAACAATTGTGAATTTGCTGTCAGATGTTATGGTGTTTTAAGCAAGTGGGGGAATATGTAATGTTATTAAGAGGTTTAGGGTTTATTAAATCATCTCAGAATGGTGCTTGGCATAGGAAACCATGATGGGTTGGTCTATGACCTTAAATGTATGCTACATATATCAATATATAGTGGGGAGCTAGGAGGAATGTTGTAAGAGCTCTTACCCTTCTAAAATGACAGCAATGCTCTAAAAATATCTCGTTTTGGTGTGGTTTATCCATTTTTTATACGACATTGTAATTGAAATGGAATGTTTGTTCCTTTTTTGTTTCATATTTAACTCTTTATTGGGTATCGTCTCTTTGATTGCAGGGTTCATTTGATCGGGCAAAAAAATGGGTTCAAGAACTCCAGGCACAAGGTAGTCGTTATTGTTGTTGTTACTGTTGGTGTCCGAAGTTTATATTGGAACAATTGGATTTGGCATTATGTTAAAGTTTGAGTCCGGTTTGATAATGATTTCGTTTTTAGTTTTATGGTTTTAAAAATTTTGCTGGCTTCTTCACTGTTTATTTGGAATATTTTTCGTGAATCTTTTAAAACACATATGAATTCTTAGCCAAATTTCAAAAACAAAAACAAAATTTTAAAAACTACTTATTTTAGTTTTCAAAATTCGGCTTAGATTCTAAAAACTTTTCAAAAAAGTAGATAACAAAATAAAAGAGTATATTGGTGGAAGTAGTGTTTATAAGTATAAATTTAAAAAACAGTAACAAAAACCAAAATGATTATTACACGGGCCTTGATAAGTGAAATTATTTTGGGTACTTGTCTATTTGAATTTCTTTTACCAATTGATCATGTTCCCTTGCATCAGGCAATCCAAATATGGTCATGGCTTTAGCTGGGAACAAATCAGATTTGTTGGATTCTAGGAAGGTTGCTGTAGAGGCAAGTACCTTACCTGTGGTTCTCTTTCTGTGGTATTGCTTTGTTGAACTGGGATGCATTTTTATACAAAAAAGAAGAATCTTTCTGTTATCAAAGATCATCTCTAGTTGGAACTTTGCGATTTTTCTTTGAAATGTCTATCGTGTATATTTCGTACAAAGGCACCGCAACAATTAGTTCAAGTGTTGCTCACGTAATTGATGTAATTGTGCATTCTACAGGATGCCCAAACATATGCGCAGGAGAATGGCCTTTTCTTCATGGAAACCTCTGCAAAAAGTGCTGCTAATGTCAATGACATCTT